>OY755250.1:69017277-69454777 GCA_963576725.1 Azorinus chamasolen
TGAATGGTTAGTTCCCATGTTTTTACAATATTGGAACCATTTAGTTTAACATATAAGGATCACTACCCAGAGTTTGATCAAACTCACATATCGAAAATGTTGAATTTAGCTCCTGTGTTACATAAATAGAGTGTACCAGTCGCATTTATATAAATCTGATAAGTTTGAGATTGCTGAACGTTGTTTTGCCATTTATCCCTTTAACTCATAAATATTTATTAATTGGCCTCTCGTTTTGGATAAAAGAACTATCACTATAGGTGTGAAATACCCCCCACAGCAGTCTCGATCGCAAATCCAAGGGCATGTTAGATGCTGAAAATATTTATCTGATGCAAATCTTCACTACACAGAGATCATTTTATCAACTTTCACTCCGCTAACTTTATTGGATAGCAACACATACTGCTACATGTCTATAGGTAGATAATTCTTGTATGAATTGTTAGATATATTATAAATGATTATATTATGCATATATTCACTTCAAAAATATCAAAGGGCAGGTAACTCAATATAACACGGAGACATGCAAACGAAAACTATTTGATATAGGTTCACTTCACAGTGGCCATGTTTATAAACATATTTTTTTGTAGAAAAGGACGAAGCAGACAAACTGCATGTTAAAGGTCCAACGTTCAAGAGGAGATTATCTATCCATGTTCAAATGCCGACGGATTGACTGGCCACCTGACTGCATGCGTGATTCCAATATACCCTCTCAAACTTTGTTCGCTGGTGTATAACTAGCTCATGAATATTTATGAATTGGCATCTCGTTTTCAAAGTTCAAGGGAAAATAGTTCTGCAGCGGTTGGTGCTAAAGGCACATGTTTGGCACTTTGCACATCTACTACTTGTGTATATTATGTATGGCCAATATCAATTCATTAACTTTAAGTTGAAGGAGGATTTTGCTACATTACACGGACTAACCATTGACTGCTAGGGTGATTCCAGTATACCCTCCCAAACTTTGTGGACATATAATTAGAAACACTAGAGGTTTTTGTCACAAAAACGGATGTCTCCCCTATAATAAAAACAATATGTAAAGGGAAATCACTAAAAATGTTATGGACTTGATGATCGATACTTCTCCTCATTATGCGCTTTCCACACCACATTTTTCAAGAAGAAAATGATAACAGGTAATAACTCCAAAAATATTGACACCAGAGTTATGGCCCTTTTGCACAACACTTACTTTCATCATGCTCTTTCAAATAGCATCATTCGAACAGGAGTTATTGATCAGACAAAAATATGTAACAAAGGGTAACAAAAGTATTGAAGCCAGAGTTATTACCCTTGTTCATGACACTTTCTCTCATCATGCTCTTTCCATGTATGAAGTTTCATTACAATGGCAAGAGCCATGTAGGAGTTATCATCTGGACAAGAAAGCGTTAAACAAATGTACAATAGGCAATAACTCTCAATTTATTGAAGCCAGAGTTAAGGACCTTATGCATGATACTTTCTCTTATCATGATCTTTCCATGTATGAAGTTTCACTCCAATGGCATGTGCCATATAGGAGTTATCATCCTGATAAAAATGTAATTTTTTTACAAAGGGCAATAACTCCAATATTAATGAAACAAGAGTTATGGACCTTAAGCATGAGACTTTTTCTTATCATGATCTTTCCGTGTATGAAGTTTCAACCCAATGGCATGATCAATATGGGAGTTATCAACTGGACATAAAATTGTGATTTTTTACAAGGCAATAACTCCATTATTAGTGAAGCCAGAGTTATGGACCTTGTGCATGACACTTCCTCTCGTCATGATCTTTTCATATATGAGGTTTCAATCAACTGGCATCAGGCATACTGAAGTTATCGTCTGGACAAAAAAAGTGTTATTTTTATTTACAAGGGGCAATTATTCCTATATTAGAGAAACCAGAGTTATGGACCTTGAGCATGACACTTCCTCTTATAATGCTTTTTCCATATATGAAGTTTCAATCAACTGGCATCAGGCATATTGAAGTTATCGTCCGGACAAAAAGTGTGATGGACAGATGGACAGACAGAAGAAGATGGACAGACAGACAGACGGACAGACAGACAGACAGACAATTCTCACGAAAACAGTATGTCTCCCCCATATAAATATAGGGGGAGACATAATAAGTCATCTATTGGTTTACTTCAAAATGTATGGCGTCAGTACCAATAACAGGAGGTTCATAAATTAAATCTAACAGGAAATTGACTTTGAGACATTTCCAGTTTGACACAAAACAGTTTTTGCCTATCCCCTCAATCGACTGACCTTTGTCAAATATACCAACCTTTACACTGATCCTCCCAGCTAGAAGTACTTTTATACGCAGCAGTTTCATCCTTATGCTGGAATTACAATAAATATGCAATTTATATCAGCCGAAAACTAAACTATCCTTTACCCGTTACCTTCTTCTTCTTCTTCTTGCGATATAAGGGTAGGGATCCTCATGGAACGTATTTTACCCTGTGTTTAAAACTGCGATGCCCGTAAAAACAGCTGTCTATTTACAATTGAAACTTAAAATTATTTACAATGCTAGGGTATATAGTGCTGCGGGGGTTGGAGGGCCCTGACCTCAACCCTGAAGCTCTCCAGCGTGAGGCAGTCGGTAGTTCTGGCCGGCAGCAGGTTCCAGTCCCTGATCGTTCTAGGGAAGAAGCTGTTCTTATACACAGATGTATTGGCCGGGATTTGGTAGAAGCGGTTTGCACCTCTTGTTCTGGAATCACTCTGTCTGAGCGGGTTGTCAGGAACCTCAACAGTGTTGTTGTTGATCTTGAAAAGCATCACTATTCTTGATATGTATCGGCGGTGTTGCAGGGAATCCCAGCCTAGGTTATGTACTATCTTCGTTACACATCCAGGTCTTCTGTCTGTATAACGGTTGTTAACAAACCTGGCTGCTTTCCGCTGACCTGATCCAGGGTGTGGGCATCAGTTGTGCTTGTTGGGTCCCATACACTGCTTGCATACTCTAGGCTTGGTCTGACTATGGTAGTGTATGCAGCTGCCTTGACTGTTGGTGAGCACTCTCCAAGGTTCCTCCTTATAAAGTCCAAATGTCCGGCTACCTTTTGCTGCGGTGTTGTTGACATGGCTCTTCCATTGAAGGTCATCGCTAATTGTGACTCCCAGATGTTTGCTGTTTTCTGCAGTGCTTAGTGTCTCGCCATGGAGAGTGTATCTGGTCTCAATCCTATGACGGCTGCTTCCTTTGATTCTGAGTACAGTGCACTTTGCTGGATGAAAAGCCATCTGCCAATTCCTTTCCCACTTTTCAAGGGTCTCTAGGTCTTTTTGTAGCAGAGAAGCATCCTGTTATGTTTTAATGTGGCGGAAGAGAATGCTATCATCAGCAAAGAGTCGGGTGCTTGAGTGAGAGACGCAATCTGGAAGGTCATTGATATAGGTGAGGAACAACAATGGCCCAAGTACAGTACCTTGTGGCACGCCTGAAATGACATCTGCTGAGCTGGACTTCTCCCCTTCTAGAAGGACCTGTTGTTTACGGTCAGATAGGAAGGCTCGTATCCATTTCAGTGTGGTTCCGCTCTATCCGTAGAAACTCAGTTTATGACATAGTCGTTGATGGGGCACCTTGTCAAATGCTTTCGCGAAGTCAAGCAGTATGACATCTACTTGTCCCTTTCCCTGCAGTTTACTGGCAATGGTCTGTATGGTCCATAGGAGTTGAGATTCGCACGAGCGTCTGGTCCGAAATCCATGTTGTGCTTCGGTGAGAACTTGGTGTTGTCATAAAATCTCATCACGGAGCTGTACACTATGTGCTCAAGGACCTTGCACACCACTGACGTGAGGGATACCGGGTGGTAGTTAGATGGAAGGTGCTTCTCGCCTTTCTTGAAAACTGGGACTATGTTGGCGTCTCTCCAATCTTTTGGAACTTTACCCAGATCTAGGGATAATTGGTATATCCTAGATAATACTGGAGCGAGTTCGTTGGCAGCTGTTTTAAGAATGGCTGTCGGTATACAGTCAGGTCCGGTTGCTTTGTGCTGGTTTAAGTTTTTCAACTGTTTTAAGACTCCGTTGTGGTAAACAGTGATGTTGTCCATGGTTGTATACGGACTAGGACCCTTATCTGGTTGGTTAGTTGTGTCTTCTTCAGTAAAAACTGATTTGAACTGATCGTTCAGGATTTCTGCTTTGGTTTTCGCTTCACTGTGAATAAATCCATCCTTGTTCTTTAATGGAGCGATGCCGGTTGATTCTTGCTTTTTCGTCTTTATGTAGACCCAGAATTTCTTAGGTTGATATTTGTAGTTCCGTGATATGTTTAACATGTATTGTCTGTGAGCATGGCGCATCTCGCGCTGAGATTGTGTCTGCAACTTGGTGTACCGGTTCCAGTCTGCCTGTTGATTGGTGCGTCGTGCCTTTTTGTAGGCCCTGTACTTTCGCTTAGTCTGCCTTCGGAGATGGCTGTTAACCCACGGGTGAGTGTGCCTGGCTAGGGTTCTCCGAGTGGGGACAAAGTCTTTAACAGCTTTGTCGATGGCTGATTTGAAGTCGTCCCACTTGTCATCGATTTTTGCAAAAGTTTGATTAAGGAAAAGGCTACTGTATCATGCCAGAGCTGCTTTGATGCCTTCTGTGTTGGCTTTCTGCCATAGGTAGATTGTCCTTCTTTTGGGTCTCGCACGGGCCGGTTGAGTTGCTAAATCAAACAGCACAATGTCATGGTCACTTTTAACAGAAATTGGTGGTAAAGGTTTACAGCGCTCAGAGAAACTTGGGTGGGTTGTGAAAATGAGGTCAAGAATGTTTTCTCCCCGTGTTGCGAAATCAACCATTTGCTCGACTCCGAGGTCTGAGGCTAGGTCGATAAATTGTTGGCTAACTCTCTTGGGGTAGTTTTTGGAGGTTGGTATAGAGTTGTCTTTCCATGAAACGTCTGGTATGTTGTAGTCTCCGCCAAGAACCAAAATTGATCGTTTTATGTTGGCTTTGAGCTGAATGAATTCGGCGCGTGTGATTTCCAGGTAGTCTTCATCTGTTCTGTTAGGCGGGCGATAATAGGAGGCAAACACTATATTCTTCTTTGATTTGGTTTTGATAGTTCCAGATATTAGTTCCACTGTTTTACTATATTTGATGTCAGTAACATTTAACTCCTTTTTAGCAGCTATCAAGACTCCCCCATGAGGGTTGTCGCTACGATCATTTCGATAGACATCATATCCAAAGGAATCTTCAAATATTTCGTTAGAGATTATGTCACTGCTAAGCCACGTTTCAGTTCCAAGGATAACATCAGGCCGTGCTGTGTCAATTAAAGTGGATATGTCTTTTAGTTTCTTTCACGCACTCTGGAAATTTATACAGAGGAACCTTATCGAGCTGTTTTTTTATGACGCTTTACTGAAGGATTTGGCTTGGGGAAGAGGCGACAGTTGGACTTCCAATTGAACTGAGGGTAGAATTGGATATATCAACCAAAGACAAGTCTGGTTGCAGTGGGGAATGAGGATCTGAATGATAAGAACTGCAGGTACTATCAATAATGCCACTACAGTTGACAGAGGAATGATTGCTGTCTGCATCTGGGGGGTCGTACAATATAGTACTCCTGTTCAGAGAGCGACAATTTGGGCAGTACCAAGGAACATCAACAAATGTCTGGAAATCAAAAGAGTTCATGTTGAGGCACGATTTGTGGCTCCACATGTCGCATTCATCACATGCTAAAGAGTCTTGGTTAACTCGTACAACCCTCTTGCAAACTTCACAGGGATATCTGGGTTTACGTGGGCCAGGGTTTGGTTCTATGCCACTAATCAACAAAAGAAGAACACAGTGCTATCGACATATTAACTTTATAGGGATTTACGGTGGACAACCTCTCGTATGTTTCATGTACAGCCAAAATATCACTTTTGGGTAAAAGTCAAAAACTTGTGTGACATAGTCCAGTTTTGATAATGGACAAGGCAAATTATCTGTCTCATGAGCGCTGCGGCACAAGTTCCCGGTGTGTTCATGGTTGTTTATGGGATAAAAATCTAATAAAGAGGATTTATGAGAATGCTTAACTGACCTGGTGGTGTTGTCATCAGTACCCAAGAGAAGCAGAAGGAACACTACAGAGACGATTATTTTCATTTTCAAGTTGAAACCGGAAGTGACCGTAGAACAGGAAGCAATCAGTCTATATATCTTCTAGCAGCTTTCAAGCGTCTATTCCGATCATGAGCAGAGAAGAAAGAAGCAAAACTATTGATGCAGGGCCACTGAGGATGGGCTATGACATGAAAAGAACAACTAATTACTTAAAGAGTAACGTTCCATTCAACGTTTTAGTTATCATTGCATTTTAAGACCAGAAACGATTTATTTTACTCTAGCGCCAAAGGAAGTCAGCTGTTTTCTCGGGCATGCGCAGTTATATTGACGCCTTTGTAAAAGCCACTTTGTTTTAACATATCGTGATAAATAGAGCATTTGCTCCTATGGAAGGAATGCTCTATTTATCACAATAGTTTCATTACTACACGATTCTAACATTTTCCTTTTCTCTGGTACACGTTTCTTTTCCGTAGATTAATTCAAAGAGTTTGGATAAAAAAAAACGTATGAGGGTATGGATTAATGGGACTCATGTGACAGTTATCATGTGATAAGTTCTTGGGTATATGACTCATGAGCCAAGTTGTTGGGTATATGACCTATTTGGTAAGTTGTTGGTATAGGACTTGGGTTTATGACTTATGAGCCAAGTTCTTGGGTATCTGACCTATGTGGTAAGTTCTTGGGAAAGGACTCATGTGCCAAATTCTGGATATATGACTCCTGCATTAAGTTGATAGATCTGTTCTATGCCTTCTAAAACAGCTACACTGATCCACCTTCCATATTTTATCATACATAGTTATAAATAGAATACCTATTCAGGAGGTACTAGAACTCCAATGCAGTTATCTCCCTTTGTCCCTTATGGCTATGCTGATGAGACAAGGGAAATAACTGTGAGGAAACTGCTAAGGGGAAACTTTTTAACTGTAGTTTCTGATGTTAAGAAGTCTAAAGCCCCAGGGTGAGACCATTTTTGGCCCAGGGGTCATTATTTGAACAAACTTGGTAGTGGTATATTAGGTGATGCTTCATACCAAATATCTTAGCTCTAGATTATGTGTTTTCAGACAAGAAGATTTTTAAAGGTTTCCCTAAATATACTAAATATAAGTCTATGTAAAAGTTCTTGGGTATAGGACGCAAGTGCCAAGTTTTGGGGTATAGCACTCATGTGACAAGTTCTTGGGTATAGGACTCATGTGATAAGTTCTTAGGTATAGGACTCATGTGACAAGTTTTTAGGTATAGAACTCATGTGAGAAGTTATTGGGTATAGATCTCATGTGACTAGTTCTTGGGTATATGACTCATATGCAAAGTTCTTGGGTATAGGACACATACGAGATGTTTCTTGAGTACAAGAGGTTAATCACATGTCAATCAAGAGACTGGATTCCTGTGTTTAAAGCATTTGAAGCAATTATCCCTATAGTGTCATACATAAAGAATGGTGTCACAACTGATGCATATTAAAGCATGGGGTATTCATTTTAACAAGATTTGTTTACTACTGGAGAAGTTCCCTAAAGTTTGAGTTCAATGTTTAAGTATATGCTTACTTTCATGCTTTCTTCAATTACACCAAGTCTCTGATCTTGATTATCTATTTTTTGACCTTGTAGATTCATTTGTTGAGCCTGCTGGTCTAGTCGTTCATCCTGTCGACCTAGTCGTTCATCCTGTCGATCTATTCTTTCATCCTGAAGTCTCTCACCATACTCCTCTAATGTTTTGGATAGTCTCGCTATGTCACAAACAAGACTGTCTTTTGTTTTTTTCAACTGCAAATAAATACACTGAACTCTCGATACAACATTCAATACAGCATTATTACGCAAAATGAGGTAAATCTATTGGGAACGAATATGCTATGAAGTTATGGTTCTTGTATAATGAATTTCTCCTCATTGTGATACATCTATATATGAGCTCTCAAAGCAATAGCTTTTGACTTTTGAAAATGTGTTCCGAATAAAAAGTATCAAATAGAAAAGGGCAATAACTTTGTAACAAAAAGTAATGATGATAGAGTTATTGTTATTATGCACTGCAGTTATGTGAAAATCTTTTGAAGTTATGCTCCAGATAAAAATGTAAAGTAAAAAATATCAAGCAACAGTAACAATTTTATACTGCTGATGGAGTTATGGTAATTGTACACTGCATTCCAACTTTTGGAACTAAGAAATGAATCTGGCAAAATGTTTTTCAAGTATCAAATTTGAATATGCAGCTTTAAAATGTTTGTACACTTTGATAGTACCTCGTCCATCTCAGTCTTAGTATGTCTATATTCTTTTTTAAAGGACTGTAAATCCCCTACAGTTGCAGAAAGGTCTTTTTCATAGTTGTCGCATCTTTCTCCAAGACAGGCCAGCTCTCCCTCTACAGCATGCATCTTTGAAGTCAACACTATGACTTCTCTGTTGAGGGTTACATCAAGCGCGTTGTCCCTCAACTAAAATATACACATTCTGGGAGTTAATCCAAGGCCCATTGCAATGTAATGTACATATATACCTTTATTTAAAAAAATTGTCAACACATCTATACTGAATTCTACAAAATGTATGAATCTATGTCTGAATATAATTAGTATTATTATGTCTGGTGAGATACCACGTTTGTTGGTCCCTCATTACCTTTACTGACCCTTTTATTAGACTCCAATAGGCAGTATGTTTTGACACCCTTTTTAAATTTTGAAAACATCCATTACATAATAATGATAGGATTAAAGGAAAAGTTAACCAATTGCTTCTGTTTATGTTAATAAAATAAAAGTAGTGATTGCTGCAATGTCTCTTTGGCATGGGCAAAACCTCTTAACTGTTACTGTATTGATGGCCCTGATATCACTCACCAATCAGAGGAAAATATTTTCAAAGTTTTCACTATATGTTTCTATAGAAAACTGGCCATCACTGGGGCAGGGCCAATTGAGACCCTAGGGGCATAATTTATATAACTTTTGTAGAGGACCTGAACATGATGTTATGTGCCAAATATTAAAGCTGAGAACCTTCCGGTTTCAGGAGACAAATTTCAAAGTTGTCTCTATATGCTTCTATTGAAAATTGGCCGAACCTGGGGCGGGGCCAAGTTTGACCCAAGGGGCATAATTTATATACATTCTGAAAATGGGTGATCCTTCGAAAGTAAATTTGGAAATGCAAAAAAAGAAACTTGCAGACTCGGTTTTATTGAGTCTGTTCATGAGTAATAATAAATGTTGCAACACTACTTACGCCCCCTGGCACCGGCTTAACCAGTATTCAATTTTCAAAACTAATAACATAACAAGAGGGCCATGATGGCCCTGATATCGCTCACCAGACAATCAGAGGAGAAGATTTTCAAAGTTTTCACTATGTTTCTATGGAAAACTTACCACCCCTGGGGCAGGGATTCATTTGAACACATGGGCATAATTCATGTATTTGTTGTAGAGGACCTCAAGATGATGCTATGTGCCAATATTAAAACTGAGAAATTCCAGTTTAAGAAGTGATGGAGAAAACTGGCCACCCTGGGACCGTGACGGGGCCAATTTTGACTCCAGGGACATAATTTATATAACTTTTGTAGAGGACCTATAGGTGATGCTATGTGCCAAAGATGAAAGCTGAGAACCCTGTAGATTCAGAGGAGAAGACTTTTAAAAGTTCAAAGTGTTGATGACACATGACGCACAACAAACGCCGACAGACGACAGACATCAGGCGATCACAAAAGCTCACCCTGAACACTTTATGCTCTGGTGACCTAAAATAGCCTATGAGGGAATGGGTTAAAAACAGAGTGAACAGACAATAATTCTGAAGCAGACAACATAACAGTGAACAGGAACTTGACCTCTCCAGTAATTGCATAGGACTAACCCAGGCTATCTGCAGTCCAAGATAGAGGGAAACCCTTATGTCTATTATAAAGTATAACGCACAGGGCAGGGCAGGGCCAAATTTAAACTCAGAACTATGATATTTACAAAATTTATAAAGATATACTAAGTAAATATATACACCAAATATCTAAGCTCTGGGACCTGTAGTTTTTGACGAGAAATTTTTAAAGCTTTCCCTATGCCTATAACTACTAAGTGAACCCAACACTCAGCTAGTGCTAAAGAAAACTTAAACAACACTCTGCTTCAAAAAAAACTGGCCACCCCTGGAACGGGGTCGATTTTGACCCAAGGGGTATAGTTTATATAACTTTTGTAGAGAATGTGAATATGATGCTATGTACCAAATATGAAAGTTGAGAACCTTCTAGTTTCAGAGGAAAAGATTTTCAAAGTTTTCACTGTATATGTTTCTTTTGAAACCTTGACACCCCCAGGGTGGGGCCAATTTTGACTCCAGGGGCATAATTTATATACCTTTTGTAGAGGACCTACAGATGATGTTATGTGCCAAAGATGAAAGCTGAGAGCCCTGTAGATTCAGAGAGAAGATTTTAATAGATTCAAATTGTTGACGTGGGACGACAGTCGACGACGGACATCAGGCAATCACAAAAACTCATCCTGAGCACTTTGTGCTCTGGTGAGCTAAAAAGTAATGATTCCAAAGGACCAGAAAATATAACAACTCTGAGAATGAAGTATGGGGTAACTTTTTACAGCCGCCACAAGCACTTAACACCTGCTGTTGTGAAGTACATATATTCTGAAAATGGGTGATCCTTCAAAAGCAACAGTAGAAATGCAAAAAGAGAAAACTTTGGTAGAGGACCTAAACATGATGTTATATGCCAAATGTGAAAGCTGAGAACCTTCCAGTGTCAAAAGATTTTCCAAGTTTGGGCTATATATTTCTATTGAAAACTGGCTGGCCCTGGGATGGGGTTGTTTTGACTCCAGTGGCATTATTTATTTTTTGTAGAAGACCTACAGATTATGCTATGTGCCAAAGATGAAAGCTGAAAACCCTGTATATTCAGAGATTTTAAAAGGTTCAAATTGTTGACGACCGATGACGTACGCCGGACATCAATCGATCACAACAAGAGGGCCAGAGTGGCCATGAAGCGCTCACAAGACAAGCAGGGGAGAAGATTTTCAAAGTTTTCACTATATGTTTCTATAGAAAACTAGCCGGTCTTGGTGCAGGTCAATTTTGACCCCAGGGGCGTAATTTATATAACTTTTGTAGAGGACTTGAACATGATGCTATGAGCCAAATATTAAACCTGAGAACCTTTCAGTTTCAGAAAAGAATATTTTCAAAGTTTTCTCTTTATGTTTCCATTGTAAACTGCCCACCCCCGGTGCGGGGACAATTTTGACCCCAGGGCAATAATTAATACAAATTTTGTAGAGGACCTGAACATGATGATCTGTGCCCAATATGAAAGCTGAGCGCCTTCCAGTTTCAGGAGAGAAGATTTCTAAAGATTTCACTATTTGTTTCTATTAAAAACTGCCCATCCCTGGGGCGGGGCCAATTTTGACCCTGGGGTCATAAATTATGTAACTTTTGTAGAGGACCTGAACATGATGCTATGTGTCAAATATGAAAGCTAATAACCTTCTGGTTTCAGAGGAGAAGGTTTTCAAAGTTTTACTATATGTTTCTATTGAAAACTTCCCATCCCTGGGGCGGGGCCAATTTTGACCCCAGGGGCATAATTTATATAACTTTTGTAGAGGACCTATACATGATGCTATTTGCCAAATATGAAAGCTGAGAACTTTCCAGATTGAAAGAAGAAGATTTTCAATGTTTTCACTATTTGTTTCCATTGAAAACTGCCCACCCCTGGGGCGGGGACAATTTTGACCCCAGGGCAATAATTAATACAAATTTTGTAGAGGACCTGAACATGATGCTCTGTGCCAAATATGAAAGGTGAGCGCCTTCTAATTTCAGGAGAGAATATTTCTTATAATTTCACTGTTTGTTTCTATTAAAAACTGCCCTTCCCTGGGGCGGGGCCAATTTTAACCCAGGGGCATAAGTTATATAACTTTTGTAGAGGACCTGAACACGATGCTATGTGCCAAATATGAAAGCTAAGAAACTTCTGATTTCAAAGGAGAAGATTTTCAAAGGTTTACTATATGTTTCTAATGAAAACTTCCCACCCTGGGGCGGCCCCAATTTTGACCCCAGGGGCATAATTTATATAACTTTTGTAGAGGATCTGAACATGATGATTTGTGCCAAATATCAAAGCTAAGCACCTTCCAGTTTAAGAGGAGAAGATTTTAAAAGATTTCACTATTTGTTTCCATTGAAAACTGCCCAACCCTTGGGCGGGGCTAATTTTAACCCCAGGGCCATAATTTATATAACTTTTGTAGAGGACCTGAACATGATGCTATGTGCCAAATATGAAAGCTGAACCTTCTAGTTTCAGAGGAGAAGATTTTCAATGTTTTCACTATATATTTCTATTGGAAACTGCCCACCCCTGGGCGGAGCCAATTTTGAACATAGGGCCTTAATATCAAAGCTAAGCGCCGTCCAGTTTCAGAGGAGAAGATTTTCAAAGATTTCACTATTTGTTTCCATTGAAAACTGCCCAACCCTTGGGCTGGGCTAATTTTAACCCCAGGGCCATAATTTATATAACTTTTGTAGAGGACCTGTACATAATGCTATGCGCCAAATATGACTCCAGGACCAAAATTCAAGACCTGAATATGCTGCTCTGTGCCAAATATGAAAGATGAGAGCCTTTCAGTTTCAGAGGAGAAGATTTTCAAAGATTTCATTATTTTTTTCTATTGAAAACTGCCCACCCCTGGGGCGGGGTCAATTTTGACCCCGGGGTCATAAATTATATAACTTTTGTAGAGGACCTGAACATGATGCTATGTGCCAAATATGACCCCGGGGTCATAAATTATATAACTTTTGTAGAGGACCTGAACATGATGCTATGTGCCAAATATGAAAGCTAATAACCTTCTGGTTTCAGAGGAGAAGATTTTCAAAGTTTTACTATATGTTTCTATTGAAAACTTCCCATACCTGGGGCGGGGCCAATTTTTACTCCAGGGGCATAATTTATATAACTTTTGTAGAGGGCCTATATGTGATGCTATGTACCAAAGAGGAAAGCTGAGAACCCTGTAGATTCAGAGGTGAATATTTTTAAAGGTTGAAATTGTTGACGCCCGACGACGGACAACGCACGACGGACGCCGACGGACGCCGGACATCAGGCGAACACAAAAGCTCACCCTGAGCACTTTGTGCTCTGGTGAACTAAACAACAGGGCCAGGATGGCCCTGAAGCGCTCACCAGACAATCAGATGAGAAGATTTCAAAGTTTTCACTATATGTTTCTATAGAAAACTAGCCGGCCCTGGGGCGGGCCAATTTTGACCCCAGGGGCATAATTTATAAAACATTTTAGAGGACTTGAACATGATGCTATGACCTAAATATGAAAGCTGAGAACCTTTCAGTTTCAGAGGAGAAGATTTTCAAAGTTTTCTCTATATGTTTCCATTGAAAATTGCCCACCCCTGGGGCGGGGACAATTTTGACCCAAGGGCCATAATTAAAATACTTTAGTAGAGGACCTGAACATGATGCTCTGTGCCAAATATGAAAGCTAGGCGCCTTCCGGTTTGAGAAGAGAAGATTTTCAAAGAGTTCACTATTTGTTTCTATTGAAAACTGCCTACCCCTGGGCCGGGGCCAATTTTGACCCCAGGGCCATAATTCATATAACTTTTATAGAGGATCTATACATGATGCTATGCGCCAAATATGAAAGCTAAGAACTTTCCAGATTGAAAGAAGAAGATTTTCAAAGTTTTCATTATTTGTTTCTGTTGAAAACTGCCCACCCCTGTAGAGGACCAGAATATCATGCTCTGTAACAAATATGAAAGTTGAGCGCCTTCCAGTTTCGGAGAAGATTTTCAAAGATTTCACTATTTGTTTCCTTTGAAAACTGCCCCACCCATAGGGCGGGGCTAATTTTGACCCCAGGGCAATAATTTATACAAATTTTGTAGAGGACCTGTACATAATGCTATGCGCCAAATATGAAAGCTGGGAACCTTCTGGTAACCTTCTGGTTTCAAAGGAGAAGATTTTCAAAGGTTTATTATATGTTTCTATTGAAAACTGCCCAACCCTGGGGCAGGGCCAATTTTGACTCAAGGGCCAAAATTCATATAACTTTTGTAGAGGACCTAAACATGATGCTATGCGCCAAATATGAAAGCTGAGAACTTTCCAGATTGAAAGAAGAATATTTTCAAAGTTTTCACTATTTGTTTCTGTTGAAAACTGCCCACCCCTGGGGCGGGAACAATTTTACCCAAGGGCCATAATTAATATCCCGTGCCAAATATGAAAGCTGAGCGCCTTCCAGTTTCGGAGAAGATTTTCAAAGATTTCACTATTTGTTTCTATTGAAAACTGTCCACCTCTGGGGTGGGGCCAATTTTAACCCCAGGGCCATAATGTATATAACTTTTGTAGAGGACCTGAACATGATTCTATATGCCAAATATGAAAGCTGAAAACCTTCCAGTTTCAAAGGAGAAGATTTTCAAAGTTTTCACTAAATTGTTTCTATTGAAAACGGCCCATCCCTGGGGCGGGGCTAATGTTGACCCCAGGGGCATAATTTATACAAATTTTGTAGAGGACCTGTACATAATGCTATGTGCCAAATATGAAAGCTTGGAACCTTCTGTTTTCAAAGGAGAGGATTTTCAAAGGTTTACTATATGTTTCTATTGAAAACTGTCCACCCCTTGGGCGGGGCAAATTTTGACCCCAGGGGCATAATTTATATACCTTTTGTAGAGGGCAGGAACATGATGCTCTGTGTCAAATATGAAATCTCAGCGCCTTCCAGCTTCAGTGGAGAACATTTTCAAAGATTTCACTATTTGTTTCTATTTAAAACTGCCCACCCTTGGGGCTGGGCCAATTTTGACACCAGGGTCATAATTTATATGACTTTAGTAGAGGACCTGAACATGATACTCTCTGCTAAATATGAAAGCTGAGAGCCTTCCAGTTTCAGAGGAGAAGATTTTCAAAGATTTCACTATTTGTTTCTTTTGAAAACTGCCCAACCCTGGGGCGGTGCCAATTTTGACCCCAGGGTCATAATTTATATAACTTTTGTAGAGGACCTGAACACGATGCTATGTGCTAAATATGAAAGCTGAGAACCTTCTGGTTTCAGAGGAGAAGATTTTCAAAGTTTTGCTATATGTTTCTATTGATACTTCCCACTCCTGGGGCGGGGCCAATTTTGACCCCAGGGGCATAATTTATATAACTTTTGTAGAGGAGCTATAGGTGATGGTATGTACCAAAGATGAAAGCTGAGAACCCTGTAGATTTAGAGGAAAATATTTTTAAAGGTTCAAATTGTTGACGCGTGACGACGGACGACGCACACCGCATGACGACGGAGGACGGACATCAGGCGATTACAAAAGCTCACCCTGAGCACTTTGTGCTCTGGTGAGCTAAAAATCAACCCTGAGCACCTTGTGCTCTGGTGAGCTAAAAATAATTGGGTTTTTTTCTGACACCATCAAGTTTAGTTCAAAGTGAAACAAGAGTGCCATTGAGCATAATATACGCTTGTCGAAGCCTTGTTCAACACAATATTCTGAAAATGTGTGATCCTTCAAAAGCAAACAATAGGTCAATTATGGCCCTAAATCGCTCACCTGGTTACTATAGACTTATGCATACACTGTATTTCTAAGTAAAAATAAGTCAGCTTCAGCTTGGGGCCAATATGAAACCAAGGGCCATAATTTTTGGGCCTGGAGGTTAAAATTTGAACAATGTTAACCCTTCGCTTACTGAATTTTAAAATAAATTAATCTATACATGTACTTATATTCAAAATTTCAGTTTTTTCATTACACCTTCATGAGTTATTTTCATATCTTAATTGATCTTCAACCCTTCCCTTGTTTTATTTTTATACTGAATATTCATGGACAAAATATTTCAAATTCCATTGACAAACAGAGCGGACACTGATCAGACAGCTGCTATAGGAAACGTCTGATCTGGGTCTGCTCTTTTTGCAAATGTGTGAAAAGGTGTTAACATGAGGAAAAGGTTAGTAAACATATTATAACTATATTGTACACAAAATGAAAATAATGTAATGCAATTTGCACTACACTATATCTTAAGCAAAAAGCAGATTGGTCAGATGGCTACTAAATGAACCGTCTGATCTGGGTCTACTCTGTTTGCAAAGATGTAGAAAGACATATTTATGGAGTAAAGGGTTAATCGTATGATTAACTGTGCAATAGGCCAGTTCTAACTATAACAATTTTCTTTCTTTGGGTCTGCAATATTACTGCAGATTTATTACCATCAAGGGAGGCAATCCAGTTGTTATCAAAACAAGAAGGCCATGAGGCCCTGAAGCGCTCATCAGAGATAACCCCAGGGGCGGGGCCATTTTTGACAAAAAATCATGTGTACAACATTGGCAGAGAACCACAAGACAAAGCAATATGCCATATGGTTTCAGAGAAAAATAATATTTTATATTTTTCCCATGAAGAACTGATAAGCCCTGAGGCAGGGCCAAGTTTCGCCCTGTGGCCAGGGTCTAAGTTAAACATTCTTGGTAGAGGACCACAAGCCACAGCTACATATTTGTAGAGTACCATCAGATCATGTTACATACCAAATATCAAAGGTCTAGGTCAAACAGTTTCAGTAGATTTTCCAATGAAAAACTGATAAGCCCTTGGGCGGGGCCATTTTTGGCCCTGTGGTCATAATTTGAACAACATTTGTAGAGGACCATAAGATCATGCTACATACTAAATATCAAAGGTCTAGGCCTTACAGTTTGAAAGAAGATTTTTTTTAAAGATTTTCCTGATAAGCCCTTGGGCGGGGCCATTTTTGGCCTGGGGGTCATAATTTGAACAATATTTGTAGAGGACCATAAGATCATGCTACATATTAAATATCAAAGGCCTTACAGTTTCAGAGAAGAAGATTTTTAAATATTTTCCTATGAAAAACTGATAAGCCCTTGGGCGGGGCCATTTTTGGCACGGGGTCATACTTTGAACAATCTTTGTAGAGGACCATAAGATCATGCTACAATACCAAATATCAATGGTCATGGGCATATGGTTTCAGAAGAAGATTTTTAAAGATTTTCCTAAGTTGTTTGAAATTGTTGACGGACAGATGGACGCCGGACACAGGGGTATCACAATAGCTCATCTTGAGCACTTTGTGCTCTGGCGAGGTAAAAAGGGCAAAGGAAGATAACCTCCCTTGAAATGTTTGTTAAAAATAGACACCAGCGCGTTTATGAATGACCACTTGTAAGTCAGCTTTGAAAAACTAGCTACCACAGGAGTATAATTTATATAAATTTGAAGAGGACCTAAACATGATGCTTTGTGCCAAATATGAAAGCTAAAATCCTTCAAGTTACAGAGGAGATTTTCAAAGTTTTCACTATATGCTTCTATTGAAAACAAGGCAAGCCGGGGGCGGGGCTAATTTTGACCCCAGTGCCATAATTTATATAACTTTGTAGAGGGCCTACAGATGATGCTATGTGTCAAAGATGAAAGCTGAGAACCCTGTAGATTTAGAGATGATTTTTAAAGGTTGAAATTGTTGACGACAAACGACGCATGACGACAGACATAAGGCGATCACAAAAGCTCACCCTGAGCACAAAAAGTGCTCTGGTGAGCTAAACAAGAGGGCCAGAATGGCCCTGAAGCGCTCATCAGACAATCAGAGGAGAAGATTTTCAAAGTTTCCACTATATGTTTCTATAGAAAATTAGCTGGCCCTGGGGTGGGGCAAATTTTGACCCAAAGGGCACATTTTACTCGTATATAACTTTTGTAGAGTGAGTGAGTGAGTTGGGTTTTACGTCCGACCAACAATATTTCAGTTATTTGCAGACGGCACCCGCATGAGACAAGTTATAGTGTTGCCTCACTGGAATACCCCTGCCGGAGGTACATGGCAAGGGCACCCCACCCAGTCACATTATCCTGACACCGGGCCGACCAGTCCTAGAACTACACCTTTAATTTCGAGCGTAGACATGGGAGCTACTATTACCAACTTTTAACGACTTTTGGTCTTTTGGTCTGTCATGGCCGGGGATCGAACCCACGACCTTCCGTACCGCAGGCGGACGCTCTACCACTGAGTCACGCGGCCGGTCCAGCTTTTGTAGAGGACCTGAACATGATACTATGTGCCAAATATGAACGCTGAGAACCCTTAAGATTCAGTGGAGAAGATTTTCAAAGTTTACAGTATATGTTTCTATTGAAAACTGGCTACCCCTTGGGTGGGGCCAATTTTGACCCCATGGGCATAATTTAAATATAACTTTTGTAGAGGACCTGAACATGATGATATATGCCAAATATAAAAGCTGAGAGTCTTCCAATTTAAGAGAAGTTTTTCAGAGTTGTCACTATATACGTTTCTATTGAAAACTGGCTAACCCTGGGGCGGGGCTAATTTTGACCCCAGGGGCATAATTTATATAACTTTTGTAGAGGACCTGAACATGATGCTATGTGCCAAATATGAAAGCTGAGAACCTTCCAGTTACAGAGGAGAAGATTTTTATAGAAAACAAGGCACCCCTTGGGCGGGGCCAATTTTGACCCCAGGGGCATAATTTACATAACTTTTGTAAAGGACCTGAACATGATGCTATGTGCTAAATATGAAAGCTGAGGACCTTCCAGTTTAAGAGAAGATCTTTAAAGTTTTACCATATATTTCTATACAAGGCAACCCTGGGGCGGGGCCAATTTTGACCCCAGGGACATAATTTATGTAACTTTTGTAGAGGACTTACAGATGACGCTATGTGCCAGAGATAAAAGCTGAGAAAACTGTAGATTCAGGAGAAGATTTTTAAAGGTTCAAATTGTTGACGCGGGACGACGGACGACGAACGGCGGACATCAAGCAATCACAAAAGCTCACCCTAAGCAATTTCTGCTCTAGTGAGTTAAAAAGGGAGATAATTCATGAATGAAGAATCAGATCAAAAACCGCAATTACAGGCGCTCAATTTCAGATGGTGTTAAAAACTACTTCCTAATTTAAACAAGAGAGCCATGAGGCCCTGAAGCGCTCACCTGAGATAACCCCAGGGGCGGGCCATTTTTGACCTAGACGTCATCATTTGTACAACATTGGTAGAGATCCACAAGGCAAAACAGTATGTCATTAACTAAAGGTCTAAGTCTAATAGTTTCAGAGAAAAATAATATTTCATATTTGTAGAGGACCATTAGATCATGTTACAAACCAAACATCCAAGGTCTAGGCCTTACCGTTTCAGAGAAGAATATTTTTAAAGATTTTCCTATAAAAAACTGATAAGCCCTTGGGCGGGGCTATTTCTGGCCCAGGGTCATAATTTGAACAATCTTGTAGAGAACCATTACATCATGCTACATGCAAATATCAAAAGTCTAGGCCTAACAGTTTCAGACAAAAAGATTTTTAAAGATATTCCTATGAAAAACTGATAAGCCCTTGGAAGGGGCCATTTTCTGTCCAGGGTCATAATTTGAACAATGTTTCGGTCCAGGGTCATAATTTGAAAAATCTTTGTAGAGGGCCATTAGACCATACTACATGCCAAATATCAAAGGTCTTGGCTTTGTAGTTCCAGAGAAGATGTTTAAATAAATTGTTCACGCACGACGCACATACGCACAGCGCTGGACACAGGATCATCCCAATAGCTCACCTTGGCACTTTGTGCCAGGTTAGCTAAACATCTAGGCCTTACAGTTTCACAGGAGAAGATTTTTGAAGATTTTCCTATGAAAAACATAAGCCCTTGGGCGGGGCCAGTTTTGGCCTGGGGGTTATAATTTGAACAATTTTTGTAAAGGACCATTAGATCATGCTACATATTAAATATCAAAGGTCTAGGCCGTACAGTTTCTGAGAAGAATATTTTTAAAGATTTTCCTGTGAAAAACTGATAAGCCCTTGGACGGGGCCATTTTTGGTCCGTAGATCATCATTTCAACAATCTTTGCAGAGGACCATAAATTCATGCTACATGCCAAATATCAAAAGTCTAGGCCTTACAGTTTCAGAGAAGAATATTTTTAAAGATTTTCCTATGACAAACTGATAAGCCCTAGTGCGGGCCATTTTTGGCCCGGGGTCATAATGTGAACAACATTGCGTTACCCCTAACCACTGATGCGTCTGACAAAATTTGGTTAAAATTGGGTCAGTACTTTCAGAGGAGATGTCGTTTGAAAATGTGGCCGGACGACGGATGGATCGCGGTCACAATAGCTCACCAGAGCCTGCTCAGGTGAGCTAAAAAGCGATCTGTTGAGGCATGGCAGAATAAAGCTGTGGACTGAATTTCATATATTAAAGTTGCAAAAAGGGAGATAATTCAATAACGAAATGACGAATCATATCTGCAATCGCAGGTGCACAACTTCAGATAGTGACTATCAACACTGCATAATTTAAAATGTTCCGTTGAAGGACGGCAAAGTAAAGCTTCAGACAAATTCCCCCTATTAAAATTACTAAAAGGGAGATAAATCAGTAACGAAATGACAAATCAAAACTGCAATTGCAGGTGTACAACTTGAGATGGTGATCAACAATACTGATAATTTAAATATGTTCCATTGAAGGATGGCAGAGTAAATCTTCGGACAAAATTCCATCTACAGACGGACGGACGGACGGAGTGATTCCAGTTACACTTCGTTGTGGGGGTATAAAAACCATGGTTGGGGTGCTAATAAATTGACAAACTTCATTTGGACAATTTGGTTAGAATAATAATAACAAGAAGAAACTGAAAAGGAGCATTAACTAGAGATAAAAATATTTAGAATTTTGTAGTTTGAAACCATTGTGATAATACTTTTACAGGGGCTTAGAAAGGCGCAGTTAGAAAGGAAAGGATTAAGGTGGTAGTTTCTACTCTCAATGTGTTTTAACAAATGCCTAACAATTAAATTAATCATTTATTTATAAGCTGAAAAGAAGTATATCGCAGGAAAACCAGTACAATAAACATAGAAGAAGACACAATTTTCATATGTTTGATATGTTCTTCAGCAATGTATTAGAATTTATTACGCTCACATTACACCAGTAGTAGTACGTTAACTGTTCGACCAAGGTCAATAATATTTTGTTGTAGACAAATAATTATAAGTATCAATGAAGACTGTTTATATGTATCTCAGGGGCGTTTTTCTATTAAGTTCAAATTGACAATCTTCAAATAATGATGATTGAACAAAACAAATACCAAGCGTTATGATATAATTAAATATGCTACTTTTAATTACCAGGGTTCAAAATTAAGTGTCAAGACGTAGTTTTCCAACCAGAACTGTCCAACTTGCCACCTGATGTGAAAGTCAGTGGCAAAATCTTGCCACCAGAATTAAATGGGAGGAAATCAATAGTATTATTCAATGCAATCAGAAAAATACTTCAAGAATTATCAGACCACTGTTTCTATTTCTTGCTTGTAAAAAACCCATATGATAGCTATGACCAAGCAGCATACCAATTTTGAAGACATAAGTTGACTTGTCTGCAAGTAATTATCAACTTCAGAAATATATTGCATAATACCTTGGTGATGTTGTCAATGGCTTTTTGAACACTGTCCTTTTCTTCAACTGTTAGACCAACCAGACTGGTTAACAGTTCAATCATCTTGGTAGTGTCTCGCTGCAACTGGTCGTTGCTGATTGACATGTTCTTAGAGTGCATTAGTCTATGACGTGCATCTAACACCTGTAAGGTAAAAAACCCGTCATGAATATAAAGCCAGACATCAGAGTTTGGTGTAGCAAAGTAATATTTAAAAAATGCATCAGTACACTAAAATTTTTCTATTACCACTTTATATAATTTGATATCATGAGTATTTGTGTTGATCAACGTCTGCTCGCTATGGGCTAATAGAATACCCCAAAGAGAGAGGGGGAGGATGCAGAGAAACCCAGGCATGACGCCCAACTCTTTTATTGACAGTGTGTCTCTGGTTCTTTTAGATGCCCAATATATATTTCTCTGATTGAATATTTCGACAAGAGTTCTAAAGACAATATATATATATATATATATAAACAACCGACTGTTGATATCGAAATTAGCTTAACAATCTATAGAAGTATTTGTTGTGGTAATATAGTAATCTTTTAGGATGCTCTGGTTCTTTGTGAATGCAATTTAGTAAGTAATTTTGCCTAATCAAAGTATGTTGTCTTTGCAGTTATTTAAAATAAGATATGTATGTAGTACCTCATATGCTATTTTTAGATTTAATATCTAAATAAATTGATCAAGAAGGGGCATTTACTATCTAGAGAAAAGGAAAAATATAGAATTGTGAAGTTTTGAAATCATTGTGATAAATCGAGCATCTTCTCCCTACAGAGTGAATACACTATTTATCACAATGGTTTCAGAAAACGGCATTAGCACATACATCAAAAGGCGTCATAATAAGGGAATGGGTTAATGAAAACACAAATATAATCTTTGAACTACACATAACCTCCAAGTTCATTGATACATGGTTAATACTTCAGTTAAACAAAGATCAGTTTTTATGTTAATCATTTCACTCAAACAAAGATCCGATACAAATCGTGGCTCTCTGAATGTGCATCAAAATGGCCACCTGATTTTGACCTTATTTTTTCTTTATGCATACAATGTCATGATCTGGTGAATAAACTCGAAACAAGAGACAATTGTAATACAATCAAATCAGTTGTATTACTACCCTTTCCCTGTTCTATGTTTATATAATAACTCGAAACAAGAGATAATTGTAATACAAGCGGGCAATGATGGCCCTGAACTCGCTCACCAGAGGGAAAGATTTTTAAAGTTTTAACTACAGTCTACTCTCGTTATGTCGAGTTCATAGGGACCCGTTAAAAACTTCGACTCATCGAGAGTACGACTCAAAAATCACAAGCCATTTTTTTAAAAAAAAACACCAGTTTCTTCCATTATGTTCACCTTAAACAAGCTGCCATATTGCAAGCATACTAATGTGATTGTACAGTTTAGTCTTCACATTGTGTAAAAGAATCGCAATCTGTGTAAATAAAATTGTACATGTGCGTGTTGATCCATTACTGCGAGAACAAAATTCTGTCTTTCCTACCCTCCATTAATGACCCTATGCCGTAATTTACAAGGCCCTATCCAATTTAAGATCCTTTTTGCCTTTATCATTGAATTAATCACTGTTGGTTTGGCGATTTTTAAAGCGCATCGTTTGTTTACGCCATTTCTATGGGGAATCCCTTTTCCTAAACGGGCACCGGATATACGCAATCACACGTGAACTAGCTGGTTGCCAATTCGTGTATTTCCGGTACATCTAAGAGAACAACCTCATTCGGGAAACCATGTTTCGTCGTGAGCTGTTTCGCTATTACTCAAGTGACAAATTAAATTCAATGTTGAACTGCATGTATTGGTAATAAAATAAGGAACAGGTCTTACTTTTTATCTAATCTCTACAAAATCGTCCGGAAGCGAGGACGCTTGAGAGTTATCTTTCTTACTACAGTAGTCATGATTGACACTTAGGACAAAAGAACGGTAAGGTGTAATTTTACTAAATAACGTTCACTCAATGCGGCATTGTTTCACAGTTCGAATAATTATCTGACATCAGTGATTGTTTACCCACAAAACACTGTAATTACGTGTCTCGCGATCACCTGGCGTACTTTGCTAGGGTCAGATCAAACGGTCCAATTCACACCTCGAGGTGCGACTTCGATACAAATACCGATAATTACATGTAAACAGACACTTTGGGGACGGAAAATGACTTCGACTTAACGAAAACGTGATCAGTTAGAACTCGTGTTAAAAACTTAAATTTATATAGAATATATAGGAAGAAAAGTTGGGACTTTACAAAAACTTCGTGTCAACGAGAAATTCGTGTCAAGCGAGTTTGCCATAACGAGAGTGGACTGTACATGTATGTTTCTAAACAAAACTGGACAACTGTTTTGTGGGGTGTTATTTGACCCTTTGTGGATCCAAACTCTGTGCCATACCGGTCCTGTTGGTCTTAATTCTGTTGAAAACTTTTGGGCATTTTAAACCCTTTCCTTCATATAAATGTGATTTGATGCATTTGCAAACAGAATAGACCCGTATCAGATGGTTTTTATAGGAGCTGTCTGACCAGGTTGTGCTCTGCCGGCTAATAGAATACTCTTTCCTCCATAAAAACGCCTTTCTACGTCTCTGTAATAGTCACTTTATTAAACCATTGTGATAAATAGAGCATTTGCTCCATAGGAGTAAATGCTCTTTTTATCACAATGGTTTCAAATCTACACAATTCTGAAATTTTCCTTTTCTCTAATTAACCCTTTCCCTCATATAAACGTGTTTTCACCCATTTGCAAACAAAGTAGACCCATATTTACCTCTTTGAATAAGAGAAAATTTTTCTAACAGATGACAACCCCATCACTGCTTAGCATGACTTGACTGAACACACAGTTTGGATTCTGATCTGACGCATACCGGTATGTAACTTTGTATGTAGTTTGTATATGAGTCAATTTACTCCTATGGAGCAAATGCTCTATTTATCACAATGGTTTCAAATCTATACAATTCTGAAATTTTCCATGTCTCTAATTAATTCTCCTTATCAGTAGATTGATTCAAAGAGGTAGGCTGTGAAAAAAGCCTTTGTGATAAATAGAGCATTTGCTCCATAGGAGTAAATGCACTATTTATCACAATGGTTTCAAATCTACACAATTCTGAAATTTTCCTTTCGTCTAATTAACCCTTTCTCTCATATAAACATGTTCTCACGGATTTGCAAACAGAGTAGACCCAGATTTACCTCTTTGAATAAGCAGACAACATTTTTTAATCGATGACAACCCTATGACTGCTCAGCATTACTTGACCGAAATCAGCACACAGTATGGATTATGATCTGACACATACCGGTATGTAACTTTATATGTGGTTTGTATATGAGTTAATCTACTCCTATAGAGCAAATGCTCTATTTATCACAATGGTTTCAAATCTACACAATTCTGAAATTTTCCTTTTCTCTAATTAATGCTCCTTATCAGTAGATTTATTCAGAGAGATAGGATCTGAAAAAGCCTTTGTGATAAATAGAGCATTTGCTAACCATTGTGATAAAAAGAGTAAAAGCTCCATAGGAGTAAATGTTCTATTTATCACAATGGTTTCAAATCTACACAATTCTGAAATTTTCCTTTTCTATAATTAATGCTCCTTATCAGTAGATTTATTCAAAGAGGTAGAATCGGAAAAAAGCCTTTGTGATAAATAGAGCATTTGCTCCATAGGAGTAAATGTTCTATTTATCACAATAGTTTCAAATCTACACAATTCTGAAATTTTCCCTTTCTCTTATTAATGCTCCTTATCAGTAGATTTATTCAAAGAGGTAGGATCTGAAAAAAGCCTTTGTGATAAATAGAGCATTTGCTCCATAGGAGTAAATGTTCTATTTATCACAATGGTTTCAAATCTACACAATTCTGAAATTTTCCTTTTTTCTAATTAATGCTCCTTATCAGTAGATTTATTCAAAGAGGTATAATATTCACTTTATGAAACTATTGTGATAAATAGAGCATTTGCCTTTGTGATAAATAGAGCATTTGCTCCATAGGAGTAAATGCACTATTTATCACAATGGTTTCAAATCTACACAATTCTGAAATTTTCCTTTTCTCTAATTAATCCTTTCGCTCATATAAACGTGTTTTAACGCATTTGCAAACAGAGTAGATCCAGATTTACCTCTTTGAATAAGCAGACAACATTTCTAACAGATGACAACCCTATCACTGCTTATTACGAATTGACCGAAATTAGCACACAGTTGGGATTTTGATCTGACGCATACCGGTATGTAACTCTTTATGTGGTTTGTATATGAGTTAATTTACGCCTATATAATTAATGCTCCTTATCAGTAGATTTATTCAAAGAGGTAGGATCTGAAAAAAGCCTTTGTGATAAATAGAGCATTAATTCTGCTCCATAGGAGTAAATGCTCTATTTATCACAATGGTTTCAAATTTTAATTTTCCTTTTCTTTAATTAATGCACCTTATCAGTAGATTTATTCCAAGAGGTAGGATCTGAAAAAAGCCTTTGTAATAAATAGAGCATTTGCTAACCATTGTGATAAATAGAGCAAAAGCTCCATAGGAATAAATGTTCTATTTATTACAATGGTTTCAAATCTACACAATTCTAAAATGTTCCTTTTCTATAATTAATGCTCCTTATCAGTAGATTTATTCAAAGAGGTAGAATCTGAAGAAAGACTTTGTGATATATATAGACTGAGCATTTGCTCGAATTGCTACTTGTACAGAAAACAAGTCAGCTAGAGAAAACTGGCCACCTCTGAGACCATGTCGGGGCCAATTTTGACTCCAGGGACATAATTTATATAACTTTTGTAGAGGACCTATAGGTGATGCTATGTGCCAAAGATGAAAGCTGAGAATCTTGTAGATTCAGAGGAGAAGACTTTTAAAGGTTCAAATTTTTCACGACGCACGACGCAGGACTCATGACGCACGACAAACGCCGACAGAAGACAGACATCAGGCGATCACAAAAGCTCACCTTGAGCACTTTGTGCTCTGGTGAGCTAAAAAGGTAGGATCTGAAAAATCCTTTGTTCTACGCCTCTGTAACAGTCACATTATGAAACCATTGTGATAAACAGAGCATTTTCTCCATAGAAGTAAATGCTCTATTTATCACAATGGTTTCAAATCTACAAAATTCTGAAATTTTCTTTGTCTCCAATTAATTCTCCTTATCAGTAGATTGATTCAAAGAGGTAGGCTCTGAAAAAAGCCTTTGCGATAAATATATATGTATCAAATCTACACAATTCTGAAATTTTCCTTTCCTCTAATTAACCCTTTCTCTCATATAAACATGTTTTCACGGATTTGCAAACAGAGTATACCCAGAATTACCTCTTTGAATAAGCAGACAACATTTCTAACAGATGACAACCCTATCACTGCTTAGCATGACTTGACCGAAATCAGCACCCAGTATGGATTCGGATCTGACGCATACCTGTATATAACTTTATATGTGGTTTGTATATGAGTTAATTTAATCCTATAGAGCAAATCGAGGGCTTGGCAGAAGACTATTCCAACTCATGTTTTTGACAAAAATGACTTTTTGTCAAATTTCATGTCTATTTTAAGACTTACATAATCTGTCAAATTATCTCTATCAAGTTCTTATTAATAGCAAAGATGTTGCAAATTGTTACATTATTCTATCTCAGATAAAGTTTTCTGTTAGTAAAAGACTATTCTATCTTGATTTGTAATAGTGTTACATTGAAAATATCTTTTACTGCATGTGTTTAAAAAAATAAAACGCTATTGTAACTTAAGATGGAATAGTGTTATAGTTATAAATGAAAAGTCTTCATAATTATTTCAGAAGAACATTAGTCTACCTTGGAGTTACCATAGTGTAATACTGAAAATCAACAGAATACAAACATCATCTTTCAGTGGAAAACAAAAAAAAGTTTTAGAGTCTATTTTAAGAATTAAATACTTGACTTTCACATTTATCGGTATCTAACCTTCACCCTTATGACCACATAGTGTCAAAAAAGTCGTTTACTGTCCCATTTTGAACCAACCGTTGAAAGAAGAAAAGAAACAGAAGGTGAGTATAAATTGATGTAGAAAATTCATTTTTAATGATATATGAGTTTTTCTGTTATTCTCTGGAAACATTTTGTAGCTTAAAAGAATTCCAAACAAGTTTCTGTCACATGGATGGGTGGTTGTATTTTGCATTGGTAATTTTTAGTAAACAGAAAACATGTTATTATACGTATCTAATGTAGCAACGCTCTTCAAACATAACATATTTCATTCTAAATATTAACAGCAAACATTATTTTATATAATTAGAGTAGAATTGAATACTGCTGAAGCTTGTGCTAGGGTGTGTGAGCAGTGTTGCATCTTTCAGTTACTGCTCATGAACAGACTCAATAAAACTGAGTTTGCAATTTTCTCTATTTGCATTGCAATTGTTGCTTTCAGGGGATCACCTCCCATCAGAATTTATAATCTTCACAACAGCAGGTGTTAAGTGTTTGTATGGCGGCTGTAAAACATCGCCCCGTACTTCATTCTCAGTGTTGTTATACTTTCCGATCCTTCAAGATCATGATTTTCAGTACTTTTTGTTCTGAAAGTTTAATGCCGCTTAAGCCGGTGCTAGGGGATGTGAGCAGTGTTGCACTTACAATTACTGCTCATGAACAGACTCAATAAAACCGAGTCTGCAATTTTCCCTGTTTGTATACTGCAATTTTTGCCTTCGGGGGAACACCTCCCTCTCAGATCAAAATACTATAAATCACTGAATCTCAGACAGATAACTGCATTTTTGAATTTGAAGTGTCTCCAAGTAATATGTAATAAATATCATGATACCGTTTACATGTTTTCCACAGACAAAGGTCATGGAAGCATTGAATAACACTATTTTATGATGTGTGTCATACATATCGCTACAAATGGCTGTAGAACACCTCAAGGCTCAAATATTACCTAAATTGGCTGTCACATCAGCTAGTGGTGTACTGCATTAACATACTTTTTCTGTTTATGGCATTTTACAAAGAGAAAAGCAGTTTTCTATTAGATATGTACCGTTACATGGTTTTAAGAATTAACCAAGTTTCTACTTGAACAGATTCTAAAAATGTGCAAAAATCGACGAAGCACTGTCCCAAAACTGCTGGCCAGGTCCGTTAACAGTTTGTAACTTCACTCAGCAAAAGTTAAAGGTCACTCAGATACAATGAAATTATGCAAACTAATTCTAGGGTTATGTGTCTCAATCATGGTAGCGACATAAGATATCCTCCATAGAATGAATATTTGTGTCATAACATGAAAGACAGATTTTCAAGGTGTTACGTTAGAAATTGTTATGTATGTTAAGATGTTTATGGTGCGTAAACAAGTACACAGCAGTTATAGATTCATTGTATCTATTGAAACTTAATGTTACTTTATCTTCAACTGAACATACATACAAAAGTCTCTTAACCTGACAAGAAAACTATGAATGTTCAGAACCCATTGAAAGAAAAACAACATCAGGGACGTTAAAGTCAGGGACGTGTACTGCAACGCATCATCGATAGTTTTTTGTCGCTTAACTTCGATACACAAACATGCACTTGGCAATAATAGACGCACGCGTCTATCGAGGGTACAGAACATCCCCGGAACCGAAAGTGGGTCAAGGTTAATGGAAGTGATACACTTGAATTAAATCAGACTAAATCAATGGTAAACCATTCTTATTTGTGGCGTAACAATAGATAAATTTATAGAAAATGCCTTAGAAATGCAAATGATACTCTAGTTCATGTACAACTACTAAATTGTCTATACCTTTGATTTCTTGTTTAACGAAGGTAAAGGAGCATGTAAAATTTTACTATAATAAGACTTATGAAAATTCTGGAATAAATCTCTTCTGGTATATTAAGAACTCTTCAGAAGTCTTAAACAAACTTAAGAACAAAAGGTATCTTGCATCCAATGTAAGCACGTACGATTTTTCTACTCTGTACACAACCCTTCCTCATATTTTAATTAAGGATAAGCTTACTAACTTGATCCAGAAAGTATTTGCCCGAGAAAAAACATCATTCTTGGCATGTAATGCTGACAAAGCTTTCTTTACTGACGAGCAAATGAAATATTACACCAATTGGACTTGCTCAGAAGTTTGCCAATCACTAACCTTTCTTTTGGATAACATATTTATACGTTATGGGAATACTATATACCGTCAGGTAATTGGTATTCCCATGGGCACGAATTGTGCACCACTTGTCGCAGATTTGTTTTTGTACTGCTATGAGAGAGACTTCATGTTGAGTTTGAATCCTCAATCACAAGAAGATGTTATAAAAGCCTTCAATGATACTTGTCGATATTTGGATGACATTTTTAACTTAGATAACCCTTTCTTTGATGCTCTGATTCCTACAATTTATCCTAAAGAACTCAAATTGAATAAAGCTAACCCGTCCGACAATTATGCAGCGTTTCTTGACCTATACCTTAAAATTAATAATGGAATGATTTATTCTAAAATATATGACAAAAGAGATGATTTTGATTTTAATATTGTAAATTTTCCTCATCTTGACGGGGATGTTCCCCGTGCTCCATCTTACGGGGTTTATATATCTCAACTTATTCGTTTTGCTTGAGCTTGTTCATCTATTGACGATTTTAACAGTCGATATCTCATTTTAACTGAAAAACTGCTTAAACAAGGATATAGATACCATAAACTAAGAAAAACTTTCTCTAAATTTTACTATCGAAATCTCTCGCTTATTGGCAAGTACAAATGTAATCTCAAGGTACTTTTGCGACACGGTATTTCACATCCTGAATTTTATGGTGATGTGATTTACAAACTTCGTAAAATTATTGGACATACCCATTTTCTCACTTTGTTCATCAAATATATAAAACAATTCATTAAAAAGGGATATGATCCTGTATTACTACAACATACTGCATGTTTGGTTGTGAACCCTTTTACAGTTGGCAATCACGCTTGCCTCTTTGCATGTACGCTGACAAGAAATGTTTAGTACTCTATGAAGGCGACCTCTTAAATCCAGAAATGGAAGGAGAACGTCGGATATCTGTACTATTTCATTTTTGTCATACCCTTTATTACTTTTTCTACAGTTACTCTGTTTGCAGCTCAATCATTGAGTACACTAGCGATAGGTGGATACAGTATGTTCAATTAAATGTTTTTTGTTATACATGCACTTTACCACTGTATTTGCTGTCGCGGTTGTTGTAGATTAGTCGGAGAGGGGGTACGTTTATTTACACTGTTTGTCTTTTAGGATGGGGATGGAATAAGGGTGAGGTTGGGCGCCCATAAACCGGTTTAAACCCCCGGTGACTTTTGCCACTGACCGTTCCAATGCGATACTTAGATCTTCCTCCTATTGTATGTTTGTTTTGTCTTTGTGCGTCTCTTGTTGTTTTTTCTACCTATGTACATTTGCTGTTTCCTTGTGTTGCTGTTCGGGCGAGTGTTTGTTCCGTATGTGGTGTTTCCTGCATGACTCATTTTTGTGCTGATACTAATGACTTTTAAAAGAGTTATGAGTGAATCTTTTGTATTATTAATTATAGTTAACGTACCTGACTTACATTATAACGTTCTTGACATACTGTTTCAGAGGCCAAATAATTTGAAAGACAAGAACGCAGTATCAGAAGTAGTACCGAGAATGGAAGAAACAACATGATAAAGATATCTTAAAAGACAAAAGAAACATAGGAAAAAGTACCAGCTACCCATAAAGGATTTTAGCGAAGAAAAAAAAACGTGAATAGAGAAAAAAGAACAGAGCATGGAAATGGCAAAGCAGTGAAGATATAAAAAGGTTTGTTGCAAGAAACCAAGGAAACAGCAGAAATTACTATAGCACAGTCCTCAGAAAATAAAGTTAGCCTTTCTGTGCTGAGTATTCAGGGAGAAGAAAACAATCAGAAATGCTTCAACAATAGCTACACATAAACAGATTACGCGAAAATCTAAATCTGAAGAAGAGATTCATGAACTTGGACTAATGCTGAGAAAAATACCTAAAAGTGTAAAGAAGAAGAAGTTAGCAATGGCAAATGCAATGACTGCAGAAATACAGGAGAACAAACATTCTGAAAATGGGTGATCCCTCGAAAGCAAAAGTAGAAATGCAAAAAGAGAAAATTGCAGATCCCGGTTTTATTGAGTCTGTTCATGAGTAGTAATTAAAAGTGCAACACTACTCACGCCCCCTAGCACCGGCTTAAGCAGTATTCAATTTTCAAAACTAATAACATGAAAACTAATGATCCCGAAGGACCAGAAAATATAACAACACTGAGAATGAAGTACGGGGCGACTTTTTACGGCCGCCACACAAGCACTTAACACCTGCTGTTGTGAAGTACATATATTCTGAAAATGGGTGATCCCTCGAAAGCAAAAGTAGAAATGCAAAAAAAAGAAAATTGCAGACCCGGTTTTATTGAGTCTGTTCATGAGTAGTAATTAAAAGTGCAACACTACTCACGACCCCTAAGTTGCAAAATAGAAGATGAGTTGTTAGAAACATAGTGTGTGGCAATATACATTTACTCAGAAAATATAAGTGCATTAAAATGATGAGTAAGGACAGGAATATCGAGTCATGTTCTTTAACAAGTGATTGCTGTTAGTAGAAGAAGGAGTTTTAGAAAGAGAAAGAATCAAGAGAAAAGAGTTAATGGAAAGAGATGATGGAGAGACATTAAAGTTTCAAAGTTGTCTCCATCCCAAGAACATACTGTTGACAAAGTTGATAAACAGAAACACATGATTGTGTAGCAGACAACAGAACATAACAATGGAAGTTGAATTGCTTACGCTCTCTAAGCATAGACATATCACCAAATCCAGAAACAGTAAGCAAAACTGTTATCGAAGGAAGAAATGCAATTGTTAGATGATGGTTTGGCCCAATATGATGTTGTGGAATTTGAAGAATGGAGATGAATTGACGTAGATGTCGAGACAGGCAAGACGAAGGACGAGTTTAATTAACAAACACATGAATGAGCAATACAAAGACTTTTTACAACATGTATTCAATGCAAAAAACACAGTACACAGTAATTACAGACTTAAAGCAGACTTGTCCAGGAATCAAAGGCTCGTTCACATGGACTTAGCAGAAAATTTTACTTGTAGCAGCACTGATGAAATTCAAAGTGCGTACTGGAATGTAACGACAGTGACACTGCACCCAGTCGTTACTTATTACAAACAGGAGGAAGACCTTCAACATAGAAACTTGATTTTTGTTTCTGATATTACAAATCATAATTCCATGTGTTCAGCTTGTTCCTGAACTGAAAAAAAAAGAATCCCATCTTAAAGGTTATACACTATTGGACAGATAGCCAATCTTCCCAATACAGTAACAGTGTACTGTGAACATCATTAAACACATACAGACCTATTTGGCGTGAGAGGAAGATGGAATTCTATCAAGTCTGGTTACAGTAGCAAAACGCCAGGCAGCAGAAGCATGTAAGCAGAATAAAGTAAACATACAAGATGCCACGGACTTGTACAATTTGGCTCATAATCAGATGAAAAGCATCGATTATAAATTTTACAAAGGCAAAGAATATGAAAGAACAGCAAACGAAATGGAAGCAAGAAACCCCAAAACAATACCAGGCACAAAGAAATTACATGCTCTGCTTTCAGCAAGTAAAACGATTTATACTGTAGAGGTACTCTGCTTATAATTGCCATAAATGTCTTACTGGAGAACCATGCCGTTACTGGAAGAAAGAGCATTTTGCAGATCCAGCAATACAAGAAAATCAAGACATATGTAGATAAGAAAAGAAAGCAAGATGCAGAAGCTAATGCAGGTAGGAGCAGAGAAAAATTGCCAAGGACAAGCACAGAAGATAATGAAACTGCCGCAACAAGTACAAATAAAGAAGAAAATGTGATTAATGTGCCTGTGGTCGTCAGTTATGCTACGATAAAGTGGAATGAAGTCATTTATACAGGAAAGGTTATGGTTGTTGAAAACCAAAAAATCCAGGTGTCCTTCATGGAAGAAACTAGAAAAAGGTGACATTTGATTTTACAAATGGTCAGAAAGACCCGATATCCAATGGATAGAAAATGGGGATACTGTATGTGAAATGTATGAGCCATTATCTTGTAGGAAGTGCAGACACCAATTTATATTACCTGAAAATGCCTATCTATTCTTTGACTGAAAGGTACTAGTCATTATAATGAAGAAACGGTCCAATACCGTGTCTTGGAAACAGCTAACAGCAGCATAAATGTTGAAATTGTCTTTCTTTCCAGCTTAGTATGACATATTTATTGCTTTCTGGCTTAGTATGTACAGATGTTTGTTAATTTGAGAATTTGTGGTCAGGTACCGGTATGTTAAATAACAATATTTCCACAAATCTAAATTAGAACAGAAAGAGATTCTCATTTGCAACAATTTTTCTCACATATATTTGTAGTATACCTTTACATCTAAGAATTATTATGTGATTGATTGGTTTTGGAGAAATTAAAAAAGGCCTGAAAGGCTTGATATTATATAATCTAAATATCCCACCATGCAAACTTGGATGACCAAAACACGAGAGTCAGACAGATTTGACATGTACAATTAGTTATCCAATGTTACATTTGTTGATTATACCATGGGGTATAATAATACCTACTTTAACTTTATATGTTGATCTGTATGACAAATATAGTTGTATTTAATGTACCTGACTCTACTTAAACAGTACCTCTATTCAAGTGCAGGTATCATTACATTTATTACTCATTACACAACCCTGTCATGTTTATGTTTGTGTTTTATGTTGCAGAATTGTGCATTATTGTTAGATATTAAAAATGTTGATGTTCAGTTTAACACTTTTCTGTATATAAAGATGTCCGTTTATCTGAGATTCAATGGAATACCACTGCAGCATGAACTAAAAATAAATTCATTTATTCAGTTACAGCTCTGCTTACTTTTGAATTGAAGTTACTAGAGAAAACTCCTCATATACACTGTTACTGCATTCATCAGATACTACAAGATAAACAGTCATTATCAAGTGGTCACTAACAAACTTAAATCTGGCAGCTCCTATAAGTTCTAGGTCTATTCAGATTAATAAGTAGAGAGTGTATGGAAGTGCTAACTTTAAATTAATTATTTGGATTTTTTACCATTTGCACAATTAATGATTAGATATTTTAACACAATCTTATAGAACATTTTCTAGATAGTGAGGTGGTATATTCACAGTAAAAAAGTAAAAAAAAACCGATTGTATCTAATACAATATAGTGGATTTTGTAACGGAACACTATGCCATCTCAAGATGAAATAGTATAACTAAACATATCTTTTATTATGCAAGAATTTGAATATAACACTATTCTAACTCAGCCAACCTATTATAAATGACAAACCATAACGGATAGCATAAATGTTACAATTGCCTTTAGTTTTTACATCAATTAGTGTTGTTTTGATGCAAGAAAAACAAACAAAAGGCGTAATAATAAGTTAACGTTTTTTCGCTCTCCTGTAAAATTTGAAAAATATGAGTTAGAATAGTTTTCCGCCAAGCCCTCGAAATGCTCTATTTATCACAATGGTTTCAAATCTACACAATTCTTAAATTTTCCTTTTCTCTAATTAGTGATCCTTGTCAGTAGATTTATTCAAAGAGGTAGGATCTGAAAAAGGTCTTTGTGATAATTAGAGCATTTGCTAACCATTGTGATAAATACAGCAAAAGCTCCATAGGAGTAAATGTTCTATTTATCACAATGGTTTCAAATCTACATAATATTGAAATTTTCCTTTTCTATAATTAATGCTCATTATCAGTAGATTTATTCAAAGAGGTAGGATCTTTTGTAGGTGGCGATAGTCTAGTGGTAACGCGTTTGACTATCAGTCCGGAGGTCCGGGGTTCAAATCCCGGTCCCACCCGGAAATTTCAGAGACGCTTTTCTGTGTCTCCCACCCGCACATCCTCTCCACCCAAGGGTTAAAATGGGTACCTGTGAGGGTCACTCGCCGGTACTGCGGCTGCATGATTGCGCCATATGTTAGCAGTGCTCAATATTGTAGGCCAATGACTCAATGACCAGGGGAGTAAATGTACAGTCGGCTGAGCGGTCATTCGGACTGAAAGTAGACTATAACTAGGTACTTTTTTATCCGAAAAAAGCCTTTGTGATAAATAGAGCATTTGCTCCATAGAAGTAAATGTTCTATTTATCACAATGGTTTCAAATCTACACAATTCTGAAATTTTCCTTTTCTCTAATTAATGCTCCTTATCAGTAGATTTATTCAAATAGGTATAATAGTCACTTCATGGAACCATTGTGATAAATAGAGCATTTGCCTTTGTGATAAATATAGAATTTGTTCCATAGGAGTAAATGCACTATTTATCACAATGGTTTCAAGTCTACACAATTCTGAAATTTTCCTTTTCTCTAAGTAACCATTTCCCTCATATAAACATGTTTTCACGCATTTGCAAACAGAGTAGACCCACAACCCTATCACTGCTTAGCACGACTTGACTGAAATTAGCACACAGTATGGATTATGACCTGACGCATACCGGTATGTAACTTTATATGTTTGTATATGAGTTAATTTACTCCTATGGAGCAAATGCTCTATTTATCACAATGGTTTCAAATCTACACAATTCTTAAATTTTCAATTTCTCTAATTAATGCTCCTTATCAGGAGATTTATTCAGAGAGTTAGGATCTGAAAAAGCCTTTGTGATAAATAGAGCATTTGCTAACCATTGTGATAAATAGAACAAAAGCTCCATAGGAGTAAATGTTCTATTTATTACAATGGTTTCAAATCTACACAATTCTGAAAGTTTCCTTTTCTATAATTAATGCTCCTTACCAGTGGTTTATTCAAAGAGGTAGGATCTGAAACAAGAGGGCCAGAATGGCCCTGACATCGCTCAATCAGGAGATTTTCAAAGTTTTCACTATATGTTTCTGTAGAAAACTAGGACCTGAACATGATGCTATCTGCCAAATATGAAAGCTAAGAAATTTTCCAGTTTAACCCCTTGCCCTCATATAAATGTGTTTTCACGCATTTGCAAACAGAGTAGACCCAGTAGATCCTACAGGAGCCGTCTGATCAGGAATTTTGAAAGATCTGATTCTTTACTTTCTAAAATGGCTACTGTGAATATTCCACCTTCCATATTTCATTATAACCATTTTGTACATGAATATTCAATAGGTATTGAAAGTCGAAATAAATTTAGAACAGGGAAAGGGTTAAGAGGAGAAGAATTTCAGAGTTTCCACTATAATAATGTTTCTATTGAAAACTAGCCATCCCTCTGCAAAAATATTGTCTGCTACACTTCTGTGTCGAAGTAAATTTATTCTTCTACTTTCACTTTTATCAATAATGGAGATCATAGTGTGTTAGTTTGGCTCCCAAGTTACATTGCATCTCATCTGGACCCCAGCTATCTGTATAGCCTTAGGTAATCATAAATTTGTCACTAGCATGCAACGGTGAATTGAATGGGTCTTAGCATGCTTTAGTGAATACATGATGAACTTTTAAACAGTTTCAATCCAGATGAAATGCTGCGTCACTAATCACCACATCTAAACTAAAACTGACACTTTAGCCAAAGAAAACATACTAGAGATATGAGAATCTGGTGCATACTCAGACTTCAAAACCCAGACTCAAGCCAGTCTCCCTTAATTGGCTTGCAACTGCAAGCTTGTTGCAAATTTAATCATAGGCAAAATGAGCTTGCGATTTCGGTTTGTGTTAGCTAGCATTTAGCCCTGGTTATATACAAGTTTAGTGAACAAGGAAAACCCATCCATATGTATAAGTGACCTGCAATTATCCCTAGTCAATATGCGTATGGCTGGTCACTCACACTTTAAAAGGTCCTATACCTTTAGCCTGCTAATATTACACAAGCTACTTGCTTTGGTTTTTTGCATTTATAATAACCTTTCAAACAGTCTAGATCAGGTTTGGATCCAGATGAGATACAAAGTAACTTGGCATCTCATTAGGGTCCAAACTGTATTTCACTCTGACATTTATTTTTGAAAAGATATGGAAGGAAACAACTTTTGCAGTAGATAACAATATTTGCAGACAGTAATTGCTCAAAGTGCAGTGGGAATTGGAGTGTGTACTAGTAGTCTCCCAGTAAATACTGGTCAGTTTGAATTAGCTGAAACAGCAGCCTGCTCTAAGAACTGGTCACCTCTTGGGTGGGGCCAATTTTGACCAAAGGGGCATACTTTATATAACTTTTGTATAGGACCTGAACATGATGCTATACAGGGTTCCCACAAAACAGAAAATATAAAATTCCCTGACTTTTCACTGACTTTCCCTGACCGAATTTCAGTTTCCCCTGACCCCATGTTAACAGAAGTTAAATTGGTTAAATCTATCAGCATGATCAATAAATCTTGGCCTCCATACTCCCCATCAGCCAATCCTTACCACCTCTCTCTTTATGACAATTATATATACAGCAGTAGTGGTTTGATCATTTTAAAAAAAATGTTTTTGACCTTTTCATTTTAATTGCTCAATATTGAATGTAACATGCATGATGCCAAACATGTCCTAATATGCACCCTAAGTATAAAGTCTCTTGAATCTTTTCTACCTCCCTTAACCCTTTCCTCCATGAATTTTTATTAGAGACTCCATCTACTATGAATATAATTAAGTAAAGTTTTATTTTTAAGCAAAGTTAAGAAATATTTTGGCAGTAGACTAAAGTAAAAACTCAGATTTATGATAATTTTCTATGCAAACAGAGTAGACCCTGATCAGGCAGCTCCCACAGGAGCCTCCTGATATGAGTCTTTTCTGTTTGCAAAGGTGATAAAATGTGTATCTATGGTGGAAAGGGTTAAACTTTCTGTTTTTCTGTGTAAGCTGAATTTTAAAATAGTACATACAGTGTGTAAGACACTGATATAGCATGCTATTAAAATGGGGTCAAAATTGGCCCCGCCCCAGGGCCGGCTAGTTTTCTATAGAAGCACATAGTGAAAACTATGAAAATCTTCTCTGATGATTTTCTGGTGATCGATATCAGGGCCTTTCAGACCCTCTTGTTTTTCAATTTAATCAAAATTTTGCACCACTTGGGATGTTTTTCCCAAATTTGGAAAAATATGTCTTTTTAACAGGTCTCTGTTGATGCCAGAAAAGAGTCTGCATTTTCACTGTTTTCATAATAGCAGACCCAATATTGCTGCCCTTACAAGTGAAGACAGTTCAGTAGAATGTCCAATATCTACCACTGCTGCCCAGCCTGTCCTAACAAGTGAAGACACTACAGTAGAATGTCCAATATCTAGCATTGCTGCCCTATTCTAGCACTGCTGTCAAATCGGATGCTGGAGTCTTGCAGAGGTGCCAGAATTCTCCAATATTTTTGTTTTAACAGACTTCATGACAGATATACTATAAAATTTGGATGTGAAATATACAAAGCTAATCAAAGATGTATAAAGATGCTTGGTTTAGTCAAATTTGAAGAAACTGCCTTAGCTTTTTTATTTTCATTCTTTCTCCTGTTTGACATATTTCCTCAGCACTCATCCTTTGGTTCCAAATTTCCCTGACTTTTCCCTGACTTTTGCCAAATTTCAAATTTCCCTGACCAATTAAAAAAATCCCTGACATTTCCATGACCTTGAAAAAAATCTTTTTTCCTCTGACATTTCCCTGTCCGTGGGAACCCTGCTATATGCCTAATATGAAAGCTGAAATAATTCCAGTTTCAGAGAAGAAGATTTTCAAAGTTTTCACTATATTTTTCTATAGAAAACAATGTACCCCTGGGGTGGGGCCAATTTTGACCCCAGGGGCATAATTTATATAACTTTTGTAGAGGACCTACATATGATGCTATGTGCCAAATATGAAAGCTGAGAACCCTATAGATTCAGTGAGAAGATTTTTAAAGGTTCAAATTGTTGCCGCGGGACGACGAACGATGCACGACGGACATCAGGCGATCACAAAACTTTGTGCTCTGGTGAGCTAAAAAGCCTTTGTGATAAATAGAGCATTTGATCTATAGAAGTAAATGCTCTATTTATCACAATGGTTTCCAATCTACACAATTCTGAAATTTTCCTTTTTTCTTATTAATGCTCCTTATCAGTAGAATTATTCAAAGAGGTACAAGCAAGGTTTTACGCAAGCGTAACATGTATTTAAGCAGGATAGAAGAAAAAGAGGGAGCATTATTGGGAAACATGATTGTTATGTATGAATTAATACATGTAGCAGAAACGGGGGAATTTTTTAATGAGCCATAATGCATAATACCTGTGTTTGACACCATTAATACACATTACGTCACAGATCAATGTTATTCATTTGTTGAAACACGCTGACGTAGAAACCATTATCATATTAAGTGATGTTCACAAGGCGTACAAACTCTCATACTTACAGTCTACATGAAATTATTCCAATAGGTCTACTCAATGCCCATTAACGTTTTCACTTATATTGTCCCCTAATTAAGAACAGGTTCGTATAAGATAATTATACATTTAAGTTGAAGCAAATTCATGCACAATGGTGAAATATGCAAAACGGTCAACAAAACCACGAGTAAACGGTCTTAGCTAAATAACTTTAACAAATAATCTGAAAATGGGTGATCCTTCGAAAGCAAAAGTAGAAATGCAAAAAGAGAAAATTGCAGACACGGTTTTATTGAGTTTGTTCATGAGTAATAATTAAAAGTGCAACACTACTCACGCCCCCTAGAACCGGCTTAAGCACGTATACTAAGGGTGCTAAGAAAATATGAGAGAAACAAATAATTCAGCTTCCACCGAGGATCGAACCCACGACCTCACGTTTCCTAGTCCATCGTTATAACCCTTAGACCACGCTGACAGCTATGCTTGTGAATGTGATTTTAATCAATTATACCTAATTCACTCGCATTTTCACTGAAACTGGACCATGGCAGAAAAGAAAGAAATAATCCCGACAAAAATATGCTGAGAAAAATATATGAGTGAAAATAAATAAAACAAATTAAAAACTTGTCTCACAGTAAACCGTATTTATTAAAAAGAATGGCTTTTATAGAAACACAGGACCGTAGAAACGCATGGTGAAAATTCAAAGCCGTATAAGTTTGGACTGCTTTCGCAGCCCAATAATAGTCACTTTATGAAACCATTGTGGTAAATAGAGCATTTGCTCCATAGAAGAAAATGCTCTATTTATCACAATGATTTCAAATCTACACAATTCGGAAGGCAGGATCTGAAAATAGCCTATGAGGGAATGGGTTAAAAACAATATGAACAAACAGACACTTATTCTGAAGCAGTCAACTTCATAGAGGTTTGACCAGGAACTTTCCCTCTTAAGTGATTGCGTAACACAGATGGAGCGTTTACAGTCCTTCTAGCTCAGAGGAACCTTTATAGTGTAAAAATCTATTTTAAAGTATAATCAACAGGACAGGGCCAATTTTAACCTCAGAACTATGATATTAACAAATGTCAATAAGGTATACTAAGTAAGTCTATTTACCAAATATCTAAGCTCTGTGACATGTAGTTTTTGACAAGAAGATTTTTTAAGTTTTCCCCATGCCTAACCTAAGTGAGCCCAGCATTCCGCTACTTGTACAGAAAACAATAGTCAGCTAGAGAAAACTGGCCACCCCTCGGACCGTGGCGGAGCCAATATTGACTCCATGGACATAATTTATATAACTTTTGTAGAGGACCTATAGGTGATGCTATGTGCCAAAGATGAAAGCTGAGAACCCTGTAGATTCAGAGGAAAATACTTTTAAAGGTTCAAATTGTTGACGACGCACGACAAACGCCGACAGACGACAGACATCAGGCGATAACAAAAGCTCATCCTGAGCACTTTGTGCTCTGGTGAGCTAACAAACAAATCAAGTATATAACTACCCTTTCCCTGTTCTATGTTAACTCTAAACAAGGGATAATCTGTAATACAAACAAATCAAGTATATAACTACCCGTTCCCTGTTCTATGTTTATATCAATGGCCTGAATGGTCATAATGGCTTTCGGGTTTAATATGGATGTCAAAGGCATTTCAAAGCTCCTTATATTTAAGTTACCCCCTCCCCTATATACACAGTATCCAGCTGTGCTTATGCAGTGTCCAGTCAAGGTCCATAGCCATAAGAGATACAGTTATGCAATTATACATTGATCCTCTGTGATGTATCTTATCAGTTTGTGTATCAGATGCTTGACAGTCAGCTCACAAAATACACAGCATGGGGTTAATGGGTCAACATTCCTTTCGAAATGCCTTTAAGTGTAAGGGGAAAAATTGGGGGAGTTAATAACAATAACGTCTTGGAATTGATAAAACTATTAATAACAACACATTTTTGTGAAACACTATGCCCCTGATTGTGACCAATATAATACAAATTTGACCCGTAATGTGACATTTAACTGTTATATGACATTGATTTAAATAAGTAACCCCTCCTCACCCCCCCAAACAAAATGTTCGCCTCCGTAAGTTTCACAGCCATGCCAGGTTTGAAGTATGTATGTGCAATGGCTACAAAGTTATTGCCAACATTAAAGTTTGAGCCGAGCCAACAAACAAACAAACAGCGCAGAATCAACCCCCCCCCCAATTGATTGGGGGCATAAAAATATGACAGTCTGAAACAAAAGGAGCCATCTCATGATCTGCTGTTTATATATCGAGGGCTTGGTGCAAAACTATTCTAACTCCTTCACAAAAGTGTTTTCACGGTTTCACTTCTTGTAAGACTTAGACTTGTGTTGAGGTTTGGTGCCATAGTCAAAACATGCTGTTCTATGCGTGATACATATGTATATAGAATTTCCGAATTTCATTGGTTGATTATTTTTTATTTCTTTGACCTTGTCCTTTATGAAACTTCCTATTTCTGATTTGAGTACGGGTCAAACGGAAATGACCGAATGCGATGCAAAAGGCAGGTTGATTGGCTGAAGATCTAGGTCTATATGCTAATCAGTTACGAATGTGTATAAAAATGCAGTTCGAAACCTCGGCTATATTCCTTCTGCTTTAGATCGCCAAGGTGTTGCGAAAACTACAGTAAAAATATTCGTTCGCGTCTTCTTTGGAGTTTATTAAAATTCTGTATCTGTATCTATACGTCGTAGAATCCGATATAGGCTTTTTTCAAGACTTTTAATACTTCATGTTTGTGTAGATTAGTATTAATTATCTTACACAGCGAATTAATATCAAATACATGAAGAGTAAACACATACATGAACATTTTACAACCAAATTAGTGCAGACTTGAAGAAAACTATTCTGTCTTGCGCATGTTCACTAGACAAGTGAAATCGTTGCCGTAAAGAGACCGATTGCTATATGGCTCCGAAAGCCATAATAATAACTCGAAACAAGAGATAATTGTAACACAACAAATAAAGTATATAACTATCCTTTCCCCGCTCTATGTGTATCAACTGTATAACTGCCCTTTCCCTGTTCTATGTGTTTCAATTGTATATAACTATCATTTACCTGTTCTATGTTAACTCTAAACAAGGGATAATTGTAATACAAACAAATCAATTGTATAACTGCCCTTTCCCTGTTCCATGTGTATCAATTGTATAAATTGTATAACTGCCATATCCCTGTTCTATGTGTATCAATTGTATAACTGCCATTTGCCTGTTCTATGTGTATCATTTGTATAAATTGTATAAAGTTCTGCCCTTTCCCTGTTCTGTGTTTTCTATGTTTAACAATTGTATAACTGCCCTTTCCCTGTTCTATGTTTATCAATTGTATAACTGCCCTTTCCCTTTTCCGTGTTTATCAATTGTATAACTGTCCTTTCCCTTTTCCATGTTTATCTATTGTATAACTGCCCTTTCCCTACTCTATATTTATCAATTGTATAACTACCCTTTTCCTGTTCTATGTTTATCACAAATTCATTGCCTCCAGAATATCCATGGTCAAAATAGTAATAACGAGATAGAGAAGGTGGAACATCGAAACCATTTTAGAAACTAAAGAAACACATAGATCTATCAAATTCCATGAGCAAACAGGGCACACTGATCAGACAGCTCAAATAGTTATGCGCAGCGGGAACACGTTTATAAGAGGGAAAGGGTTAAATGTCTAAGGCCTATGTGAAGAACAAGACAGTTCATGCCTAGCAAAAGTTTCATACATTTAAACTACAAATATTTGATCTTGAGAACACAGGCCAAGTTATCTTAAAAGATCTTAATGGTACCTGACACTTCGTCTCATAATGATACATAGACATGTCAAATATCTAAGCCCTTGGTGAAAAGACAGTTCTGGCATGGACAATAGCTTCTTAGACATGTATAACATATACATATTTGCCCTCTATGTCACATGTCAAAATCACATACTAGAATGTCCACATGGTACCTGAAATTCCTACTCATGATTACACATCCACGGGCTAAATATCTAATTATATGCCCTTGGTTAAATGACAAAAACGTTTCAGCACTGACAATAGTTTAGCCCATATAGATTTGACCTTGAAGTCAAAGGTCAAGGTCACTAGAAGACTATTCCTACCAATTACAATTCGAATCATTCAATTCTGACCACTGGTTATGGAGATGCTTAAAGATTTTTTTTCTTTTAGTTGCCATTTCAACCTTGGTTCTACATGTATCCAGATTCTTTTCCAAGGTTCTACATGTATCCAGATTCTTTTCCAAGGTTCTACATGTATCCAGATTCTTTTCCAATCTTAATAGAGTGTGATACTAAGATTTATGCTATATTTTGCCGAGTGGTTTTAGAGTAGATGTCTTTTAAAGCAATTAACGATGGCCAGATGATGGACGGTGGGCCATGACAAAAGTTTACATGAGTATACTCAGATGAGCAAAAAATTCCGGAGGCAATTACAACTATCACTAAAGGCGACGGAATATTCCCACAGAGCATCCTTGATCGTAAATCCAAATACCCGAGTTTCAAGCCAAAATGACATACAATTCTCAAAGTTCAAGGGGAGATAATTTTGCAATGCTCAGCTGTAAACACATGAAAAGTTAGTCTTGTACATTCACTAAATTCTGAAAGAAGGTGATCCCCCGAGAGCAAAAATTGCAACACAAAAAGAGACAAGAAACCGCCAATGTCGGTATGGCCGGACTGCCGATTAATGTGATATAGATGAACAGTCAATCATTATACATTTCTGCATCAGCAGATGCTGAAGGCATAATAAATAGTTAAACATATTCCAATTGCATATAATGAGGTCCTCATCATGACTCCACATATTCAAAAGGTCAATCTAGAAATTCATTGAAGCATAAAAAACAAGAGATATTTGTAAAGCATGTATACCCCCAGACCCCCTGACCTTTGATCTAGTGACCTCAACAATAGAGGTCATCTACTGGTCATGACTAATCACCACAGCAACTTTGACGATCCTAAACCAAACCACTAATCATTTATTGATCTGAAAACATTTTACAAGTTAAGGTAATGGTGACCTTGACATTTTACCTAGTGACCTCAACAACTACAGGGATCATCTAGTGGTTACGACCAACCACAACAGCAAGTTTGAAGATCCCAAACCAAACCATTGAGCAGTTATTAATCTCAAACCATTTCATCAGTTAAGGTCATGGTGACCATAATCTTTGACATAGTGACCTCAAAACCAATAGGGGTCATCTAGTTGTCATGACCAATCACCACAGTAAGTTTGAAGATCCTAAGTCAAACCCTTGAGCAGTTTTGATTGGAAACCATTTCACCTGTTAATGTCATGATGACCTTGACCTTTGACCTAGTGACCTAAAACATTAGGGGTCATCTAGTGGTCATGCCAAACCACCACAGCAAGTTTGAAGATCGTAAGCCAAACCCTTGAGCAGTTATTGACTGGGAACCATTTCACCAGTTAAGGTCATGGTGACCTTGACCTTAGATCTAGTGACCTCAAAAACAAGAGGGCTCATCTAGTTGTCATGACCAACCACCACAGCATATTTGAAGATCCTAAGCCAAATCCTTGAGCATTTATTGATCAGAAACAATTTTACCAGTTACGGTCATGGTGACCTTGAGCTTTGACCTAGTGACCTCAAAAACAATAGGAGTCATCCAGTGGTCATGACGAACTACCACAGCAAGGTTGAAGATTCTAAGCCAAACCCTTGAGCAGTTATTGATCAGAAATCATTTCATGAGTTAAGGTCATGGTGACCTTGGCCTTTGACCTAGTGACCTCAAAAACATTAGGGGTCATCTAGTGGTCATGAACAACCACTACAGCAAATTTGAATCCCTATTCCCTTGATCAAAAACCATTTTACTAGTTAAGGTCATGGTGACCATGACCTTTGACCTCAAAAACTATAGGGGTCATCTAGTGGTCATGACGAATCATCACAGCAAGTTTGAAGATCCCAAGCCAAACCCTTGAGCAGTTATTGAACGGTAACTATTTCACCAGTTAAGGTCATTGTGAACTTGACCTTTAAACTAGTGCCCTCAAAAACAATAGGGGTCATCCAATTGTCATGACTAACCACCATAGCAAGTTTGAAGATTCTAGGCCAATGGAAAAGTAGTAAAGTCAAGCAGGCAAAGCCACATGCAAGACGCAACCACCACCAAAACACCGATAGACAGCATGACACACACACACACACAACTACACACCCAAACGCACACAACCACACACACACACACATACACACACACACACACACACACGAAAGAACACAGAAAACACCAAAAGAGACACAAGAACCAGGGACAAACGTTCCACAACATGAACAAACCACAAGCACAAAGACGCAAGGCAAACAAAAGGAAGGGTGACAAAGAGAGTACCGCCTTGGCACGGTCAGCAGCAAAAACACCACTGGGGGTTTAAACCGGTTTACGGACGTGTAAAGGTATGAGGAAACACATTGAATGTAGAGCAATCCCTGCAAGAGGAAGAAAACAATATTGATTGGATGTACGGGGAGACGTTTCACCGCCGCCACACTGCACAAACAACACTATTGTGCTTATAAATGGAAAAGTAGTAAAGTCGTTTATTAGTTATCGATCGGAAACAAAAAGGTCAACCTGGAAATTCTCTAAGTCAATGAAGCGTAAAAACTAGGTCAAAAAAGGGTCATAGTAACCTACTAACCTATGACATGTAATATAACCCTCATTATGAACCCAAATGCCAAGTTTGGTTGCTGTAGGTGTTATACTTTGGCTATAACTAACACAAACAACAAGAGGGCCAGAATGGCCATGACATCGCTCACCAGACAATCAGGAGAGAAGATTTTCAAAGATTTCACTATATGTTGCTATAGTAAACTAGCCGGCCCTTGGGTGGGGCAAATTTTAATTCAGAAAGAATAAATTAATCTATACTTATGTTCAAAATTTTAGATATTTTCATTACATCTTCATGAGTTCATATTATTCATATCCTATTATAAGATTGATGTACTTTTAACCCTTCCCCTGTTCTATGTTTATTCAAAATTTCAATACCTAGTGAATATTCATGGACAAAATAGTTGTAATGAAATATGGAAAGTGGGACAGTATAGCCATTTTAGATATAGGAGCCGTCGGATTTGGTCTGTTCTGTTTGCAAATGCATGAAAAGTCATTTATATGATGGAAAGGCTTAAGTAACATATTATAAGTGCATGTATATTGTACACAAAATAAAAATAATTTAATGCAATTTGCACTATATTATATCATAAGCAAGTACAGCAGATTGATCAGATGGTTACTACATGAGCCATCTGATCTGGGTTTACTCTGTTTGCAAAGGTGTAGAAATGCATATTTATGGAGTAAAAGGTTAATTGTTCTACTTACAGGTCAGATCTAATTTGCAACTGCCATTATCTAGAAGGGAGGCAATCCAATTGCAATTAAAAAGTGTGAAAGGGACATGTATGCTTAAAAAAGCCAGCTAAAAATAGACACTGCTCTCCAAGATGCAATAGAACACTTGAATTTATATTAAGCTGAACTTCACAGCAGATACAGTTATGGGATATATATTGATAGCTGGCAGCTTAATGCAGGGCATAGATATGGAAAAAAGCCTTAAGAGCTTTCTGCATTTTGAGTATTATCCACAAAGTTTTCTCAATCTAAAATGAGTGTGTGAAATTTGTCTAAACACAATTTCTACTCTACTGATCAGGCTAAGGGTGATTACCAATACACTCTGGCCAGCAAGTCCTATCAGAGCACTGGCTTATCTCTGAATATTATAAAAACTTAACCTGTAGAACCTTTAGACTGTAAATGTGAAAAAGTATATATACACAGGGCCAATTTTAACCTCAGAACTATGATATTAACACAACTCATAAAGGTATGCTAAGTTAATCTATACAACAAGTATCTAAGCTCTGGGACATGTAGTTTTGACAAGAAGAGTTTCAAAGTTTTTCCTATGTATATATAGTGATCCCATGGGCTGTTTATGCAGTCAGCTACAAAAACTGTCAATCCCTGGGGTGGGGCCAATTTTGACCCTAGGGGCATAAATTATATAACTTTTGTAGAGACCTGAATTTGAAGCTATGTGCCAAATATGAAAGCTGAGAACTTTCTAGTTTGAGAGGAGAAGAATTTCAAAGTTTTCACTATATGTTTCTATTGAAAACTGAAAGGCTAAGAACCCTGTAGATTCAGAGGAGAAGATTTTTAAAGGTTGAAATTGTTGACACCCGACGACGGACGGCGCACGACACATGACGTTCGACGACAGACGACGGACATCAGGCGATCACAAAAGCTCACCCTGAGCACAAAAGTGCTCTGGTGAGCTAAAAAGGTAAACCTGAAAATTATCTAAGTCAATGAAGCGTAAAAACTGGGTCTAAAAGGGGTCATAGTAACCTGCTAACCTATGACATGTAATGGGACCCATATTCTGAACCCACATGCCATGTTTGGTTACTGTAGGTATTATAATTTGGTTATAACTAACTCAAACAAAAAGGCCGGACGGCATTCGCCAATCTATAAGCCTGGATTGCGAGCAATCCGGCGAAAAATTGCAGACTCGGTTTTATTGAGTCTGTTCATGAACAGTGATGGAAAGTGCAACACTGCTCACATCCCCTAGCACCGGCTTAAGCGGTATTCAATTTTCAGAACAAAAAGTACTGAAATTCATTATCTCAAAGGATCAGAAGGTATAACATCACTGAGAATGAAGTACGGGGTGACGGTTTACAGTCGCCACACAAGCACTTAACACCTGCTGTTGTGAAGATTATAAATTCTGAAAGGAGGTGATAGGGACAAGTTCGCAACCCCAGCTACCCATGTTCAAATGCAGGTGTTCGGACAGACAGATGAACCAACTGATCACCTGCATGGCCAGTGTGATTCCAGTATACCCCCTCAAATAAGTGTGCTGATGGATAATAACCAAGATGTGTATGCACATGGGTTTCGATAAGCACCCTCTGTAAGCAACTGACATACTCTGTTTTTGTCTGGACAAAAAAGTAGTAGTGTAACAAATGGCAGCAATCATTGCAGTAAGGTACTTTGCTACTCAAACAGTCAAATAAATAAGAACTGTCTAGTTATGTTAGTGTTGGAATGCACAAAACCAAATTCTAAAGAATCTCACCTCATCCACTAAGCGGAGGTCTGAGAAGAATTTGTACATGAATGTACAAGACAACATCAATTTCAAAGCAGTCGCCACGTCGGCATCCTTTGCAGCAGTAACATTATCACTTCCACGAGGAAGGAAACATTTGGCCACTTCCCATGAATTGGTTGGCCAAAGTTGTGGCTTCAAGTTGGTGCTTGCAATGTTTGTTGCATTGGCATGTTTTTTTAAGATCTCTTTCATCCATATGTTGCAGACATTGGTCTGGCACCTAACTCTCCAGGAGCGGTTGTGTCGTTCCACATTTTGATGGGTACAGGAATTGCAGGATGAAGATTGCTGCTGAGACATTTGCTGAGACACAATTCCAAGCAACTCATCGTGCAAGTCTGACACTCTCTTGTCTGTGAAGTCTTCAATACCTTCCTTTAGAAACAGGAGTGCCAAACTGTCACGTAGCCAATTTAGATAGTTCTCATCCTTCAGTCTGTGTGATGATGACGCCATTCTAAAATAGGAGAGGAAATAGTGATCCAATGTTAATCATGATTCCATACAATGTTAATCGTAATTCCATACAATGGTAAGCATAATTCCATACAATGGTAAACTTAATTCCATACAATGGTAAGCATGTATGGTAAGTATGATTCCATACAATGGTAAGTATGATTCCATACAATGGTAAGCATAGTTCCACACAATGTTAATCATGATTCCATACAATGGTAAGCATAATTCCATACAATGTTAATCCTAATTCCATACAATGTTAATCATAATTCCATACAATGGTAAGCATGATTCCATACAATGTTAAGCATGATTCCATACAATGGTAATCATGATTCCATACAATGGTAAGCATGATTCCATACAATGGTAAGCATGATTCCATACAGTGTTAAGCATGATTCCATACAATATAATACATGTCTATCATTAACCCTTTATTCCATAAATACCCCTTTCTACTTTCATTAATGTTTACTCGTTTTGCTCAACACTTTCCCTCATATATTTTCAAACAGAGAAGATCCAGATCAGATGGTTCCTGTAGTAGCAGTCTAATCAGGGTCTGGTGTTTGCTTTTATATTGTAGATTCTGCAAAGATAAACAGAATTATGTGTTCATGCTACCACACCCGTTTGTGTCACAAGTGAGAAAATGAAACAAGATAGGTTACACGTTTACAGATGTGTATGTGATGCTGGACGTGAATCAAACATACACACACTCGTGCATTGTTATTATGTCCGCGGAATCATTGAGGAATACATATGCAACACCAAAATGTCAGTAGAATATTTGTGCAGTTCATTCTTTCTTTATTTTTATTTTTTCTTTTGTAAAAAACGACTCCTCTTACTTTCGTCGTAATTCAGATCAGTCAAATATTTGTTTCATCTAGTTGCACATTAGGAAACTCATAAGGATGGGTGAATTAAAACTGAACAATCTACACACACTTTACTGGTTTTCTCGTCAAAATTTCGAACCTGAAAAAACCGGTCACCTCTGAAAACCGGCCGATCGATCTGTCCCCGAGGGGGTCCGGTTTTCACAGGTTTCACTGTAATTAAACAGAAGTATGTTTCATGCAATATAATTAAACAGAAGTATGTGTTCATGCAATATAATTAAACAGAAGTATACTTCTGTGTTCATGCAATATAAATAAACAGAAGTATGTGTTCATGCAATATAATTAACAAGCAAAAACATACGGAAATGACATTAAACCCAGATTTTTTGGATTGATCCTGACCCAATTTCATGTATCCTTGTATCAACTAAAAGGCCTTCACCCAAGCTATCTGCATACCAAACGTAAATAGTCTAGCCCATGTAGTTCAGAAGTTATAACAACATTTTAATGACAGACAATGTTTCAAAACAGTGACCTTGACCTGATTTCAGATATCTGTGAGCGACTTCACTTGGGTCTATCAGTGGTCATTTTACCTGTGCGTCCCGCGTCCCTGACGCACATAATCTATTGTGGACGCATTGCTTTTAATTATGTGCATCCATATGGACGCAAAGATTTTACACCATGTTTTACTTTGTCGTAAATTCCCCGATCAGCTGAAAGTTAGAATTTCGCATGACGGGCCCGACATTTGATCTTTGTCGGTGGCGAAAATCCGACACCCCTTAATTTCTCCGACATGTGAAAATTCTCGAGCCGACGCCCTCTCAAACGTGTTTGTTTATATGCCATTTTAAGTGACAAGTATACACACAGACTTTCCCTGGTGTTGCAATGTCTCAAGCTATCAGCCAACACCCGCAGTGCGTGCCGTACGCATGGATGATTGCGTGTCGCGTGTAAACAATTAACCGCTGAAGCAGTAAAGAGGTGCGATACGGTTAAACGAACAAACAATTCAGCCCATTGAGAAGAACGTTCCAGAAAGTCAAACCAACAAAAACAACAAATGTCGGGAGCGGACACGAAATCGGGGAAAAAAACATTCGCTGGCTCACTGAAAGTTCAAAGCGTAAGTTTGTCGTATATAGACTACCGATTTTAATAACTGTGATTGGACTATTAACGTGGACTCCACTTGAATTTGTTCTGCATACTCGATTTATATCGGAACAAAGAACTTCCATTCTTTGTACGAGTATGATTAAATTAAGTTCCTTCTTTATTTGTAAAGGCCGAATGTACGTTAGCATGATGTTTGAAACAAGTATGACCTGGACTGGCAAAACTACCGATAATTCGACAAGATTCATCAATATTTAGAAAAAAAATCACCATCTGTTTAATTTGTCAAATAATATTGATAAAATACTTGAATATTAAATAATGACTGTTAAACGTTAAAGGACCAGTGTCACATACATCAACCTCCAATCCCTTCTTACGACTTTCACACAAGGTCCTCTAACATTGGAATTTCCATACCAAGAGGCTGTGAAAATGTGGACAGCAACCAAGCACAGGCCTTTCAGTGTGATGAGTGAATTTCCAAATATTGAAACTGCATGTAGTTCAGACCAGAAGTTTTAAGCAATTAAGACTATATATACAGTGTCTGATCTACTTGCAAAAACAATTATCTTTGTGAATTTGCAAAAGAACACGTTTAAAGTGCAAGGAAGGTGGTGCTGCGGTTGTAGTTATGCCTAATGTATATTCTGTTGGTTGTTTTGTACAAACATGTGCAATAAACAAGAGGGCCAGAATGGCCCTGAAGCGCTCACCAGACAATCAGAGGAGAACATTTTAACTATATGTTTCTATAATGGAATTTGACAGGTCTGTTTTATACTGTTTAAAATGGCTACAAGCCTACAATACTCCACCTTCTGTGTTTTATGAAGTTTTTTGTTCATGTATACTCAGGAGGATATGAAATTTGTAATAATACAGAATAGGGGAAGGGTTAAATGCTAAATACTGTAAGCCTATTATTTGCTGCTTGGCTGATATAAGAAAGAAGAGGCTATATTGCTATATCAATTTTATTCATATCAAAATGTCAAGGACATGATCAGAAATAGCACATTGGAACAAGATTCAAGATAATTGTGTAAGCAGGAAAGACATGTAATTTCAATGGTATCCTTTTAGGCGTTCTAATACTTTTAACATTTGATTGTCATTGGATAACACCTTTATCCAATTGAATGATTGCCGGAGGATTTTTATACTGAAGCTACCAAAGAACAAATTGGTAATGAGCTGTTGTCGTATCACAAGCGACTATGTTTTCAGCGTTATTGTTCGGTAGAAAAATATGCTATATGCTGATATGTTGTGGCGACATATTTTTGGCATTTATCTGCAAGACAGTATATTCACAAATGAGACACAGATTATCTCTTCAGAAGAACTGGTCTTACTGGACTGTCTTTTATATTTTCAGCCATGTTTTCTGTCATAAACAGTCTATATCTTGATAGCAAATTCTAATGTGTGACAACAGCAATAATAAAAGTACAAAAAATGAGTCATGCAGGAAACACCACATACAGAACAAACATTCGCGTATTTATAAAATGAGAATTATTATTTGGAAATGGAAGGCATCTAGTAAAATTGCGACTATAAAAATCAACAGAGACAATCATTTTTTATGAATGATCAATGTTCATGTATAGTATGAACAAACTATACAATGGCATTAAAGATATATATAAAAATTGTGAAGGCATTGGAACATATTCAAACAAAAACATGGATATGGTATGTTTACAATGTAATATTAAGTAACAGTATTAGACGCATAAACTTGTGGAACAAGAGACTAGAAGCATCAAAACAGCTTTTTGTACAAATTATCTACGAAGCAAAATGTCCAAAATAACATTGCTGAATTTATTCTTATATGTTAAAGGCTATAGCTGTCTGAAATATTTATGGTTATGGTCAAAATTATAAACAATGAAAAATACTATTTTCTGAAGATGGTCATAACAAATTAAAAGTTTGAGTACCAATGGCAACATCACACAACTGTACAATGTAGCTGATTTAGTATAATATTAAAAAAAATCTAGTTTTGGTTGAAAGTCGTTGTAAAAAAGTGATGCATGGAACACCTATTTTGCTCAACACCCTAAAACATGTGCATTGAACTGAAAATGTCTGCAGTATATAAATATGCAGGTATATAAATGTATGCAGTCTTCATATAACATAATAAATTGAAAATGTGTACATTAATCATTTACACTGAATTGTTTCATGTTTAACTCGAAAGTGTTATAAAATGACAAATGTAAAGTTGAGCTTCGATATCTCGAAACTCAAGGGACTGTACAAATTAGTTGAAAACAACAAATGTTGGAGCTACCAAATTTTACAACCTGGACAAATTCTTAATGCATGTGTAAATTAATGCTGAAAGCTCTTACAGGATCTGTAACCCTTTCCTCCATGAATATTCATGTAAGAAATAACATCAAGAACTTTGTTTGAATCAATTTTATGTAATATCATTCAATTTTATGTAATAGCATATAAACGCTTGAATGTTTGGCTATGGCAGAAACTCTTAAAATATCATGAGCAAACAGTAGACCCAGATCAGTGAGCTCCTTATGACTTGGGTCTACTCTGTTTGCAATGGTGTAGAAAGGCGTATTTATGGAGTAAGGGGTTAAGCATTACTTTGCATTTGCATTAACCCATTCCGTCACAGACTGCAATCCCTTTGAATAAATCCACTGAAAAGCAATGACTGGAGGAAAAAAACTATTATGATAAATAGAGCATTTGCTCTTGTAGGAGCAAATGCTCTATCACAATGGTTTCACGAAGTGGCTTTTACAGAGACGTCAAAAGTTGTTAATATGAGGGAATGGGTTAAGTTGACATACGTTTATAGATATCCATGGTGATACATGAAAGAGCAATTATGTATTGTACATTTTGAAAGGAGCAAACTTTTAGTTTTGAGATACCCTGATGGAACAGGTCCTACAAGAACTGCTTCATTTGGTTATACTGATTGCATATGTGCTAAAATGGAGTAAAGGGTTATAACAGATTGATCTATGACTGCATTATCATATAATAAGTTCATTTAGTTAATTTATAAAAATAAAATGCATCACCGTAACAATAACACATTGTTGAACATTCATATTGATTTACAACGGAAACAATTCCAAAAAGGGAATTAATATAATTATATACAGTAAAACCTCTCTATAAAGGGCACTAAATTACATCAAGTATCTTGTGTTAAAGGCAGGTGGCTGCCTAAGGCAAGGTGAAATTTAAACAAACGCTCCTATAGGAGTGTTTTGTTTGACTTTCAACTTGCTTTAAGCAGCCACCTGTCCTAAATACCAACTAATTAACCCTTTCTCTCATAGAAACGTGTTTTCACGCATTTTCAATCAGAGTAGACCCTGATCAGGGTCTGCTCTGTTTGCTTATGGACTTCTTTACTTTCTAAAATGGCTACAATGTTCAACCTTCCTTATATTATTTTGCCATGAATATTCAGTAGGTATTAAAATTTGAAATAAATATAGAACAGGGAAAGGGTCAACATGATTTAGTGGTCGGTATAGAGAGGTTTTACTGTAATACATAAATACTTGAATAGATCTGGTCTAATATTCAGACTTCTAAGCCAGGGACCTTTTCAAAGATTATAAGGACATGTTAATCTTTGAAAAATGACCCTAGGTCTGTTCAAGTATTTACATATTGATCGATTCAGTTGGGGTTTACAGCACCACAACACTTTATAGGTTATATGGTGTTGTGACACAAGGAAAGTTGACAAACCCACATCTCATTTACATTGAGGTAAAGATATGGTATATGGATCCAGAAACTTAACACCTGCTTAAGAATAAGAGATTCAGAATCTCCAGTTTACCCCAATTAATCGCTATTAAAAAAGTTAGCAGTGGTCCTAATTCTTGTGCTACTCAGGCACACCCCAGAACCATATCAGGCCATTCATTTTTAACCTTCCATATTTGATACTGGAGTAGCTTATATTAGGTTTATATTTTGCATAAAATGCTAAATGTCACCAACAGTGCAGTCCCTGATCAGAAGGCTCTTTTGGGAGCTCTCTGACTTTGGATTTGACCGAGATATATGACCGAGTCTTTGTGAATATCAAATCTAAAATTGATTCATAATCTGTTGTTGCTGTGTGTATGTGTTGTTTACATCCAAAAATTTTTTTCAAGCCAAGTACAAAGGCTGTTGTTGGGATCAGATACATTTGTATTAAAATCTCCAACAATGATAAGATCTATGGAGGGCTCAATAAGCTTACAGAGGTGTTCATTAAATGTTGCTTGAAATAGTGACAGAGACAGAGACGAGATGGCGCTTTATAAACGACGACTATCTGTTTTTGCTGTAAACTGATGTTGACCTTTAGATAAATGAATTCTAGCTTAATGTCACTGTGCGACATGTATATCATTTTTTACATAGACTACAAATCCATGTGAAGGTCTAATATGATGACTGCTACTAGTTTGGTCATTTCGTATCAACTGAAAGCCATTAATCATGTAGTGTTGATCCTCATCATCTGTGAGACACAAACGTGATTCAGCTAATGCGAGTATGTGAGAAGATATTGCATTTTGGTCAGCCTTGATATAATCAAAGTGCCGATGAAGTGACCTGCAATTATTGAAGATGACCTTGAAATGTATCTTACAATCAAATGAATCGAAAGGCTCAAAACACAGTTTCATGATAGCATCTGCCTGCAACCTAGCCATTTCTCTATCTACTTGATCATCTACAAATAAGGCCAATTCATTGAAGTTCAATATTTGGAGCGTTTTGATAGATCTGACCCTGCTCAATGCAACATAATGCAAATGTGGAGCTTTTCTTACTTCACGCTGGGATAGGTCTATGACAATTTTTTCTAAAGTGCTTCATTGAGCGCGATGCACAGAGCGACTAGCTGACGGTTGTAGAGGCAACTGTATTCTTTGAATTGTTTTCCTGTTATAAATGAATGATCTTTCAATGTCAAATATTGGTGTCCATGTAGTATCTATGTGACTGCCATACAATCCTCTGCTCAAGTATTTTTGTCTTGTATCAGATCCAGACTTTATATCATCGAACAGAACCCAGATAATACTTGGACGGTTTGTTTCTTGCTGTTTATACTCAATGTATTTAATAATGCATGATGCCCCATTTGCAAGTCCATCTTCAGTACTGATGTTTACAGTTAAATCATAGATCATGTCAACTACCAGAGTCAATGAACAATGCAAGTTTGCAGTTTTACTTGGGTCTGTCGGCAACTTGGTTATAGTAGTCAATTGTTTTTCTTTATACAATTTTGGAGACAGAACATAGTCGTGGCATGGTATAACTGTCTTTTCACTGGTGGAACTGGTTATAATTGAATCATTGAATAGATGCATGAAAAAAAATTCAGCGAACAAATGAGGAGAATGTTTGTCATATGCTGGTGAAGATGTGTTTATTGTGCACTCTGTTAATTCGGCCCTATCATCATTTGTCAATTAATTTTTCCTCAATCTGTTCAGCAATTCTGCAAAGTCCATGTCATCTTTATGTCTCATGATTTCAGTGAGTTCGAACATTTTGAAATGGTCATGCCAGAGGTTTGAAGACAATGCAGCCGTTCCATGCGTCACGTCATTGAATATCCAGTTTCCACTGACAGGTTTCAACTGATACAGATCACCAACTACTATAATACTAACACCTCTAAATGGTTCTCTTGTGGCTTTCAGTTCTTGAAGTCTCTGATCAATAAAACTGAGCATTTCATTGCTAACCATTGAGATCTCGTCAATTGTAAGCACACTTAAATTTCTGTATTTGGAACGAAATGAATTCAGATTATCACATGACAAAGTCTGATTCGACTGTTTGAACTTTTGCTTGAAGGCAGACGATATGGTTGATCCATTTATGTTGAAAGCAGCTTTTCCAGTGAATGCACACAGAAGCACACATATTTCATTAACATCTTCACCTTGTTTCAAATTCAGTATTCTGTACAAAGTCTGGTACAGAGCTCCTATCACTACACTTTTACCAACACCAGCTCCTCCTGACAAGAAAGTAAATAGAGGCTCATCTTTAGACTTAATCCAATGAATTACATGATTGTAGAAATGTCTCTGTTTACTATTCAAGGATCTAAGAAGTTTCCTATAGTTTTCATCACTTAATATGTTATCATTTGTACAGATTTGTTGAGCAGAGACAGAGCAACCAATTTCATTGCCTATATCATATTCTCTATGCTCAGTAATCCTGTCTGGATTGAAGTAGATAAACGACTCTGAGTCTACAGTCTCTTCGTCAGTAGTATCACCTTCAGTTTGTTGTGTGCTTGGAGCAATTTTATCGAACGCATCATATTCTGTCTCTGCCATATCCCTGGCTAGCACAAGCTCATCTGCATTGTGTTCGTACTCTCTACACTTTCTTTCAATCATGCTTTTCATATTAAGGAAGCTATCTTTGTATGTTTCATGGTTGCACATCAAGTCTGTGTTTTCATTTCTCCATGGGTAAAAAGGAGTAGTTTCTCTCTATAATGATTTTCCTCATCAGTCTTCTTGTTAAAACGAATATAACGGATTAATTTGCTTTTTTTACTTCGTCTTAATTTTATGCCACTGCGCAAGGTCAATACAACTTCATCTGCATCAAAGTTTACTTTGTTTAATTCAGCATCAGACTCATCCTCATTGTTTTCTTCATCGTGGTTTTCTGTCTTTTCTGGATACACAATGTCGAAATGAGACACATAGTCTGCTAAGCACCAATTATTTAAAGCTTGAGGGCGTTTAGAGTACCTATTTATAATATTATCTGTCATAACATCTGTTGAGTTATCTGGCAAATCTTCAAGAAGAGACATCGGTTTCAATAGTTGAATACGTTCAGTTGCAACTGATGTGTTTATGAACACAACATCTCTAGTGGCTTTTGTCAGAGGCATCTGTAGTATCAAGTATACAGCTTCTTGTGCACTGACTTCTGCACTGTTGGAGAACACATTACCAATATGCCGCACTTGTTTCTTTATGTCCATATTTCCATTTTTGGCTTCTTTGGCTGCTGCATGCATCAAGTTACTCATTCCTCTTTGAGATTTACTAATGTACGATACAATTTACATGGCACATGCATATGGACCAAGTACAAACTGAATATCAATATTAGCTTTCCAGGCTTTCAAGACATTTGGGTTGTACAAATTCACACGAATCTCCTTTGGTGTACGCTTCAGGAAAACTTTTGAAGCAGATAGTGAGCTTCGAATACATTTCAAGTAATCTTCTTCACTCATCTGTGCTACAGTCTCTAAAAATTGTTCAAATGTCATGTCGTAACCATTTTTTTGATCATTCATCTTTTCCTGCAACTGTTTGTACTTTTTAGCATACTTGTCATTATCAATTTCAAGAGGGTCCAGAACCATGGATGTTGGAAGTGGTGGCAGTGGGTATCCAAATCGACAATTTGTATCTTCTTTTTTACGACAAGTTCTAGAATGTTTATGAATTTGAAGTTCTGTCAAGAGTTTTAGTTCATCATCACCTTCGTCATGACTGCATTGCAAATGGTTGTCCACAAAGGCAGTTATATCTTTATTACTGTTGATATTAAATTGTGGGGCATTTTTTATCCAAACAATCATATGGATGTGCGGTGAACCTCTCTGTTGGAATTAAACTCTATAGAAAAAATCAGTAACTATTCCAAGCGGCTCATTGTCACTTTTCAAGACTAACTTGATGAATTCTTGCACCCTGTGATCAAAATATCTAGAGCAAGTAACAGGATCTTTCTGAATAAGTTTTATTTTTTCTTCCCAAGAGAGATCTTTTATTTGTTCATCTGTATAATCCTTATCTAGATTCAATATTGAAAGCATTTTTAACAAATCACACCATCTTTTGTCTGCTGATGACAGAGACATAAACTTAGTAGGCAAACCCAGTTGGCGTATCATTGCAAATACATCCTTATTTCTATTTTTCTAAATATGCTGGTGAATTTCTGAGTTGTTTAAATATGTAGTAACCTTCATCTTTTTTAATCATTTTGTTCATAGTATTTGAATCCTTTGCCTGTGCAACAGTAATATTTTGCGTATTTCCTTGACATCTCCTAACTGCAAGATTTACCTTATAATTCAACTGTTTCATCTGTATTTTTTCAGCTTGAAAAATATATTTGGAACACTGTTAGCTGCACGTCTGTCTTTACTGCGTAATTCCCATTTGGCAATATCACTGTAGTGAACATTCTGAATCTTTGTCTTGATAAAGGTCTCCTGGAGAAAATGTGAAACAGGAAGTTCTGTTCTCAATGTTTGCATCATCCAAAAGAGTAGCAATAGTACCAACATTTTCATTAAGAACTTCTTCAGCATCAGAATCGTACAATTGTACATTTGATGGGTCAGTTTCTTGGAGATTCTCCATTGTATTCTCTGCATTTGATGAAGTGTTAAATTTGAAATAAACTCATTCAAAATATCATTGCTGTTTTCTGTTAATCTCTTAATCCATTCTTCATCAATATCTACATTAGCATTTTTGTACATATCACTGTTCTGCATGAACCAATGTAGAGCAACTAAGTCTAACACTTTAAAAAGGATGTACATTTTCTGATAATGCGCATGTTTTGAACGACATTTTTTTCTTTAGTTTCACAGCAACCGTTATATTTTCATCCAAAGGCCTCGGGAGGGCATTAACAACAGGTTGAATATCAACAGGTACATTCACGACATTTCCTTTGACTCAGAGCTGCCGACCTCTTGGTAGTTCTCTTATTTGCATGAATGGTATTCGCAATGCAATCAAACGTTCTTCAAGTGGGTACAGGTCTAACTGACTTGGTTTAGATGGCCAATGCATTCCATTGACTGAAGATAACTTTGGAATTTTATAATTGACAATGCTATTTTTACATGTATAACATATCCATTGTTTATTTTGGGGGAGTGTTGGACCCAAAATATTTTTTTCTGTTTTGCTGTCAAAGATTTTGTTTCAGATACACTTTGTCACATGTTTGTTCACAACAGCTACATATGAATATTGAAATTATCTATACGGGTGTCAATATCTTTTCCGCAGATCAGAATTTGACTTTTCTTGATCAACAAAGCTGGCATTTTGGCGATTGGTAGCCTTAGATGCTTTACTGCGAGCAGACTCAGATTTTCGGTTTCTGTCAGTACTCCTCCATTCTTGTTTTGAGAGTCTTTCCTGCTCTAAATAATGTGGATCTGATCTGGCCTTTCTCTTTGACAACCTATTACTTTCATTTTCCCGTTGCCTGTAGTTTGGTGATTGGCGAGACTGTCTCTTTTTCTCCAATTCCCACTGTTTATATTGTTCAACCAACCTTGCTCTTCTTTTTTGTGCCTTTTCATTCTGTCTGAATTTGTCAGATTGTCTTGCTGTACCCATACTTTGCAACGTTCGTGCTTTCTCAATTTTTTGTTCTCCGGTACTTCTCTGAAAATTCTCTTAGAGTCTCTCTCCTGCCTTTTGAGCTGAACAGATTCTTTTGCTGTTGTCATAGATTTCATTGTTCTTTCTTTCTCTATATTTCTTATTCCAGGTAGTTTTCTGAATTTTTTCTTAATTTCTCTTTCCTTCATCTTATAGTTTTCAGATTTTCTTGCTCTTGTCATAGATTGCATTGTTTTTTCTATCTCTACATCTGAGATTCCAGGTAGTTTTCTGTAAATGCTTTTAGCTTCCCGCTCTTTCTTTTAAGCTCTTTAGATTCTCTGGCTGTTGTTTTAGAAAGTTTAGTTCTTAGTCTTTCTACCTCAGCGACCCCAGGGAGTTTTCTGTAAGCTCTTTTATTTTCTCTTTCCTTCAATTTAATCTGTTCAGATTCTCTTGCCATCGTTTTGCATTGTCGTGTTCTTTTTCTCTCTCTCTCTTTATTCTCTGGCAATTGGCTAGAAACTCTCTTAGTCTCACTTTCTACCCTTCTAAAACCAGGAGATTGTCTCTGCATTTGTTTGAACAAACGAAGATACTCTTTTCTATCATTTGCACCTTTGAGCGTGTGATCGCTTTGCCTTTTGTTTCTGCTGTTGGTCCTTAAAATATCTACCAATTAATGTGACGCTGTTGTGTTCACTTACACAGTCTGTCTTTAATGAGCATTGTTGTAGTGGAAATTCAGTAATTGCATTTGATTTTAACTTTTGTGTCACAGTGTGTGTCGATTTCCTTTTCCTACTTTTAGTTAGTTTTCCATTCATTTGGAACAGTGCTCTGGACAGTGGTAGCATCCCTGTTTAATATTGATCTGACAGAGTTTACCTTAACAGTGCCATTGTTTGTTGTGTCCTCTGCAGTAGTGGTTGTGGAATGTAAAGGTAGTATGTCAAACTCTTCGGAGATATCAATCAGCATACTGGCATACATTGTGTACATGAAAGTCACCAAATCTACTAGGCTGTGAAATGAGACTAATACTGATTTTCCATCAGGACATGACAAACCATCAACACCATGTGAGTGAGAGTCAAAAACAAAATACTCATTGCCTTTATGAAAGACAGCTGAACAAACTGAACAAACTGAAACAATCATCAGTAGAAATTGTGAGGACTTCTGAAATGTTGTATACAGGGACTGATACAATGAAGGCAGCTCTGAAGTACTGAAATTCTTGGTACAAACACCAGATACAACTTCTTCTTTCTTAATGGCAATATCTAGATTAAGGATAGCCATCTCAGTTGGTAGTTCATCAAATTTCAAAAGTTTGCTATGGAATGAACTATGCGATTTCAGGTTAAGAAGGACTTGGTTATAAATCATGTCACCATCAACAAGAACCGTATCAAGATTTTTCTTTGATCTGAGAGTTGAATACTTAGCATGTATCAAAGAACAGAGTGAGTTTACAGTACATTGACTCCCACGTGACTCTGCAGCAAAGCGTTTGTCAGTTTGGTTAAAGGACCCCATTATGATGTGGTCATATGATAAGGGTTAACAGTATTTAATTTCATGTTAATTGGTGTAGCGTGATACCAATATGTTCCAGACGTGTTTTTTGAATCATATTTTGTAGCGTTTTGTTCAAGGCAGTTCAAAGTTTGCTCATGGTCATTCAATGGTTGTTCATTCCCAGAATCTTCCATCATGCTCAAGCTTTGTTGATTTTCAAAATCTATGTATATATGTTCATCTCCCAGTTTAGTACCAATACAATTATCACCTTCAATGTCAGTAAAATGTTCATTTCCATGTTCAAGTTCAGTATCAATATGTTCAAGTTCAGTATCAATATGTTCATTTCAATTTCATGTTCAAGTATCATATAAATTCTGAAGGGTGGTGATCCCCCGAAAGCAAATATTGCAAATATGTTCCTTTGTTTGCTCAGATGGCACAGCTGATTCAGTGTCACAGCTGTGCACAAGTCTGTCAATTTCAGTGTGCAACAGACAAGTAGGACGGGCTTTGCCCCCATCTGATTTCATGTAGCCCTGTAGCGCAGATGGCTCGGTTGACAAGTCAACCTGAGACACTAGTCCTTGCAGACTAGTAGGGGTGCTGAGGCCCTCATCTTTTGCTAGACACACCTGAACAGATGGCATAGCTGAATAATCAGCCAAAGGCATAGGGTTGGTGAGACCCACATCCGCTCTGAAACCACCATCCAACATAGACCTCCTGCCCCACCGACTGCTGCGTGCCTCATACCGTCTCCAGTTCTTCTTCCTCGCCATGATTCTCTCCTACAAAACAAAACATACACCATTTTTACTTAATCCCTTTCCCTGTTCAAATATTTTGTTCAGAATTTTACTACTTATAAAAATATTCATAGACAGAATTGTTCTCATGAAAGAAAGGTAAGTGGAATATTTAAATCATTTAAGAAACTAAAGAAACAAATTTGTCAATTACAAACAGAGCAAACCCTGATCAGACAGCTCCTGTAGGAGCTGTTTAGTCTTTGTCTTTTCTGTTTGCAAACATGGGAAAATGTGCCAATATGAGGAAAAGGGTTAATCATTTCAATTAACCCCTTTCCTCATATAAATTTGTTTTCACACATTTGCAAACAGAGTAGACCCAGATCAGGCGTCTTCTTTAGCTATTTGATCAGGGTTTGCTGTGTCTGCTATTAAATGAAATATCTGTTTACTTTCTAAGATGGCTACATTGTTCCACCTATTTTGTCCATGAATATTCAGTATGTATTGAAAATTGAAATATAGAACAGGGAAAGGCTTAATTGTGGAATTGCTATGCAACCACACAAGGAATTTTTCATATCTCAATATGGCCTTACAATTTGCATCTGCACATTGGCATTGCAATAAATGACTTTGCGATTTCAAAGCAATCTACAGCAGACCTCTAGATAAGGTGTGTAAATAAAAACATTTTCACGCATAACTTCTTTATTTCTCCAACATCTTGGACAGTTTCTGAAACATGGACCTTAACAGAAAACTTGACCAACAATGAAATTTAGAAAATTCTAAGTTGAAAAAGAGACATAATGATGGCGAAATTAATTCTAGGGTTATCTTCCCTTGAGAAATTGGTTCCCCTTCTGATAGTGAACATGCATACCAAATATTTTTGATGGTTTCAAAGAAATGGACCTTAACCAAAAGATTAACCAAATCCAACGCCAACAACAGGGTCATGACAATAGCTCCACTTTTCGAAAAAGTGGAGCTAAAAATTGCCACGGTTTGTAAAGAATTTCATTAGTTGAATAGCTCTATTTTTGGAATGACTCATATGAAATAAATGCGGCTGCCGCACATACCTACATTGCCTTATAAATGCACATAAAGAAGCTGCACTTAAATTGTTGACGCAATATAGAAATAAACTCTTATGTAATTATAGAAGCGAATGTAAATGCTAAATTACACTTTAACAAAAAAATGTCCATGGGACATAGGTGGCCCGCAGCAAACAGCAAGTAGATGACGGCAGACCTGAAAAGGGGAGACACAGTGCCACTCATTATGATTAATTTCAGACCAAAAATTAAATCATTCGAGAATAACAAGCCAACAGAGATCTGACAATGTTTTGTCATTAAACAACAAGAGTGCCATTGGGCACAATATACGCCAGTCGAGGTCTTGTTCAACATAAACTGGGGTTAACGTGTTTACTTACTCAAATTCTAAGTCCAATTAAGTGACCTGGACTATACGAACTATGGACTCCGCAGACTATGTAGCATGTCTTGATAAACATTGTGTTTAAATTTGAGAAGGATCCGTTAAGTGGAATTTGAGTTGAAGATGATACAGACAGACAAGTAGGTTAACATTTCAGGGTTTTTCACCTTCTATAACAGAGGCCTGTAAAAGGCCCCTTCCCAATTGAAAATTCCTTTAAAATCATGCAGTTTTCCCAAAAATCCAAACTTACACCAGCTTTTTTGTTTCCCAAATCGGCAATTTTAGCGATAATTCTTCCCAAAATCAGCAGGCTAAGGCCCTTTCCCAATTAAGAGAGAAAAAGCCCTGCATTTTTGCTGAACGCAAATTCTAAGTCCAATTGTGCGACCTTGACCTTGGATAAATGAACCGGGACTTGGCAGGCTACTGTGGCTTTCTAGATAAACATTGTGTTTAATTTTGGAAGGTTCCACCAAGCAGAACTTGAGTTAGAGATGTTACAGACAGACGGGTAGGTTAACATTTTTGCTAAACGCAAGTTCTAAGTCCAATTATGCGACCTTGACATTGGATAAACAAACCGGGACTTAGCAGGCTACTGTATCATGTCTGAATAAACATTGTGGTTAAATTTGGGAAGGATCCACCAAGGGGAACTTGAGTTAGAGATGTTACAGACGGACAGCGCCATTCCACAATACGTCCCTTTTTCAACGGGTGTATAAAAAATTAATCAGCAAACAGGAAGTTAATGAAGGACATACCTGAAAAGTGGAGACACAGTTCAACTCACTATGATCATACTTCAGACCAATTATCAAAGCATTCAAGCATAAACAAGAACATTTTTTTGTCATTCAACGATCATGGATATATTCAGTAAAAGTGTTGGCAAAGAGGAAGGAGATGAATGGGAGACCTGACAAGAGTACCGCATACGGTACATAATACGCCAACTTGCAAACTTTCTCTGATTCAACATGCCTTAAAAGTGTTGACATTTTCTAATCTGTGCTTCAGATCTTGATTTCCATATTAAGGTGATACTATTTATTTTAAACTAATGAAGTGAATATCTTATTAAATCTTATTAAATCAAAAAGTTACAGCTAATCCTCATTTTTACAGATGTTTGTAAAGTGCAACGGCCAAAACTCTGTAAAGACAAACTGAAAACATTTGTGTTAAGTTTCATTTATATCATTTTAATAGTTTTCCCAGAAAACATCAGACAAACTAAAAGTTCCAGCTGGCTTTCGGTTTGTCGTTGGTTCTACATTGATGTTCGTCTGTGCACGAATTAATGCAATTTGTTCAGTGCACAAAAGAACCCGCGGGGCCTTCCTCCATCTGTAATTGGCTGAAAGTCATGATATGAATGAAATACTGTTAAAACAATGTAATGCCTGACAAGAAACTAGAAAATCACAGTGATGCCCCTGTGTAGATGCTTGCCTAGCTGCATGTAAAATTTCCAAGTCATTTGACCTTGACCTTTGGCTTGCTGGCAGCATGGGCTGGGTGTGCAATGAAAGTATGGATGGTGTTTAATGTGTATATGCAATTCCATGGCAATAGATAGAGTGATTAGATTAGGGAGATATCAGACCATGACAAAACTGTGACAAAAAACTGCACGTAAATGTGACAACTGCACATGGAATTTTCAAGTAATTTGACCTCGACCTTGGGCTTGTGGACAGCATTAGTAGGGTGCCAAATGATAGCACAGATGGTAATTCATGTGTATGTGAAGTTTCATGTGTATAAATGTAGAAAATACTGACTTATAACACTTGAAAAACTGTGACGACCAACTGCACCTAAAAGCGTGACAGACGCATGGACATGTGCAAAACATAATGCTCCCCAACTAGCATCAACGGGGGCATAAAAATAACATGTCTACAAAGTTTTATGAAAATATCTTATGCACCTTTTGAGTTATCAAAAGATCTGCTTTTCTGCATACAGACAGACATACCCATAGAGACCAAGTATTCTCTGTGTGACATTTCTGTTGCTTGAAATAAGCACAAAATCAGGCGTGGATTTAGAGGGGCGGGGCCGGCGTATGCCCTCCTGAAGTTGCCCAAACAAACCTGCTTGTGTAATTTTACTAGAAGGAGATCTAATAACAAGAGTCGCGTGAAGCGCAAACACTCATCTGATTTGGTACTTGTCCAGCTAAAGAACAAAAATTGACCTCTTACACTTTTTGAGTAATGGACTACAAAAAAGTTTTTGCAGTCAGCCGCCACCGACAATACATACAACCCAGTGATCACAGTATTTCGACTTTTCTTCGAAACAAACAAGCTGAAAATCAATAAAACAATGGTCTAATCTGACTTTGCAAGATAGCAACTGCTTAACAGTCAATTATGCTCTTTCTCAACATGCATAACAATGTCACCAAACTTTTAAAATCTATCCGACCCCATCAATCTGGATCCAGATGGAAAAATTGAGAAAAAACAACACAAATCTTTTGTTCTCATAGTTACACAAGAATTAATTTACTTGTTTTTGTTATTTTCTCACACAAAGTTTCACAAACCATTCAAGTGAGAATGTCAATAGAATATTCAAATAAAAGAAGAAGTAAATCAATACTGTCACATGTAGATGCAAGTCAACCTAGACCTACAATTTCTACCACTACCACAAGAAGATTAATGAAAATAAAATTTCTGCAGCAATTTCAGTGATTATTGTTTTTACAAATTTTCTTCACAAGTCCTGGGCCTCGATAAACTGTAAATTGAAAGAACCAGTCCAAATAGTCTATGAAATACATTAAAGCACCCAGTCAAAAGTATTGGTAAAATCAAATTTTGTTAGAAATGCACTATTGGGACTCGCATAAAAATCATTGAGAAGTACCAGGTTTGCACATGATATATGTATAGCATGTTATGAACCTTTTTTCAGGGTTGTTCAATGGTTTTACAATTCAGAGTAGACAGGATACTTTGGTAACAATTTACGCACACACTACACAGACTTTAAAGTAGCCTTTCATGAAGAAGCAGGAGAAAAGTAGGATCCTCTGTGATAATTAAGCGTGTTCGGAGGAACACAAATGTCACCTGCTTGCAACTGACACAAAACTGTTAATATGTTGCAGTGCGAAAATCAGAACAAGGAGGAATAACTCAAAAAGTATTGCATGCAGAGTGATAAACCTTAGTTACATCAATGGTCCTCAATGAGACGAAGACACATGTGAAATTTGAAAGCTCTTTAATGATTAGTTTAGAAATGACAGCAAAAACAGAAAGGTTGACGGACAGACAGACAGACGACGGAAAAGTTATCCCTAAGTGACACACTGCCTCTCGGCAGGTGCCACAAGAAGTAGGAGGAAAGTAGGAGTCTGAGCCAATAAAAATACACTTACCAGTCACACAGACTTTACAATTTCATTGTTTGACACTTCAAATCAGCTTTTAACAAAAGATATTAGATCTGTCCTTTCTAGTGAGGCTGCGAGATCCAATTTGCACAGCTGCCATCAACCTGAAATAGAGAAATAAACATGGAAAAGATGTTGAAATTGCTTCATTCAGTCTCAATTTCAAAGTGTTTGGTGGACCTTGGCTAACTCATGAGAAGTATGCTATCCATTGGTTCACACGGAAAAGGACAGTCCGAGGCACTTATAAGCATTCATCCACTATCTTTGCCTGGAACATACTTTTTATGCCAGCGAAAAAACTCATTAGTTATAATGCACTATCTGCCTCGTTAACAAGCAACTAGTTAAATCTTCAGTTGCAGTTTGTTATCAGCAAAGCAAAATCCTAGACATTATTTTAAAGATTGTGCTCTTTTAAATGACATGAAATGCACTGTACCATCCTAGTAAACTGACAACAAAAATGCCAGTGGGCACAATATACGCCCGTTGAGGTATTCAGCATAAAATGGGGTTAACACATTTGCTAAACTAAAATTCTAAGTCCAATTTTGCGACCAAGTTTCAAGGTTGTAAATAGGCGTACTTTAAAAAAAAAACCTTAACCAAAGATTCTAAATTAAAAAAGGGCCATAATTGTGTCCAAATGCTTGACACTGTATTTACACTTGCCTACAGACGAAGCTTCTGATGGTGAACAAATGTTTCAAGTTTATTTAACCAAAACCTTAACCAAAATTTTTAAGTTAAAAGGGGGCATAATTCTGTCAAAATGTTGGACGAGTTATGCACTCTTGCCTACAGGTGAAGCTTATGATGGAGACCAAGTGCTCCAAGGTTAAAAGCTTTATCTCAAAGGGTTATGTAAACAAGTGGACTTTAACCAAAACCTTAACCAACAAGAGTACCGCATACGGTACATAATACGCCCACTTGCAACCTTTCTCTGATTCAACATGCCTTATAAGTGTTGACATTTTCTAATCTGTGCTTCAGAACTTGATTTCCATATTAAGGTGATTTTTTAAAAAATGAAGTGAATATCTTATTAAATAAAAAAAGTTACAGCTAATCCTCATTTTTTGCAGATTTTTGTAAAGTGCAACGGCCAAAACTCTGTAAAGACATACTGAATGAACTCAAAATAAACTCGGCTTCAACTTTTATTGCTTAAAACATTTGTGTTAAGTTTCATTTATATCATTTTAATAGTTTTCCTAGAAAACAACAAACAAACTAAAAGTTGACCGACTAACGAAGCAACGAACACACGAAGTTCAAGGACCATAACTTTAGAATAAAATGACCTATCAAAACCCCCGCAATATATGTAAAAATTCACATAAAGGTTTAACCATATAAAAAAATTGAAGTAAATCTCATATCAATTGAAAAAGTTATGGCCATCCTCATATTTGCATAGATTTGCATTATTTTTTTAAGTGCAAGGGCCATAACTCTGAAACAACAAATCAAATGATCCTCAGAATCGACTTAGCTTCAGGTCTTGATGCATTAAACATGTGTATGAAGTTTCATTAATATCTGTAAAACAGTTTTCCCAGAAAGCAGCGGACAAACTATTTGCATATGTTTGTATTTTTTAAGTAAAAGGGCAATAACTCTGAAACGACAAATCAAATGAACCTCAGAATCAACTCAGCGTCAGATCGTGATGCATTTAACATTTGTGTGAAGATTCATTAATATCTCTCAAATAATTTTCCAGAAAACAGCGGACAAACTATTTGCATACTTATTAAGGACAAGGGCCATAACTCAGAAACGAAAAATCAAATGAACCTCAGATTCAAATCGGCTTCAGATCTTGATGCATTAAATATTTGTGTGAAGTTTCATTAATATCTGTCTAATAGTTTCCCCAGAAAACAGCGGACAAACTATTTCAATGTATTCGCATTATTTTTCAAGTGAAAGGGCAATAACTCCGAAATGACAAATCAAATTAACATCAGATTCGACTAAGCTTCAGATATTGATGCATTAAACATATGTCTGAAGTTTCATTAATATCTGTCATATAGTTTTCCCAGAAAACAGCGGACAAACAAAATGTTGACGGACGAACGAACGAACGAACGAAAGAACAAACGAACGAACCAACGAACGAACGGACGGACGGACAGGGCCACGACAATATACGACTACCTTTATTAGGTGGGCGTATAAAAATTCTAGGTTAAAAGGGGGCATAGTTCTGTCAAAATGTTTGACAGAATTATGTACTATTGCCTACAGGTGAAACTTGTGATGTTGAACAAGTGTTCCAAGTTTCACAAAAATTGTCATGTAAATAACAATAACAATACAAAAATGTGTTCCACATAAATTGAGGTTAACATTTTTTGCTTAACGCAAATGCTAAACGCAAATTCTAAGTCCAACTGTGTGACGTTGACCTTGGATAAACGAATCGTGACTTGGCAGGCTACTGTAGTATATCTAGATAAACGTTGTTAAATTTGAGAAGCAAGGATCCACCAAGCGGAACTTGAGTTGAGAGATGTTACAGACGGACGGACAGACATCGCCATTCCATAATTAATACGTCCGGTTTTTCAAACAGGCGTATAAAAAGGGAAAAATAACTAGCAATCTGAACTAGTGTCAATTAAACATGAAATCAACCGGGTTAAAGAGCACACCAAATTATAGAGCTCTTAAAATTATACATCAAGCCATAGAGTATAAAGCTTGTTTAAACTAAAAAGCTTACATAAAAGTTGCATTATTAACTAGAAATAGCACTAGCAACTAGCAAGTGTTCAAATACCCCACAGCAGCATATTTGACACAGATTGGGGATTCATACTTACCAAATTGTCAATTTATACTGGCATGTAAAGGTTGAACACGTAGTATATCAGAAATTCAGTAGAAAAAAAAATGTATTAAATAACTAATGACTTCAGTTGTGATATTTAGATTATAAAATTGTGTTCAGTGACTAAGTCCCAGAGAGTAGTAACAAGAGCACTGAAAGCAGGTGCAAACGCTCGTCTGTCGACATTGTAAAGTTGAATATGCATACCACAAATGAAGGTTGTACATGAAAAATTGAAGTTATGTCAATGTTGAGATTTCGGACGACAACGATGACGCCGGAGTTACGACAATAGCTCTTGATTCCTTCGAAACAGACAAGCTAAAAATGCAGAAGGAAAGAGTGCCAGAAGGCTAAAAGTATCCATATATACAATTTAACTGTTAATGATATAAATAGTCATCAGACTTGTTATATTATTTACATCCAAACTTCCCAAGTGCATCCTAGAATTTCTGTTCACTGACCTATTCCCGCAGGTTTCACATCATTGAGAAGTACACACGTTCTACAGTGCAAAGCAATCACATTAACAAAATATTTGGTGTTTGCTTACCTCTTATGCTTATGCCCAGATCAGTATCCAATTCGAATTACAGCCTTGTTGTACAACAGCACCAGCAGTAGAAAATCTCCAGATTGCATAATAGGTCAATAGGGGTCCAATGTCTCTCCTACAGCATCACCAGTATACCATTGATTCTTTTATCATGTGACAAGATTCTTTCTACAAATTTATATAACTTTTATAGAGGACCTGAACATAATGCTATGTGCCGAATATGAAAGCTTAGAACCTTCCAGTTTCAGAGGAGAAGATTTTCAAAGTTTTCACTATATGTTTCTATTGGAAACTGGCCACCCCTGGGGCTGGGCCAATTTTGACCCCAGGGGTATAATTTATATAACTTTTGTAGAGGACCTACACATGATGATATGTGCCAAATATGAAAGCTGAGAACCATCCAGTTTCAGAGGAGATAATTTTAACTTTGTTTCTATTTGAAACTGGCCAGCCCTGGGGCGGGGCCAATTTTGACCCCAGGGGCATAATTCATATAATTTTTGTAGAGGACCTGAACATGATGCAATGTGCAAAATATGGAGAACCTTCCAATTTCAGAGGAGAAGATTTTCAAAGTTTTATTATATGTTTCTATAGAAAACAAGGCACCCCTGAGGCGGGGCCAATTTTGACCCCAGGGGCATAATTTATATAACTTTTGTAGAGGACCTACGGATGATGCTATGTGCCAAAGATGAAAGCTGAGAGCCCTGTAGATATAAGAGGAGAAGATTGTTAAAGGTTCAAATTGTTGACGTGGCACGACGCACGACGACGCACGACGGACATCAGGCAATCACAAAAGCTCACCCTGAGCACTTGTGCTCTGGTGAGCTAAAAAGTCTGGCAAATCCCAAATTTGAAGAAAAAAATTCAAGTTCAAGGGCAATAACTCTGGAAATAATTATTCAACCTGGATGAGATTGTAACATAAACTGTAACTGATCTAGATTAGCTTTGTACTAAATATAGAGTTGATATCTCGAGTCACTTCCATAAAAAGTCCAGAAAACCATACAACATTGGTTGGGGACTAAAAGGGGAGATAACTCCTGAAGTAGTGGTCCGATCATAATGGAAATATGCGGTGCACAGGTTTATATGGTCATATGGCTTTACATGAACTTTCAACTTGAAGCAAAACTGTAGAAGAAGAATGCCGGACAAAATTGTGTCCACGGACGGACAGACCTACTGGCGGGTAGTTGTGTGACTTCGATGCCTGTGTGACAACAAAATTTACTTATGTGACAACTCAAAAAGTGTACGCACTGCACCACACTTATGCTGAAGTCACAGAAGTATTTTTAGACATCAGTCACAGAAGCAAGTTTGATTACCAAAGTCCATATGAATTACCTCAGTATTTTAGTATATCTTTTTTTAACCTCAGTATTTTAGTATATATTTTTTAATAAGGATCAATCAGTATCCTGGTAATCCTATTAAACTAGGCGACCCAACACAAGAATTCTGCAGAATTAAATGTCTTGCATACCCACGATTCAACATATATCTGTAGCCAAAGTATGTCTGGTGTGTGAAGCACTGTACCTTTTGGGCAACAGAGCTAGCAAAAAAGCTAATGCTCAAGGTAAATGTAGGTCACAGAGGTCAAGGCCAGCAAACTGTGATGCAACATGCTATACTCAATGAGGCACATCAGCACATGAAGTTGAAGCTGCAGTACTTTTGTCTATAACTTTAGTCAAGTTCACAGGTCACTAAACTCCAATGCAACATGCTGTACTCATCAAGATGCATGAGCAAGTGAAGCTGAGCAACTGTAGAAGTAGTACTTTTTAGCAAAAAATGGATAAGAAGTCCTCTGATCAGGGTCTACACTGTTTGCATAGGAAATCGGCCATGGAAATATAAGAATATGATTTGGGAGTCACACAAGAGACAAATCATGGACAACACTGTCACAGAAGTAAAGAATATGACTTGGGTGTCACACAAGACATGGACAACACTGTCACAGAAGTAAAAGAATATGACTTGGGAGTCACACAAGTGACAAGACATGGACAACAATGTATGTCACAGAAGTAAAGGAATATAACTTGGGAGTCACACAAGACATGGACAAAACTGTCACAGAAGTAAAGGATATAAATTGGGTGTCACACAAGACATGGACAACACTGTCACATAAGTAAAAGAATGACTTGGGGGTCACACAAGACATGGACAGCAGAAGCGGGCAATATGGTGAACATTTCTTTGAAGTTATTTTGAAATCTGGTAAGCGGTTTTGGAGGAAATGTCATTAAAGCAATTGTGTAGTTTTTATGCAATCTCGCATTTATAAGCTCGCCTTCCTGAAGAAAAAAACACCTTTCATTGATTCAAGCAGACAAAAAAAGTAAGAATGACAAAAGGTCTACTTTAGAATCTTCAAACTGGTATTGAGAGATATTTATACTGTTAACTTTTAATTTAAATCACACTTGTGTAAATAAAACCCATGTACATAGGGAAATCTTAATTTCTAATAGACAATTTAAGGTAAAATTTCTCGGCAGTAAATAACACTTCGAAGTTCGAATGGTGCAATTTTGAGTATAACAGAATAAAATCTGTTTTTGATAAATCACCCATTTTTGAACAAACAAAACGGGTCAAAATTGGAAAATTGGGCAGGGGTTCACCATAGGCAGTGCCACAATGTATACACCCCTTGTAAAAGACCCTCCCAAGATGGTTGGACAAGACAGAGATTTTATAAAGACGAGTAGGCTGGGACAGATTCCATTTATACATCTTAATATGGAATCATACCTACTCGCAGAATAACAAGGATAGAGAATGTCAAAATTTCACTCATCTTGTTAAAGAAAGTTTTATCCTTTGTATAAAGTTGTTTAAAAAGCCTCTAACCTTGAAATTCATCTTTCATTTTTAGTATGTGCTTATTTTGGCACTGGCAATCAGAAAAATCAACTGGCGTTTAGCGAGTTAGCCATGTCTCATCTGTTATTAGTTACTAATGTCAGAAATGCACTAGCTGAAACAAAATTCCATGATGTGAAAAACCATGTATGACATGAACAATATTTTCTCGTATTATACAGATTGTAAATTCAATTGCATGGTATTATGTATATAAAAACCAATCCAAATACTGGTTAAATAGGATTTCTGTAATAGAAAATCTGTTTTAGAGATTTGATACTCACGTAATCGAAGTATCAGTGATCGTAGATGCGTAATTTTGAAGTGGGCGGGGTACACGTTTTATTATCCGTTTTCATGGGAGTTTCATTGTTGCAAGACAATTAATCCTGTACCAGGAGTTTTCTGTTTGATCAGCTATATCTCCTGTACTATAAATTGCTGAGACATACTTTAACCCAAGTTTAAATTGGCCTTTCAAATTACCAACAGGTGCACTATCTGACTGTTTTCCTAGACTGGTCCAAGTGTGATCTCTATTACTCAGGCGCATACAACAAAACACATAGAAAAATGGAATGCGTCTCAACCACCCTGATCAAATGAAAAAGACACCAGTCACCTTAATGAAACCTGTGGTCTTGTTCAATCCCCATGGAACCCAACTCTGTCCAAAGTTGATCAATGTGTCCAACGGTCTTGTGCTGCAGTTTGTATGGTCACCAAGGATTTGTCACAGAAGTGAATTTAAGCCAGTTTTGACACATTTTCTTGTGGAACTGTCACAGAAGACAAAATCGCAGCACAAGTACCCATTTTTTCAAGGAATTTGCAGCACAAGTAGACCCTCGTCAACACGGACGGACGGACGGACTGTCCAGACGGACAGACGGACAACCTGATTCCAGTATACCCCACAAGCTTCGTTGTGGGGGGGTATAATTAAATAATAATACATACCAAATATCAAAGGTCTAGGCCTTACAGTTTCAGAGAAGAACATTTTTAAAGATTTTCCAATGATATACTGATAAGCCCCTTGGCGGGGCCATTTTTGGTCCGGGGGTCATGATTTGATCAATATTTCGTTCTCCCTAGTCACTAATGCTTCTGACAAAGTTTGGTTAAAATCCGGTCTGCGGTTCCAGAGGAGATGTCATTTGAAAATGTGGACGGACGACAGACGCCGGACACATCGTGCTCACAATAGCTCATCCTGAGCCTTCGGCTCAGGTGAGCTAAAACACAATAGGCAAACAGAACAAATTCTGATAAGAGAGCTCCTTCTGTCTTGAATTAGTCAGCTCAGTTGCAAAAGGCATATAAGGGCTGTCAGGGAAAGGCCAAATAGTGATTATTACCTACTATAGCATCCATATTTCTTCAATGCTCAACCGTATTGCAAATACAGTAAAAACACCTCTAATGCGACCACCCAAAAAAGATTCTGGGTGGTAAAGGCAGGTGGTAACTTAATGCAGGACAAAAGTAAGATCCTAGAGTGAGCTTTCTGCATCACTTTTGTCCTGCATTAAGCAACAACATGCCCAGAGGATGGAAGACTATAACTAAACCGTGCCACTCACCTCCTACCTCAACTTAATCATCTGGAAACATGGCCCATTTGAGAGCTGGAGTTAGGCGTGTTATACCAAGCTCATGTGTATGGAAACGTAGTAAAGTCAAGCAGGCAAAGCCACATGCAAGACGCAAACATCACCAAAACACCGATAGACAGCATCACACACACACACACACACACACACACAACCACACACCCAAACGCACACACACACACGAAATGAACACAGAAAACACCAAAAGACACACAAGAACCAGAGACAAACGTTCCACACATGAACAAATCACAAGCACAAAGACGCAAGGCAAACAAAAGGAAGGGTGACAAAGAGAGTACCGCCTTGGCACGGTCAGTACCAAAAACACCAATGGGGGTTTAAACCGATTTACGGACGTCCTAACCTCACACTTCTCTCAAAGTCACCCTAGCTTTACAAATATTGTATGGCGAATTTGATAATGTTTTCCTTCAGTTTCTGGCACATGTGGGTTTTAACCCAGGACATTTTGTGTACATTTATTGAAAAAAATGTTTTTAACCCTGACATCCATAACATGTGGTATCTATTTTTTGTCTGGAGTAAATACATGTATGCCTGATAAATGAAACACACTGAAAGCAGTCTCTCTGCAGTGCTGTCATACAAATACTTTCTTAGGATACCAAACAATATGTTTTACAGATATTTGCTAAAAATAGTATTCACTTTAACCATTTTTGTTTGCTGTAATGCCTTACCTTGTACATATATGCCTTTTTAAATGCAGTAGACTTGGATCAGATTGATTCTTGGCAGAACAGTCTGATCAGGGTCCCAAAGTTTGGTTAAGGACTTTACAGACCTGGATCCCTATTCATTAAGCTTCACAACTGAAATTAACTTTAGAGTGAGTAGTGGACAAAACATTAATTTAGATTAGTCTCCAATAGAGTCATGCTTATAGTATATATAGAAAGTTTTTGTTTGTCAATGAGTATTTAAACACTCAGATTGACTTTATGACGTTGACTTTATTGATAAAATTTGGAAAAAAACTTACTAAGATTTCTCCTATTAAGAAGCTACCATGAATACGACGCCAGCTTTGACGACTTTAGTTTCTAGTTTCTACCATGGCCAGATCATTTTCTATCACATTGATTAGAATATTCATTGTACAGTAAAAGAACCTTTAAAACCTAAAAGAGGTATAATTCTGGATGGTAGAGGCAGGTGGTAGCTGAATGCAGGACAAAAGTAATGTAGAAAGCTCCTAGAGGAACCCCCTGCTTATAACGACACTCATATGACGTGTATTTGTTAAATGGTCACATTAGAGGGGTTTTACTGTAGTATGAAATACTGAATAAATTTCTATGTGAAACAGGGCTACAGCTTGCAAAACAGCATTTTCTGTGTTAGGTTTTAAAAATGTTTCATGAAGAAATAATTAAACCATTTTATATTCATTTCCAAGAGCTTATTGCTACTTTCCAGTAGTTTGCAGTTCGTTCTTTCTCTCTTTTGTAGACGAATACTATTGCAGCTACCACCTGAATAGGCTATTTGAATATTATGTATGATGAAAGCAATACACAGCAGTCAAGCATTATTAACCGTTTCCTTTATTTGAAAGTCATTTCAAATTCACCAATTAGGAAACAGAATAGACCCAGATCAGATAGCTCCTGTAGGAGCCGTTTAAAAAGGGTCTGCTCATTTTACTTATTGTATATAAATATCAGACTCTAGAGTTTATGCCTGTGCTAAAAAGGTCATAATATGCCATTATGAAAATTAATATAAATAATATTAATGTCAATATTTCTTTCATGAATATTAACCCTTTCTTTCATATATACATGTTTTCACGCATCTGCAAACAGCATAGACCCAGATCAGATGGCTCCTATAGGAGCCGTCTGGTCAGGGTCTACTCTGTTTGCTAATGGAATTAGATAGATCTGTTTCTGTAGTTCCTAAAATGACTTCGATATTTCAGCTTCCATATTCCATTATAAATAGTTTGTCCATGATTATTCAATAGGTATTGAAATTTGTAATAAACATGTAACAGGGAAGGGGTTAAACAGGGAAATCTATCTAACTATTTTTTAACTACCTTTCCTTCATATAAACACATTTGACACATTTTGCAGAGTAGACCCAGATCAGACAGCTCCTATAGAAGCTGTCTGATCAGGGTATGCTATGTTTTCTTATCAAGTAATATAGGCCTGATTCTTCAATTTCTGTCCGAGTCAAAATGTCCAGTGTTCATATGCCAGTGTAAAAATAATCTAATATTCATGATTCCATTATTTCTAACCTTAATATTCAATGGCGAAAAGGGTAAACAGTACTAAACACCCTAAAAATGTATTCTATGGTAGCTGTATCATATTCTTAATGCACAGAATAACAGGTGTTCACTATATTGTAGTTTTATTACACAGTACAACCTGTCTCAAGCAGCTATTCATTTATTGAACACTGGAGTGTTAAAAGCAGATGATTGCTTAATGCAGGGCAAAAGTGATACAGAAATCCCCTATAGAAGCTTTTAGCATTACGTCTGACCTGCATTAAGCTCCCACCTGCCTTACATACCACTTTTTGATGACCCTCTAGACAGGTTATACTGTATTGAAAGAAATCGAAATCGAATGGTGCCTTAGGATTTCTGTCTTCAAGCTTTTGTCCAGTTTTGATGCACATGAACTTTATTGTTGAAACAGTTTTGATTTCTGTTGTTGTTTTATTCTATTTCCAGAGGTAAAGTTTGAAATCCCATGGCATGCTCTGGCTAAAATTCAATAATGACCTAAATGACTTCTATAATATATTTCAGGCCTTTACTCCATAAATGCACTTTTCTATACCTTTGTAAACATAGTAGACCCTAAGACCCAGATCAGATGGCTCCTTATATGAGTAGTCTTATAAGGGTCTTCTATAAATTCTGAAGGGTGGTGATCCCCCGAAAGCAAAAATTGCAACACAAAAAGAGAAAATTGCAGCATCGGTTTTATTGAGTCTGTTCATGAGCAGTAATAGAATGTGCAACATTGCTCACGCCCCCTAGCACCGGTTTAAGCGGTATTCAATTTTCAGAACAAGAAGTACTGAAATTCATGATCTCGAAGGATCAGAAGGTATAACAACACTGAGAATGAAGTAAGGGGCGACGTTTTACGGGGCGATGTTTGCTTATGATATAATATAGATATGATTTCAGTTTTCTCAAAATTCTTAACTCCATGTGCTATCAAAACAAATTAATCAATTTATATTCATGATATCAGAATTTCTTACATGAATATTCATGGAAGAAAGGGTTGATGAAAATAGTGTGTACCTCCAGATCTCATGACAGTTGTTGATATGTCTACTGAGCTTGGTTTACAAGACACAAATTTACCTAAATGTTGCATTATTAGCTAAAACTTTACCGAGGAGCCATCTGATCATGGCCTTCTCTGTTTGCTAATGGAATTTGATAGATCTGTTTAACCCTTTACCTGATAGAAACATGTTTTCACGCATTTGCAAACAGAGTAGACCCCGATCAGACGGCTCCTAAAGGAGCTGTCTGATCAGGGTCTGCTCTGTTTGCTAAAAGAATTTGACAGATTTGTTTCTTTGCTTTCTAAAATGGTTCCAATGTTCCATGTTCAATATTTCTTTCTAACTATTTTGTTCATGAATATTCAGTAGGTATTGAAATTTGGCCCAAATACAGAACAGGGAAAGGGATAATTATTTTCTAAAATGGCTGCAAAGTTCTACAGTCAATATTTCATTATAACTATCTTATACATGAATATTCGATATGTAATGAAATTTGAAATAAACATAGAACAGGAAAAGGGATAATTGATAATAATGGTCGTTTATGTAGGAATATATGTGTAAATGAAAAATCTGCTTTATCGGATAAAAAAATCTAGAAGACTTAGAGAATCTATTTTTGCTGATCTATCATAACTCATATTGCATGTTTTTGATTTGAATATACAATGAAAATATTATTTCCACTGTCTATTATTTAACCAATTCTGATGAAAATGTTTTGAGTCTTTTGACGGTTTCTGTCTACTCTGTTTGGAAGCGAGCTGTATCCTTCTGATATCTAAAAATCTTCGTTTCCAGCAATGTCTTTGGAAGTGGAGAGATGTCTGATTTTTATTTCTTTATTTTTCTTGGCTCAGTTGTTCTAAGTTTTACTGGTGCAATACTATGTTCTGTCCTGTCATTCGCAGAAATTAATGTGGGTCCTGTAGTAGGCTGGGTACATACACATGTCTTAGGCTTTTTATCTTTGTATCAGTTGTATGTGCGGTTCGCTTTGAGAATACCTATTTAGCCTGAAAAAAATACATACACATGTACAAACTTACAGTGTTGCCTGCAAGGAGTAGGAGGGTATATATATATGGAGTACCGGGATCATCACTTGAAAGACCACAATATAAACAAATTATATGAGTGGCAGTTGCTAGCAGGTTAAAAGTATTTTCATGAAGCAGCAGCCAGATCAGAATGTACTGAATTAGCAGATGATTTAATCAGACACCTGCTTGAAATGAAAACCGTGTTTGCAAATAAAGAATAACATCACATGTTAAAGTGTTGTTCCCAAAATATAATGTAAACTAAAGAATATGCAACTACACACAGCTGCATGACACTCACATAGTTGGATTTACCTTTCCAAATAATACTCATCAATTAACCCTTTCCCTCATAAAGACGTGCTTTCACGCAAATGGAAAAAAGAATAGACCCAGATCAGACGGTTCCAATAGGAGTCGTCTGATCAGGGTCTGCTCTGTTTGCTCATGGAATTTGATAGATCAGTTTCTTTACTTTCTAAAATGGCTACAATTCTCCACTTTCTTCTTTACTTTCTAAAATGGCTACAATGCTCCACTTTCTATGTTTTATTATAATAATTTTGTCCATGAATATTCATTAGGTATTGAAATTTGGAACAGGGAAAGGATTAAATTGCAGAAAGATGTTTATGTCTTTGGTTATTCAATGACTTTTTCTCTTTATACATGTAAAATAATAATAATTTTTGGTAAAAAAAACCCTGAAGCATACTGACATCTGCAGTATGTACATGTGGCCTTCTAGTTGTTTTTAAGCCTTTTTAGATGTCTTTTAAGTTGTTTAACTTTCTATTTTTATTGTGCAATAATTGACTGATTGTAAGCTGAGCATATGCAGTGATATTTCCACTTTGTTCAGTTCTCATCAAATGTTGTCATGTATCCTTTCCTACATATAAACACTTTTTCATGCATTTGCAAACAGAGTGGACCCAGATCAGATGGTTATTGATGGAAGCATCTGATCAGTATGCTATTTGCTTTTGATAAAGATCTGATTCTACAATTTTTGTCAAATCCCTTGGAAATTTAACATGATGAATTATTTCATCTATAATATATTCAAGATTTCATTATTTGTCATATGAATATTGAACAGGTAAAAGGTTAACATAATTGCATGCATGTATTTTTATACACATACATGTATGTTAATCCTTGAAATTGTCTTATAACTCAGTAAGATTACGGATATGTTATTATCTTGCTTATAGCATACATTCTGTGACATCAAATAGCCCAGACATATGGTATGAAATGTTACCTCATTTTTTCGGTATATGTAAATTATGCAATTTCAGTTACATACCCTTCAATTGATCCTGAAATATCTGAGACTCACTGGAAATGGTGGCAAAAACAGAACCAGTCTGTTTAGGGGTTGAGCGTACAAATTAGCTCCTTCTTGCAGTCTCAGTACTGTTTCGGCCTTTGTGGGTGTATCTTCATAATGCTGGGTACCAATGTCTTGCATTGTTGCTGTCTACTGATTCCCTGCACATATTAAACAACTTATGAATAATATATCAACATACTGGTGTAGCAGGAAATTTAACCCCCTCCCCCGCCCGTCCCCTGGAAATGTTGCTCCCACTTACAGAATTTTACCAAAAAATCCTAGTCCTTCTGACTTACAAAACATTGCCCTTCTTAATATGGCCCTTAATGTGTTAACTTTTTGTGGTTTTTGTAAAAGCGTATTTGGTATTTTACCTTCTTTGAAATACCATCAATGTGAAATATAACTAATAAAATTGTATTAATAATTTGTTTCAAATATGTGGGATAAACGTAATGCAAACAATATGCTTTGGAGTCATATCAGACAATGTAGATCCTGGTCAGATGTTGGACTGTGTAGACCCTGGTTAGGTGTCAATGTAGACCTTGATTAGATGTCAGACAGTGTATGCCCTTGTTGAATGTCGGACAGTATAGACCCTAATTAAATGTCAGGTAGTGTAGACCCTGGCAATGCCATTAGTAAAAGGCTGTAATTTTATTTATTTATTTGATTATTTATTTATTTGCATTTATTTTCTTCTCTTTTTTTGCGGGGGGGGGGTCCTGTTACAAAACAGTAGTAAGCATAAAATTACTAGGGACACTGATAATTATCTTTGTCACACAAAATTACTAGTCCTAGATAGGTTATATAGGCCCATGAAATAATAATAGCACGTATCAAATTCATCAATGGACTTTTACTCTTCTGACAATCAATTTTTTTACAATAGCTAATATGAACATTTCATGTGCACTGTATACCGCTAAGTAAATACAGATGTACAACATGTACTTCGTATGTAGACACTGTCACATTTTAGAATCCAAATACATGTATGCACACTTTCAAGTACCCATACTGCATTTACATCGACTTAGTGAACATTCAAATCATGAAGGCAAGTACATGTTAGGTATGACGATATTGCTAGAAAACTACATTAATACTTAATCCCGAAATGGTATGATTTTTAATCTATAGGTTAGAAAACAAACACTAAAACCGACGAAATGACCGTGGTCCGAAATGACCTACCAGCAATTAACAATCACAGAGAAACTGAAAGTTAGCGCAATATATTGTTTTATGTATCCTGGGATTATGACATGAATTAACTGGGTTCGCCGAACAATCCCAAGCAAATAAGAAGTTGCAATTTATCAGTGATAATAACTTTCGTGAAAAGAGCATGAAATACTCGACATGTATACACCACTCACCAGATAAATTTACCACGAGCGGATCCATAAGTCGCGAGCTTATTCCTTCCTTGCTCCTTAACTAATTCCATTTCCTAGGTTGAACTGGACAATATGTCTTGATTGAGCCGACTGTCTTACTTGTTCTCGTCAAATCTTCTCTGGTAATACCTTGGAATGAGGACCCCGTCGCTACTTCCGATGTTTCGGGTCGCCATTTTGTTTACTTTCTCCAGCGCAGTCTAAATTACGTGACCGTCACGTTCCACTAGCTCATTTGCATTAACTCGTCTATACGACCAACTTAGGATTCCCTGGTATTCCCCGTTAATTTCTTCGAAATGAAAGCTCTTTTCAACATCGCAACCTTTTCACTAGTGATGTCAAACCTTCCTTGAACGAATAATCGATATTTTCATTTTTGGACAAGGAAATATAATGCGAAAACATAATGGGACTTTAATACAGCACATCTGAAGAGTTATTTACCAGTTGATAATTTGGAAGAGATCTCTTTCCCGACTCAGACATTCCCCTTGTTTTAGAGAAGAATGGTTGTCAATATGTAACTCTGACAGTCAATCAACAGATATGATTACATTATGTACTATAATACGGGTATGCTCCACAGACATTCAACAGCAATGTTATCATCTTGACCTAGCTCTTATAAGAGTATTACCTGAGAATATCCAATATAAAATGTTCCATTTTAGCCTCTAATTAAGGTATGCTCTCAGAGTCAGACCTTCAATTTATTATTGGAAAAGTAGTAAAGTCAAGCAGGCAAAGCCACATGCAAGACGCAACCACCACCAAAACACCGATAGACAGCATGACACACACACACACACACACACACACACACACACACAATCACACACCCAAACGCACGCACACACACACATACACGAAATGAACACAGAAAACACCAAAAGAGACACAAGAACCAGGGACAAACGTTCCACAACATGAACAAACCACAAGCACAAAGACGCAAGTCAAACAAAAGGAAGGGTGACAAAGAGAGTACCGCCTTGGCACGGTCAGCAGCAAAAACACCACTGGGGGTTTAAACCGGTTTACGGACGTCCTAACCTCACATTTCTCTCAAAGTCACCCTAGCTTTACAAATATTGTAAATAAAGGTATCCCCGCTGGACTTACCCACAACATAGACGACGGTGAACACAGGACTACATGTAAAACATAGCATAATAACTGTGACAAACCGTCAAATATGTACTCAGTGACTTTGCTGAAGTCAGAGCACCTGCAGGTAAGACGTTAAGGGCACGACAGGGAAAAAGTAATACATGAGTCTGGTAAGCTCCTCCTGTATTCAAGTTTAAGAGTATACCATCATAGAGTCCTACCCTCGGCCTGTCATCGCGCAAGCAAAGAGGGAAGCGTAGCTACCGAATATAAAAGGGTCGATAACCAAACATGCAGTGTGTTGCAATATAATAGGATCATAATCTTTCTATTATTATGTCATTATTTCTAACATGAATATTCAGCTGGTAAAGGGTTAAGTGAGATATTCATCTATTTTTGTTGAGTCGGCATACTCAAAGAAGCTTTCTGTAAAGGTGTTTTAAAGCAGAGAGTGGGATTAACCCTTTACTAGATGTAAACATGCCCTTTAACATCTTTAAGACAGTTTTAGAATTAAACTTCATTTACCAAAAGATACATTTATCATTGCAAGCTATATTTTGAGAATGGTGTAATGTTGAGCTCGGCATACTGCGAAACATGTTATTTTCAATATTGTTTCTCTTTGTTTTTTTATCACTAATTAATATTCATGAGGATGCAAATAAGGTAATTTGCATAAAGTGAACCTAACATTAAGATTCATACATCAACTACCGGGTATATGTTTATATCATTTATAATTATCGCCCAAGAAGGCAGCAATATCTTTGTATGTTGCAGGTATGTAAACACTGTAATATGAACAATGAGGCTAGAATGGTTGCCTAGGAAACAGATATATCACCATCAGAGCTATATAATGTGTCCCAAATTTATTTATCTAATAATCTTGGTGATATTCAGTGATCGTAGTAAACTTTAGCTAACCATTTTCCATAGTTGTTTGCTTTATAAGAGAAAGACCGGTGTCTGTAGAAAATTTCAACATCTATTTCTGTTCTCATAAATATGAATACATATATGTAAATTAATTTATATCAAAAAAGTAATATTTCCTATTAAAGCAATGCCTCATATCTATGTTTGTAATAATTGATTTCATGATTCATAAAAAATAACCGAGATCTAGCGGAGTATTACAGTTGGATGTCAAATTTCCAAAATTTGTGAAAGGATCGGTTACCATGGAAACTGTTACAATCTTACTTACAGTTCATTGTTTGGGTATCAATTAAGATGATTAGCTTTCTGAGTATTTTGTCATCATTTTAAACTACATTTGAAGTTGTTTTCTGATATTGGTAGGATACAAATTGAGAGGTTTACATTATTTCTGCATTTTTTTGCTATTTTTTAATTATTCTCATTAATATCCATGTGTATGCAAATAAGGTAATTCCTAATTATAGCTTTTAAACCAAAACACACTGTCGACTAACAAAATTGTGTGAACAGAGTGAAATGAATGGTTACTATGGAAACAGTTAAAAAGTTACTTAGAGTTAAATTTTTGGTCCTCAAATTTGATATTTTGTTTTCTGAGGATTTTGTCATCAGGTTAAACTGCATTTGAAATTGTTTTCTGATATTTGTAGGATAGAAAGTTAATAGTTTACACTATTTACATTATTTCTATATTGTTTTTACTATTTTCTATGTTCTCATTAATATTCATGAGTATGCAAATAAGGTAATTAAAAAAACACCTGGAAATGAAAGCACAATGTCCTATCTCCAATTTGGTACCAGTTTTATAGTTTTTTAACAAAAACTGACTTTGATATGGACGATTTTGCAGGTACGGACCATCATCACGAAAACTAGGGTGTTGCCATGGAAACGGTGAAAATGGTGCTTAAAATGAATGCTATGGTCCTCAAGTTGGATATTGTGTGTCCTGGGTGTTCGTCATTATATTAAACTGTATTAGAAGTTATTTTCTGATATTTGTAGGATAATAAAATTAAAGGTTTACGTTATTTCTATACTTTTTTTTACTATTTTTAATGTTCTCATTAATATTCATGAGTATGCAAATAAGGAAAAGTAAACAAAAACTTTTAGAAATAAAAGCACAATGCCTTATCTTCCATTTGGTACCAGTTTTACAGTTTTAGGACACAAACTGGCTGTTATACGGGCAAATTTGTAGGTATGGGTCATCATTACGAAAACTGGGGTGTTGCCATGGAAACGGTTAAAATACACATAGCCCAAATGAAATTAAGTTTGAGTACATTCGCGATTCTGATTCAAGACACTTTTCTGAACATTGTGGTACTCATGAAAAAAAGTCTAGAGGGGGGGGGGGGGTGCACACTGGCTCCCTGAGTATATAGAGCAGGGCTGTTCGCATTTTGTTCGCATTTTTTGGATGGGTCAGAAAACTATCCTTTGGTACGTTTTAGATACTTATATGACATGTGATTAAAATAATGCATTTGTGATGGAGTTGTTGTTAATTTGTTGTTGAGACATAGCACCTGTGGATCAGATGGATCGGTTTTTGGTCTACTCTGTTTGCAAAACATTTATATGAGGCAAAGGGTTAACTAATTCTCGAATGAATGTTTAATTTAACAACATTGTTATCATTTTTAAATCCGTTACTAGCTTATGCTAACAGAGTAGATCCAAATCAGGCAGCTGATTGATCAAGATACACTCTGTTTGTCATAAATTTAAAATGTGCCGTTTCCGTTGAAGTAGAGTACCAGAATAACTGAATCGTTTATAGCATACGCCAGCAAAAATCAATCAGAAATAGTCGGGAAACAACTTGTGAAAAATTTTTACATTAAAAAAAGTCTTATAATCATTTAGAATGACTTTACCAACTAATATTGAGATAACCCTACTATATTTCCCCCGATATTTATCGAGTTGGCTTTATTGACCCTGGGTCGGCCGGTGTCTGTGTCTTTCTATTGCTATAATTCGGTATCTGAATGCAATCTAAGGCAATATTTCGAACGTTTAAATATTTTTATTCATTTATTACAGTATAATATTACTAAATATGGCTGTTTATATATAAATAATGCCCTAAAACGCTTTTTTAAATTAGTTGTCTCTAGTCGACACTTGTTGACACTTGTTGTCATTGTTTAGTACCACCGAATAAACAATGATAATATATTGTAATCCTGCAAGTTTTGGTGTAGTTTGGAGTTGAAATTGAGGCTTAAGTGAAAATGTCGCGCAAAAACCGTACACTTGGGACATTTTTGGAATTATTTTTTTAAATATTTTTTTTTACTTAAGCAAGGTATCATGACCAAATTTCGCATTCAAGTGCACCACAGGGAAACAAATCTGCAAGACTGAAAAAGAATCCAATTAAGCCTCATGGTAGAAAAATAAATGAGTATCGGATATTTTAATTTGACTTCATTTTTCTTGAAATCACCCCTATGTGTTCATTGGTATCTGTATTATCGGGTATCTCTAGAAAACAAAATAATTAAAGTAATTCAATATAAATAATAAACCATAAAAATGTAATTATATTTGCGGGCCGACTTGACCTAGACCGAGTTGACCCGGTCGACTTGACCCGAGGCCGACTTTACTCAGGGGCCGAGTTGACCGACACACGAGAAGATAGACAACAAGAGACTGAGTAGATAACATAAGAGTAAAATCGTCTAAATACATAACAAAATATAAACAGTATAAATGTTTCCAACCTTAAATGCACGGGACTGTTAAACAGTCAACAGAATGCTGGTTTTCAGGACAAGGTTTGGAACATAATCGCCAAAAGTTTCTGTCTGCTTCGTTATCCCACATTGCACGCGCTCAAGTATCTGTCGTAATTTCCGGTATGGTCTAAATAACGGACGTAGCCGATGAGGTTTTTGCTATACGTTCAGACGTGGCATCCGTAATTCAACAGGTTACAACCAGTGCTTTGTCATTAGTCTATATGATATGTTTTTTCAACCGGTTACAACCAGAGCTTTGTCACTAGTCTTTATGCTATGTTTTATCAACAGGTTACAACCAGAGCTTTGTCATTAGTCTATATGCTATGCTTTATAAGCTGGTTACAACCAGAGCTTTTCCACTGGGGTATATGCTATGCTATGTTTTATCAACATGTTGTCACTATATAGTCTATATACTATGTTTTATCAACTGTTTACAACCAGAGCTTTGCCACTAGTCTATATGCTATGTTTTATCAACAGGTTACAACCAGAGCTTTGTCATTAGTCTGTATGCTGTTTATCTCTATTTCCTGACCAAACTCTTTCTATCTTTATACTATCCTAAAGTATCCTTCTCTCTTTTTTCTGTCTTAGCGCACCGTCAAAGAAATGTCAATCCTGACAGTTTGATGTATCATGTATATGTAGATGTAGATGTAGATGTTTATCAACTGGTTAGAACCAGAGTTTTACCACTAGTCATTACATTGAATATTTGTTTATGAACTTAGCTATTTACCTCTGTTGTTCGACAAAATTCTATTTTTATTGAAGAAAAGAAATTGTTAAATTAAAGTTAACTTTATTTTCTATTTCATAGCTGTTTTCTGTCTCTATCTGTTACTGTATATCTACGTCTCTCTATATTTCTGTCTTTCTGGGTGTCTGCTTTCTCTGTGTGACTTTGTCTTTGTCTCTCTCTCTCTCTCTCTCTCTCTCTCTGTCATGCTCTGTCTTTCCCTGTTACGCTCTGCCATTCTCTGCCACACCCTGTCTCTGTTTCTCTTACTCTGTATGTTTGTTTGACTGTCTTTCTCTCTCTGCCTATCTCTCTCACTCGTTATTTTCTGCTCTTTCTCTCTCTCCTCTTTTTGTCTCTCTCTCCCTAAAGACAATCTTTCTCTGTCTATCCATGTCTCTCTCTCTGTTTCTATGTCTGTCTGTCTGTTTGCCTGTTTGTCGCTGTGTTCCTGTCGCTGTTTCTCTTTCACTATGCCTGTATCTATTTCTCCATCTCTTTCTTTCTCTCTATGTTTCTATCTGTCCCCGCATGTCTTCCTCTGTATGTCTGTCATTTTCTCTCCCTCTCCCCTCTCTCTTTTTCGCTCTCTCCTCTTTCTCTTTCTCTCACTTAGTGTGTCTAATTGCTCTCTGTATCTATCCCCGTCTCTCTATCTGTCTTTTTTCTCTCTCTGAATGCGGCTTTTCTTTATCTTCCTCTATCTCTGCTTGTATCTGTCTTTTTGTCTATGTCTGTATATATGTCTGTCTGTTTGTTTGTATGGCTGTCTCTGTCTATGTGTCTCTTTCTGTCTGTTTGTCTCTCTTTCTCTCCCTCTCTCTCTCTCTCCCCCTCTCCCCCTCTCTCTCTGTCTCTATCTCTCTCTCTCTCTCTCTCTCTCTCTCTTTTAAAATTCACTTGAATGACTATCTGGCATGCTTTTGAATTCGGTTATGAATGTGTTATTTAGAATAAATATTAAGATATTAGCTGCAATCAAAGAAAAGAAGACATGTCAGTGGTTGGGGGAAATATGAAGGAGCAACAAGACAAGAGTCTCATACTTTGATACACCTGTATCTGTACATCAACTCATTGAGGAAATTTAGCAACGTTTTAGAAAGCAGTTGAGGAAATTTTGGAAGGTAGCGTTATCTGAATTATGCCCGTCGTACACATACACATGTTTCTGTATCATAGTATACTATCTCTTCGGGTATGAACCTAACAACTCGTTTCAAGTTTCCATGTCTGATAACAGAATTTTAAATTGCATGACTGAGTCCGCATCCGATGCATTTACACGTGACACGAAATTGGTAATTTTCTTTAATGGCCCCGTGTTAGTTTTAGAGTAAACAACCTTTCCGCAAGTAACAACATAGGCTATTTATAATCTATCTTACCTTAACAACATAAGCTATTTATAATCTATCTTACCTGTCAAGATGTTAAGCCAATTGTCGCTGACCTTTCATAATTTGTTCACATTCGAGATACCCAGTCACCCGGGGTTTATCCTGTTAACGGGTTGTGTCCCACCCTGCTCATACTTCGTCTGTTGCTAAAAACACAATACAGGTACTTGTGACGTAATTAAAGGCATAACCCATCACGTGACAAATTATCTATTATGATAGAATAATATTCACGAACATTTATGCAACTAAAACAGATACAGTTCAACACATTGAAACGAATACATTTTATAAATAATGTCCAACACAATTATTGAGGAACAAGTCCAAATGGGAAATGCACAAGCGTATTAAAAGATGTATACTCTGTCGTGAACTGAACTTGACATAAAAAATCTAAAACGAACAAACGTAAACACATTTTCACTATTTAAACCTCAACTGTACATTGTGCATAGAATTTCAACCCCTCGGTTATTTAATCTATTCATTTTTGATCTCATTTTGCCTAGGAGTACAATAAACGCAATGAAGCTAAGCAATGGATTTAAATTCAAAAGATTTGTTGACTAAATTGCGCATATTTTGTAATGTTATAAAATGTATACGGACACTGATTCCGTTTTAACCATTTCAACACTTAGTACATTTTTTAACATAAAGTGTCTTGTGCTTATATCCTAAGCATATTTTCTTCTAAGTTCCTCTAAATATATGTTAGAGTCCAAACAGTTTGGGTTGATGAGATGTCGAACTAGTTGACCATGGTGTTCACGGACTAAGCCCAAACAGTCTGGGTTGATGAAATGTCGAGCTGGTTGACCATGGTGTTCATTGACTACATTGTAATTACAAACACACGCATTAGTAACGTTAAACAAATTGCAGAACTCATGATAAATAACTGTAGCTTTCGATGTAAGACATTTTTGAAATGAACACACATAACATGGTACTTTTAACCCTTTCAGTGTCAGTATTGTTGTCTGCGGGATAAGTTTCAAATTTGAGTGTCCAAACGGCTGGATCCTGAGACATCGAATTTACGCGGCGTGTAATCCGGATCCAGGTTGATTCTATCACAGACCCGTTGCATGAAACTGAAGGGGTTGAAACATTTAATGGATGGATTCGAATTAGCATAATACTCTAGAGCTCTCCAGAACCCATAAAGTCATACATATAGTTTCAACGATAAGGCTAAGGCCTTGGGGTGTGATTAAGATTAGACATGTAGTTTGGTTTTGAAATCGTATACCTTAATTGTATATAAATATAATAACCAGGTTTTGGTCGTACTAGATTTGTCATACATCGTTTCACATTGTATGTGATTATCACTAGGACAATGTTATTTATAGCTCGTTGAAGTATACTGTTTCATTCTGAATACACTAACCCTTTACTTCATGAATACTAAGTGATATTAGTAAACTTGATATTATACTATTAAACAACACGTACTTCAAAAGGCTTTCTCACTTAATCTATACTCATGAATGGCTTTATTGTGGCATATTGACTGCACTCAAATATTTAGGAAATTTATGGACGGAATATCGTTTATAATTGTAAACAATATCAATTGGATCCAAGCAAAACACTAATAACCATTCAAGAACCTTCTTTGAGTATGATACTGAATTTTGTAGCGAATGGCATAAACAAAATAAATAAAGCAAACGAAATGTTAGAACACAACCCTTTAGTCAGCACGCTAAAGGTTCACTGACATACAAATGTTGTTTGCTTGAAACGCCATGCACTGAAGTTGCTATAAATTTTGTATTCAGATAAAAGAAGGAATATTCATCATGCATACCGCGATGCAAATAAAACATTTGATAAAGAATGTGGTTAAATCTATTATAAAATACACATGTTTACAATAATAACCATAGTACGGTGTGTCTTTACAGAGTTTTTATCCGATATTGTGAAATTACATTCACTGTATGTTTGTATATATGTATATGCATCCTTTACAAGTGAAAAACACAATACATGACATTTGCAAACAGCAGAGACATTGATTTGAGAGATCTTGTTCAGGGTATGTTACCTAAAGGAAAATAAATTATTTGATGCTGAATGGATTTAATAATAATATATTCTGAAAGTAGGAGATCCATAGCCAAACACGAACTTGCAAACATTCAAAAGGTTATTTATGTTCTAAACTTAGCTACTGACACAGCATACATTTAGCATTACTAACGCTATCCAATACACCATAGTGGTGAAGTATAACCTCTATACGTCATAGTCGTTAATAAAACACCTCTCTAAGAATCCAAAGTTTGACTTCAAATGTTTCTCAAGCAAGACCTTAATTTAAATTAAAATATTTCTCTAGAGTTTCGATAGAGCTGGGTCGAAACTTCTCTAAAGTGACTATAAATCAGAATAAACATCCCCTCTAAGGTGACCACTGAAAGAACGGAACTAACTGTGATATTTTATACAGGACAAAAATACATCAGACAGCAACCTGATGAAAAGTCAGTTGCATATCGATAGTGTAGGAGGTAAATTAAGACAGGATAAATAAAGTGTAGTTTTGTTGTGCATGAAAGTACATATATGTGCAACTATGAACACGTCATACAGGTTTCATTCATACTCTATGGACACTTTAAACATGGTTCATGCTAAATCTATTGACACATTATGCAGGGTTTAATCCCACTTTATTCTTACTCTATTGACATTTCATAGAGGTTTCACTATTACTCTATTGACACTTCGTACAGGTTTCACTCTTACTCTATAGACAATTTATAGAGGTTTCACTATTACTCTATTGACACTTTATACAGGTTTCACTATTACTCTATTGACACTTTATACAGGTTTCACTCTTACTCTATTCACATTTTATACAGGTTTCACTCTTACTCTATAGACATTTTATACAGGTTTCACTCTTACTCTATTGACATTTTATACAGGTTTCACTCTTACTCTAATGACATTTTATACAGGTTTCACTCTTACTCTATTGACACTGTATACTGGTTTCACTTTTACTCTATTGACACTGTATACTGGTTTCACTCTTACTCTATTGACACTGTATACTGGTTTCACTCTTACTCTATTGACAATGTATACTGGTTTCACTCTTACTCTATAGATACTTCGTACAGGCTTCACTTTTACTCCATAGACACTTCCATACAGGTTTCACTTCTACTCTATTGACACTTTGCGCAGTTTTCACTCTTACTCTAAGGACACCTTATACAGGTGTCTCTATTTCTCTATGGGAGCTTTATACTGGTTTCACTCTTACTCTATGGACCATTTATACATGTTTCATTCATACTCTATGAGCACTTTAACTGACTTCACTCTTTCTTTATAGACACTTTATACGGGTATCACTCTTTCTTTATAGACACTTTATACGGGTTTCACTCTTTCTTTATAGACACTTTATACAAACTTCACTCTTTCTTTATAGCTACTTATACAGGTTTCAATCTTTCTTTATTGACACTTTATACAGATTTCAATCTTTCTTACTTGACACTTTATACAGATTTCAATCTTTCTTTATTGACACATTATACGGGTTTCAATATTTCTTTATAGCTACTTATATAGGTTTCAATCTTTCTTTTTGACACTTTATACGGGCTTCAATCTTTCTTTATTGACACTTTATACAGATTTCAATCTTTCTTTATTGGAACTTTATACAGATTACACTCCTACTGTACTGACACTTTATACAGGTTACACACTTACTTTATTGACACTTTATACAGGTTTCACTCTTACTCTATTGACACATTATACCGGTTTCACTCTTACTCTATATAGACACTTCATACAAACTTGATAATTGAACATGATGAAAAAGCTTTCTTTACTGACGAGCAAATGAAATATTACACCATTTGGACTTGCTCAGAAGTTTGCGAAGCACTAACCTTTCTTTTGGATAACATATTTGTACGTTATGGGAATGCCATATACCGTCAGGAAGATGGAAGTACCGCCTTGGAACGGTCAGTGACAAAAGTCACCGGGGGTTTAAACCGGTTTATGGGCGCCCAACCTCACCCTTATTCCATCCCCATCCTAAAAGACAAACAGTGTAAATAAACGTATCCCCTCTCCGACTACTCTACAACAACCGCGACGGCAAATACAATGGTAAAGTGTATGTATAACGCAAAAACATTTAATTGAACATACTGTATCCACCTATCGCTAGTGTACTCAATGATTGAGCTGCAAACAGAGTAACTGTAGAAAAGTAATAAAGGGTATGACAAAAATGAAATAGTACAGATGTCAGACGTTCTCCTTCCATTTCTGGATTTAAGAGGTCGCCTTCATAGAGTACTAAACCTTTCTTGTCGGCGTACATGCAAAGAGGCCAGCGTGATTGCCAACTGTAAATGGGTTCACAACCAAACATGCAGTATGTTGTAGTAATACAGGATCATATCCCTTTTTAATGAATTGTTTAACACATTTGATGAACAAAGTGAGAAAATGGGTATGTCCAATAATTTTACGAAGTTTGTAAATCACATCACCATAAAATTCAGGATGTGAAATACCGTGTCGCAGAAGCACCTTGAGATTACATTGGTACTTGCCAATAAGCGAGAGATTTCGATAGTAAAATTTAGAGAAAGATTTTCTTAGTTTATGGTATCTATATCCTTGCTTAAGCAGCTTTTCAATTAAAATGAGATTTCGACTGTTAAAATCGTCAATTGATGAACAAGCTCTAGCAAAACGAATAAGTTGAGATATATAAACCCCGTAAGTTGGAGCACGGGGAACATCCCCGTCAATATGAGAAAAATTTACAATATTAGAATCAAAATCATCTCTTTTGTCATATATTTTAGAATAATTAATTCCATTATTAATTTTAAGGTCTAGATCAAGAAACGCTGCATAATTGTCGGACGGGTTAGCTTTATTCAATTTGAGTTCTTTAGGATAAACTGTAGGAAACAGAGCATCAGGGAAAGGGTTATCTAAGTTAAAAATATCATCCAAATATCGACAAGTTTCATTGAAGGCTTTTATAACATCTTCTTTTGACTGAGGATTCAAACGCATCATAAAATCTCTCTCATAGAAGTACAAAAACAAATCTGCGACAAGTGGTGCACAATTCGTACCCATAGGAATACCAATTACCTGACGGTATATAGCATTCACATAACGTACAAATATGTTATCCAAAAGAAAGGTAAGTGCTTTGCAAACTTCTGAGCAAGTCCAATTGGTGTAATATTTCATTTGCTCGTCAGTCAAGGACGCTTTTTCAGCATTACATGCCAAGAATGATGTTTTTCCCGTGCAAATACTTTCTGGATTAAGTTAGTAAGCTTATCCTTAATTAAAAGTTGAGGAAGAGTTGTGTACAGAGTAGAAAAAATGCTTACAGTGGATGTAAGATACCTTTTGTTCTTAAGTTTGTTTAATACTTCTGAAGAGTTCTTAATAGACCAGAAGAGATTTATTCCAGAATTTTGATGTCTTATCACAGTAGAATTTTACATGTTCCTTTACCTTCATTAAACAAGAAGTCAAAAGTATAGATAATTTAGTAGTTGTACATGAACTAGAATTTGCAATGAAACGCGCTTTATATGTTTTTTTATGTAGGTTTGTTAACCAATACATTGTAGGAAGTTTATGTTGTGTAATTTTAATATCGGTTCCAAATTGTTCACACTTTTTGACATGGTCTGAAATGATGGTCTTTTCGTCAGTGGTTACTGAAATGTATGACTTGGTATTAATAATTTCTTGCTTCAAGACATCGATATAATGTAATCGTCAAATAATAATCACATTATTCGATGCCCTATCAGCAGGAACAAAAACGTATTTTGAATGGAGTGAGTGAGTTGGGTTTTACGTCCGACCAACAGTATTTCAGTTACATTTTATTTGTAGACAGCAATTTTATTTTGAATGGAAATCCTGTAAACCCCTTTTAAGATGTCTAAAAGAAGTTCTAGGTTTAGGTGGAAGAATGTGTTTATCAGAGCTGTAAAAGGAAATGCGTTTATCAATTATATCAAAAATTAGTTTTTTCCAACAAGATAGAGCATTAGACTCAACATGTTCTCTTCGACACCATTTAATACTAAATTTTGTAAAGCCTTCGCAATCTGAACTCGACAAGAGTTAAAATCTATCTATGCTTATTTGCACCCCCTTTATTATGCCACTAGAGAAGCCTGGTGACTGGATAAATATAATTATGGCGATATTATACAAATTTCACTATAACTCTTTAGACACTTTATTCAGAATTTTTCCTACTAAGGACATCATACACAGGTCTTAATCTATATTTATCTATTTATCTATGGGCAATTTATACATGTTTCAATCTTACTGTATAGACACTATAACACATTGTATATTCTCAGTATGGTAATTTTATGCAGGTTTCACTCTTAATGTATAACCACTATAAAAAGTTTTAGATTATCAGTATTGGAAACTTTATGCAGGTTTCACTTTTAATCTACAGACACTGTTTTCATACACGTTTCGCTCTTACTGCATAACCGCAATTACAGGTTTCACTCTTACTGTACGGGTTCACTTTTATTCTATTGACGTTCGATATTCTCTATGGACACTTTGTTTAGGTTCACTTTTTGTCTATGTACACTTTGTTTAGGTTCACTCTTTCTCTATGGACACTTTGTTTAGGTTCACTCTTTCTCTATGGACACTTTTTTAGGTTCACTCTTTCCCTATTGACACTTTGTTTAGCTTCACTTTTTCTCTATGGATACTTTGTACAGGTTCACTCTTTCTCTATGGACGCTTTGTGTAGGTTCACTCTTTCTCTATGGACACTTTGTTTAGGTTCACTCTTTCGCTATGGACACTTTGTTTAGGTTCACTCTTTCCCTATTGACACTTTGTTTAGGTTCACTCTTTCTCTATGGACACTTTGTTTAGGTTCACTCTTTGTCTATGGACACTTTGTACATGTTCACTGTTTCTCTATGGATACTTTGTTTAGGTTCACTCTTTCTCTATGTACACTTTGCTTAGGTTCACTATTTCTCTATGGACACTTTGTTTAGGTTCACTCTTTCTCTATGGACACTTTGTTTAGGTTCACTCTTTCTCTATGGACACTTTGTTTAGGTTCTATGGACACTTTGTACAGGTTCACTGTTTCTCTATGGATACTTTGTTTAGGTTCACTCTTTCCCTATGTACAGTATGCTTAGGTTCACTCTTTCTCTATGGACACTTTGTTCAGGTTCACTCTTTCTCTATGGACACTTTTTTTAGGTTCACTCTTTCTCTATGGACACTTTGTTTAGGTTCACTCTTTCTCTGTGGACACTTTGTTAAGGTTCACTCTTTCTCTATGGACACTTTGTACCGGTTCACTCTTTCTCTATGGACACTTTGTTTAGGTTCGCTCTTTCTCTATGGACACTTTGTTCAGGTTCACTCTTTCTCAATGGACACTTTGTACAGGTTCACTCTTTCTATATTGACACTTTGTACCCGTTCACTCATTCTCTATGGACACTTTGTACAGGTTCACTCTTTCTCTATGTACACTTTGTTTAGGTTCACTCTTTCGCTATGGACACTTTGTTTAGGTTCACTCTTTAAATATTGACCCTTTGTTTAGGTTCACTCTTTCTCTATAGACACTTTTTTTAGGTTCACTCTTTCTCTATGGACACTTTGTTTAGGTTCACTCTTTGTCTATGGACACTTTGTACATGTTCACTGTTTCTCTATGGACACTTTGTTTAGGTTCACTCTTTCGCTATGGACACTTTGTTTAGGTTCACTCTTTCCCTATTGACACTTTTTTTAGGTTCACTCTTTCTCTATGGACACTTTGTTTAGGTTCACTCTTTCTCTATGTACACTTTGCTTAGGTTCACTATTTCTCTATGGACACTTTGTTTAGGTTCACTCTTTCTCTATGGACACTTTGTTTAGGTTAACTCTTTCTCTATGGACACTTTGTTTAGGTTCACTCTTTGTTTATGGACACTTTTTACAGGTTCACTGTTTCTCTATGGATACTTTGTTTAGGTTCACTCTTTCTCTATGTACACTATGCTTAGGTTCACTCTTTCTCTATGGACACTTTGTTTAGGTTCACTCTTTCTCTATGGACACTTTGTTAAGGTTCACTCTTTCTCTATGGACACTTTGTTTAGGTTCACTCTTTCTCTATGGACACTTTGTTTAGGTTCACTCTTTCTCTATGGACACTTTGTACAGGTTCACTCTTTCTCTATGGACACTTTGTTTAGGTTCACTCTTTCTCTATGTACACTTTGTTTAGGTTCACTCTTTCTCAATGGACACTTTGTACAGGTTCACTCTTTCTATATGGACACTTTGTACCGGTTCACTCATTCTCTATGGACACTTTGTACAGGTTCACTCTTTCTCTATGTACACTTTGTTTAGGTTAACTCTTTCGCTATGGACACTTTGTTTAGGTTCACTCTTTAAATATTGACCCTTTGTTTAGGTTCACTCTTTCTCTATAGACACTTTGTACAGGTTCACTCTTTCTCTATGGACACTATGTTTAGGTTCACTTTTTCTCAATTGACCCTTTGTTTAGGTTTACTCTTTCGCTATGGACACTTTGTTTAGGTTCACTCTTTCTCTATGGACACTTTGTACAGGTTCACTCTTTCTCTATGGATACTTTGTTTAGGTTCACTCTTTCTCTATGTACACTTTGTTTAGGTTCACTCTTTCTCTATGGACACTTTGTTTAGGTTTACTCTTTCTCTATGGACACTTTGTACAGGTTCACTCTATCTCTATGGACACTTTGTTTAGGTTCACTCTTTCTCTATGGACACTTTGTACAGGTTCACTCTTTCTCTATGGACACTTTCTTTAGGTTCACTCTTTTCCTATTGAAAAGTGTGGAAATAGGTGGATACAGTTTGTTCACTTAAATGTTTTCTTTATACATGCACTTTACCACTGTATTTGCCGTCGCGATTGTTGTCGATTAGTCGGAGAGGTTATACGTTTATTTACACTGTTTGTTTTTTAGGGTGGGGATGAAATAAGTGTGAGGTTGGGCGCCCATAAACCGATTTAACCCCCAGTGATTTTTGTCACTGACCGTTTCAAGGCGGTGCTTCCATCTCCCCCCTATTGTGTGTTTGTTTTGTCTTTGTGCGTCTATTGTTGTTTTTTCTAGTTATGCACATTTGCTGTTTCCTTGTGTTGCTGTTCGGGTGACTGTTTGTTCTGTATGTGGTGTTACATGCATGACTCATTTTTGTACTTTGCATGCTAAAAGGTTAATACAGCAAAAACGCAAACTAGAATCCTACAGTTCCCGTAATAGTTAACTGATCTGCTTTGAATAATTTATTGTCTGTTAACACAATTAATATTTAGCCTGCTTTTAAAAGACGACACTATATAACCTCTAATTAGATCCTTTCAAGATGCAGAGTTACTCGGTGTCTCATCGGAATCCAGACTGTCATTATCATTTAACAGCATTCATCATGCTAAAGGTTGGTTATTTCCAGTATATGCATATTAGTTAAAGATTTGAGTATAGCATGGGCACTCAAAATCATTTGAATAAAGCAACAGGCGTCAACGTGAAGGAATGTGTTAATTCATAAAGGTGTCTGGAAGAACAACATAAAGCATGCATATTCATTTTAGTGCACGTGAGCTCTATTATCGGTTTTGAAAAATATCTGCTATGAACACTTTGCCTGTAGAATATGTAATTCATATATTTTAAAAATGGTTGATCCTTCGATAGCAACAGTAGAATAAGCAGTATTTAAATTCCAAAACTAATAACATCAAAACTAATGATCCCGAAAGACCAGCAAATATAACCACTCTGTAAGAAACAAACGTATCATGAACATTTATTAGCTGACCTAAAGAATTATATATGTTATCAATGGATACTTTGCTCTCAATGCTATTTCAACCTTTTCTAGCCATAGATGACATTCCTATGCAGCTGAAAGGCAAACTAAGATCCTGATACTAAATGTAGCTTAAATATGTTGCTTAAGTATCGCATTGGAACGGTCAGTGACTAGTCACTGGGGGTTAAACCGGTTTATGAACGCCCAACGTCACACGTATTCCACCCACTCTAAAAGACAGTGTAAATAAATGTACCCCCTCTCCGACTAATCTACAACAACCGCGATGGCAAATACAGTGGTAAAGTGCATGTGACACGAAAACACTTAAATGAAACAAACCGTATCTACCTATCGCTAGTGTGCTCAACTATTGAATTGCAAACAGAGTAACTGTAGAAAAGTAATAAAAGGTCCGACAAAAACGAAATAGTACCGATATGCGACGTCCTCCTTCCGTTTCCGTATTGAAGAGGTCACTTTCCTAGAGTACTAAACCTTTCTTATAGGCGTAAATGCAGCGTGGTTGGCAACTGTAAAAGGTAACCAGACATGAAGTATATTGTATGAATAAAACTATTATTGAAAGTTCTTTCAGTTCGATATTATGACAGTTATAACTTGCTGTTGATATGTTACCGGTATTGAACCGTAGCACTTGCAAACAAACTATAAAACTAATTCGCTTCCATTGCGTAACTGGTCTTACAATGTGTGTGTATGTGTGTGTTATGCTGTCTATCGATGTTTTTGTGGTGGTTGCGTCTTGCATGTGCCTTTGCCTGCTTGACTTAACTACTTTTCCTTGTATAATTCAATATTTAACAAGCCCATATGAAATGTGAAACAGGATCCAGATTAGAAAAATGTGGTACCTTTTATCAGTCTTGGATACACGAACTTTAATAAAACTTCATATTTTTAAGACCCAGGCCGCTATTATTTATACATGAATACAAGAAACATTTCGTTCAATATAGGAGTATTGTCAAAAGTTCACTTTATCACTCCCTTTATACGCATATACAATATAAGGAATTGTAATGTGAACATATGTGGTGCATATCATTGCAATTAGAGAATAGGATAAACTTTAGAAGCACTTGTGGATCCCTTTAAGGCACCTAACAAATGTATAGGTCTATGAACCATGGTGTAAACATCTTTTTAATATAATGATTGGTAAGTAAATGACAGATTAATCGGGCAATAAGAAACACCTTAAACACTCTAAGCAAGTGGTGTGTACCTACGGTACATGCTAAGCCCGAACAGACACAAGCTTTAGACCTGTATATAAACATGTATTGTGAGACATTGTATCATTTAGACAGCTGTGGGCGGATCCATGGTTGCCCTGCAAACAGCCTGGGTCCAGATGAAACGCCACGTATCTCACTGTCTCAAATTGTTAGCTACTCTCATAGTGTTTTGAAACAAGTGCAATATAAATCAGAAAAGCCGACATGTCCTACATGCAACAGTTTACTTAGCCTAAAGGTGATTTTTCACTGTCAAAATGAAATCGATATTTTCCTTCAGTTGGCCCCAGTATTCTATTGGAAAATATGTGTAATAACCTTTGTAGGTAGTTTACATCAATATTATACAGCCCTCTGCGTTTAATCAGAATCAAAGCTAATTGGTCGTTTGTTTGAACAGCATTGAAATAAGCATTAAATTGCAGACTGCAGCACACACCATTAATTATTCCAAAAATAAGTTAATATGAGCAGATTAGATATTACACCATTATCTTAGTAAGTATGAATTAAAGTACATTTGCAAAAAGTTTGAATCCAGATAAAGTTTGAATCCAGACTGAACGTCTCATGAAGGGTCATGTTGTTTGACACTCTATCAATAATTATTGCTCAATACTATATCGGGGTTTAAGCAGCTATCTCTTTACAGTACTAGATTAATTTACGCGCAACTATTCCCTTTGTAATTTGTCAGGTTTCTCACACATGTGTGGGATATTGTACGGTCTTATATGTCCGTCGCGATAGCGACGGACATGACCGTACAATATCACACTTGTCACCAATTAACCTTACTAATAGGTAAATCCTTATAACTCTACACCATTTAGATCAAATACTCCAGAAAGAAAATAAAATGGCGGAGGTTTTAATTGCTGCTGACAAATACTGATAAGGCACTCACCTGTAGCAAAACATATGCCCATTTTAAGAAAAATCTCTCTCATTCTTAACAGTAAACTGTTATGAACCAGATCACTGATACTGTTCTCAGGGTGTGTTAAACAAGATAAGTTCATACCAAAACTTTTATACCAATTTCATTGGTGTATATGTGCATTGTACATGTATCGTCATATTGTGAATTTGTCACATTTTTTAGCAGACATCATGTAGCTCTAACATTAAACCTGTAACCACGATGCATTTTCTGTTTTCACTTGTAATTGCCGTGAAAAATTAATTACCATGACCATGTGTCGTCTACATAATCTGACTCTTATCCATTTTATCATTATTTCCTATCAGAGGGTCAGGCATAACTGACAGGTCTGGCACTAGATTTTGTTGTACAGGAATTTAGACCTAAAAGTTATATCAGTTGTTGTATATTGGCGACAATACCGAAAATTGTGTAAACATCCTTTAGATTGCAAATTGTCACCAGGTACGTATCGATTTTTATGCGTCAGAGTGTTGGGGGTATAAAGCAACGTTCTTATCAATACGTCTATATGGACGTACTGAAAATTATTGTGCATCCGCATACAGCAAAACGAAGATTTACCCCATACTTTCACATATAAACAATGTTGATGTGAATATGTATGTTGAAAGCGGATTATTTTGCTCAGAACAGTTATGGTACTTCGAGTGTTTCTATGATACAGTGATGAACAAACTATTTACATTATATACGCATTATTTAAAGACAATATCGCCAGAAGGGGCATTCATGAAATAATTCTTATTTTACATGTATTGCCAAACATTCAGTCCGCAAAGGTTAAGCTTCGTTTCAGGTCAACGGGTCATAAAATAATGAGAAGGCAGGCACTGTTATTGAGTCTGTTCATCAGTAGTAATACAATCTGCAACACTAATTACGCCCATATCACCGGTTTAAGCAGTATTCAATGTTCGAACCTAAAATTCAAATAAATAATCCAGAAGGACCAGAATATATAAGAACACAGATAATAACGAATTTTATAGTCGTAGAACAATCAGTAAACACCTGCTCTAAAGTGCGTAGAGTGAAGTCGTAGAACAATCAGTAAACACCTGTTCTAAAGTGCGTAAGTTCTGAGTCTTTTTATTGCGTCAGTGCATGAGCAATTATTAAAAATGCACATTTTGACACTTTTGGATCTGATATGTTAAAAATTTCATTAAAAAGGGAAATGATGCTATAGTACTACCACATACTGCATGTCTTGTATGATATATTGTTTCATTTAAATGTGTTTACATTTTACATGCAACTTTCCACTGTTTTTGCTATCGCGGTTGTTGTAGATTAGTCTGAGAGGGAATACGTTTAAACTTTATTTATACTGTTTGTCTTTAAAGGTGGGGATGGAATAACTGTGAGGCTGGGTGCCCCTAAACCGACCCCCAGTGACTAATGTCACTGTCCGTTCTAAAGCTGTACTTCCACTTTCCCCTATTTTTGCTTCGTTTTTACTAGTCTCTTTGCGTTTTGATAGATGTACACATATGCTGTGTTTTGTGGTGGTTTTCGGGGTGGCTGTTTGTTTTGTATGTGGTATTTCCTGCATGATTTATACTTGCACTTTCTACGGATGAAAATTTACTTTGCAGAATGCAAATCAGAATTATATTTATTTGTTTCTTTTCTCCTTACACCACAGAAACAGGCAACTTGGATCTAGTTGATACGATGAATCTGGTTCCAATCTGTTTTTTAAAGCGAAAGCGTTGAGCACATTAGTATACCGAAATAGTCAAGTATGTAACAGTAAAAATATGAGCCATGCAGGAAACACCACATGCAGAACAAACAGCCGCTTGAAGAGCAACACAAGAAACAACAGCAGATGTACACAACTAGTAAAAACATAAAGAGACGCACAAAGACAAAACAAACAAACAATAGGGGGAAGATGGAAGTACCGCCTTGAAACGGTCAGTGACAAAAGTCTTTTTTTTTGGGGGGGGGGGGGGGGGTTAACCGGTTAAATCTCTACAGCACCGGCACATTGAAATTGAAATATTTGTATATCTTTAACAATTGCATAGTGAATAATGTTTAATGAGTTTTCGTTCTGTTGATATATAACATGGAAATTGTACTAACAATAACTGTTTAATTCACGTTTATAGGAATTTCACCACTTATGGACCAAATATATATTGTTCTCTTCTATATCAGATACATTTTTATTAGTTACTTTTGTTGTCATTTTATTACCAATGTTTGTCAAATGTAAACCCTCTTTAAACCAAATCGCCTATTTTTATCTTGTATAAGATAGTCAATAGATGAATAAATGTTAACCTTATACATGGCTAGAAGTATGCCTGAGAGAGAGCCTCTAGTATACATTCAACATCTATTAATAATAAAACATCAGACTTCACTTGGGATACAAATTTAACCGCATATCTACCCCGTTAATCTGGTAGTATGTCAATGGAGTAAAACGTTTATCGAAAACCAAAATCAAAGTGTTTGGCAAATTCTATTCATAACAAGGTATCAGGTTTCAAAATGTGTTATTGAGAAAACATTAAATGACTGTATTTTATGCTATCGGGTGATAGACGGTGAGTGCAAAACTATCATAACTATAGATTATTAGGCGAGCTCATAATTATCTGTGCAAAAAGTTTGAATCCAAATGAGATGTCGAGTAATTAATTAGATCATAGACCCACGGTATAAATCCAGGTCCGGGAGAGGAACAGACTGACGGGTAGATCCAGTTCTGTAAGTGGAACATAACTAAGGATGTAGATCCAGGTATGTAAAAATGACATGATAAAGGTTTAGATCCATATCTGCAAGTGGAACATAAACTAACGGTTTAGATCCAGGTCTGTAATTGTGACATACACTAACGGTAGAGATCCAGATCTGTAAGTGGAACATAGGGATATACACACACGATGTGGAACCAAGTTTGGTAGGTGGATATAGACTAACGGTTTTAGATCCAGGGTTTGTAATAGGCACATAGACTGACGGTCCAGAATCAGCAAGGGAACATAGTTTGTAACGATTAGCGTCCCTTCCAGCCAACTATGAGCTACTTGGACTCCCCAGAGAGAGGGAAGTACGTACGATTGTACTACTCTTATCATTAGTTTTCCTAGTTCTTTTATACGACCCGCAGCATCGCATCTTCGTGTATAATCTCATCCGAAATACTTTGTCCAGCGAGGGATTGGGACGGGGCTCTTGATAATAGATACACAGTATAGATCCAATTATGTACAAGGAATGAAGACGCATTATGTAGATCTAAGGCTGTAAGAGGGGATGTAGACACAAGTGGTAGGTCCACGTATGTTAGGGGGTACAGGCACACGGTGTAGGTCATAGTCTGCATATAGGATATAGAGGCATGACGTGGATCCAGGCCTTTATGGACGACAAAGACACGCGGTGTAGATCCAAGGCTATAAGGAGGGGGATTAGACAAGCAGTGTAGATCCAAGTCTGTAAGACTCATAGAGGAACATCGTGTAGATCAATATAAGTATTTAAGGTGTCATAGACTACCGATATAGATCAATGTCTGTGAGGGAAGATATATTAAAAGTATAGATGAATGTGTGTAAGACAGGGCATGACTTAACGGAGTAAATCTGTACGTAGGATGACATAATCATTTAAGGTTGATGCAGACTGATTTGTAGCCAAATGTCTGTTAGAAGCACGCTGGTTAACGGCGTGATTTCAGGTCTGTATGGCGTTATACAGAAACACGGTGTATATCCTAATAGGTAAGTGGGGATTAGACTAACAGTGTATATCCTGGTCTGTAAGCGACACTTAGATTAACAGTAAATATCCTGGTATGTAATTTGGACATATACATACAGTGTAGATATTGGTCTGTATAAGGTACGTAGAATAACGGTGTAGATCAATGTCTGACCTGGGGTATAGACTAACGGTTAAGATCCAGGGTTTATTAGGATAATATACACATACGGTGTTCTATCAGAGTCTGTAAAAGGTATATAGACACGGTATATATCAAGGGTCTGTGTCATGTTTTCGTCAATGGTGTATGTCAAGGTCTGCAAAGGGACATAGACATACGGTGTAAATCCTGGTCTGTACGGGGGCTAACACTTACGGTGTAGATCTTGGTCTACAATCGAGATATAAACTGACTGTTGATCCAGGGTATGTAATGGGGAATAGACTAACGGTGTAGATCCAGTGTATGTAAGGAGGATATAGACTTAGGGTGTAGATCCAAGTTTGTAAGGGGTTGATACTAACGGTGAAGATGATGGGTCATTAAAGTGGTTAATGCTAACCGTGTAAATATAAGGTATATAAAGGAAATTTAGACTGACAGTGTAGATCCAGTGTCTGTAGTATGACTGTGTATATCTGGGGTCTGTACGGTGTAGACACAGGGTCTGTAAGGCGGATATAGACTAACGGTATAGACACATGGTCTGTAAGGCGGATATAGACTAACGGTATAGACACATGGTCTGTAAGTCGGATATAGACTAACGGTATAGACACAGGGTCTGTAAGGCGGATATAGACTAACGGTATAGACACAGGGTCTGTAAGGCGGATATAGACTAACGGTATAGACATAGGGTCTGTAAGGCGGATATAGACTCACGGTATAGACACATGGTCTGTAAGGCAGATATAGAAAAACGGTAAAGACACAGGGCCTGTAAGTCGGATATAGACTAACGGTATAGACACAGGGTCTGTAAGGCGGATATAGACTCACGGTATAGACACATGGTCTGTAAGGCAGATATAGAAAAACGGTAAAGACACAGGGCCTGTAAGTCGGATATAGACTAACGGTATAGACACAGGGTCTGTAAGGCGGATATAGACTAACGGTATAGACACAGGGTCTGTAAGGAGGATATAGGCTAACGGTGTGGACACAAAGTCCCTCAGGTGGATATAGTCTTACAGTGTAGACACAAGGTCTCTCAGGTGGATATAGTCTTATGGTGTAGGCACAAGGTCAATCAGGTGAATATAAATTTACGGTGTAGACATAGGGTCTATTAGGTGGATGTAGTCTAACGGTGTAGACACAAGGTCTCTCAGGTGAATATAGAATAATGGTGTAGACATAGGGTCTGTAAGGTGGATATGGACTCACGGTGTAGAGACAGGGTCTGTTATGTGGATATAGATTACGGTGTAGATTCATAGAGTGGAAGATGTATATAGACTAACGGTATAGATCCAGGATCTGTCCGTAAGGCGTAGAGGCAGTGTCTAGAATTAGGTCTGTAAGAGGTAGTCAGACTTACGCTGTATCTCAACGTCTGTATGGGGGACAAAGATATACAGTGCAAATTTCCCAAGTAAAAACCTCTTACGACGACTTTCCAAACAGGGCAGACCTAGGGCAGACCTAGACCAGATGGCTCCAATAGTTTCACAAAAGGTTAATAGATTCGGAAGTAAGTGACAGTTCGCCAAATCAAAGTTTGAGCAGACATCATTTTTCAGCATGAGTAGAGTTAAAATGAGTGTGCATGTATGACAGATCCGCTACTGGGTAAGATTTCTGTGGTAGATATGAAGAATACGTCAACTATAATTGTAAGAGGTACACCTTTGAACTCGTTGAACAAAATATAGAGTCTGCTATAACTCGGATCTGAGTGTTACACCTGAGTCGTATTTAGGAAACTGTTGACCTAATGTCAAATATTTAAGATACGAATGATACTCAGAGTTACTGATCTGAATCCAATCTACCTGCAAATACCAGACATAATGAGCTTAGCAGAAAAAGTTTGAACGAACCTTGAATGTGAACAGGTGTTTTGTAATAACAGTGAATTATCTGATAGGTTAGATCCAGATCATGTGTTATTTAATCAGGTGTCTGTGAAAAGCCAAACTTATTACGGTAAAGTATCCCTAATACGAATACACAAAAGAAGTATATTGATTTTTAAAATAGATGGTACATTAAAGCCAGAATTGTGTCCTGCGTTAGCAACAACCTGCTTAAAAAGATTCATATGTTGAACACTTATGTGGTCGCACTAGTGAGACTTAACCCTTTCCCTGTTCTATGTTTATTTCAATACCTACTGAATATTAATGGGAAAATCTAATGATATATAGAAGGCGGATCATTGTGGTTGTTTTAGAAAGTAGAGACACAAATCGATCGAATTCCAATAGCAAACACTATATATACAATTATGTATACATGTATATCATTATCCACAGCTGATCACCCCTATGTCCATATTCTATTCCAACCATTTAATTAATATCCATAATATCAATAGTTCTTACAGTGATGTTTATGGAGTAATAGGCCGTCTTTTCAGGGCGGCCTGCGATAATGGACGCCCCTTTTGGCTATGCCTGCGGCTTATGTAGATGACATTCGCATCTATGTATCTCATGTTAACGAAAGGTTTCAGAAAATTCAGAAAACTGTCAGAAAGTGTGTGCCGAACAGTTCAACTACTGTGATAACATATTTCAAATTAAACAAATCCTTTGTTCTAGTTGGTAAGGTACATGCTTCAGGAAATGGAGTTGAAAATTCGATATCATTCAATGGCTCGTTCTGATATGGCCGGTCAGCGAGGCACAAGCAAGTTAAAGAATAGTTACTGATACCCTGCATGCATCGTGTCTGACATCAACATGAGACATGCATAGTGTCTGACATCAACGTGATACATGCATAGTGTCTGTCTGGCATCAACGTGAGGAATCTGATAAGACGAGTTACTTGGTGTCTCATCATGATACAAGCTATCTGACAATGGGTCATTGATAATTTCTAAAACGTTTGACCGACTCGCAAGTAGTCAGAATTGCACCAGATCCGTAATTACATCTTTACACGTCTTTGAAAACAGGGAAGACCCAGATCAGACGGCTCCTATATGAGTCGACTGATCAGTGGCTGCTTTGCTTGCTCACGGAATGTGATATATATGAGTCTAGAGTCAACTCTTATCTTTGAAAGGTACTTAATATTCATAAATAGAGTATTTCTTAGATGACTATTCATTGATTGATTATTGAATATATCGTTACCATTTTTATGTTCAATATTTATCGGGGATTAGCTGAATGTTAAACTTACTTATATAAAAGCTGTAGAATCAGATCTAGGCAACGGTTTCATCAAACGGAGCAGACCCTATACGGGTCTTCTGATATCGGTCTTAAAGGCTTTATATGAGGGAAAGAGTTAATTAATTGGTTCGTCCAAATCTGGGTAAAGCGTCATACCCTAATTATATATAATTGGTGTCGTTGGTTCTTTTGTTAATATGCCGATATATATTTGGTTTTATGTAGTTTGAATAAGGTCATATTCAAACTAAATACATGTACGGTAACACAATATTATAATGATCCAATCTGCAATAGTGTGCTGTGTAGTGAAGAAAATTATAAAACCCATACTATACCGACAGTTAAAGCAAGTGACAGAATTGTTGCTAGCGCTTGCAATATGTTATCATTAGTCTACTGCTCTCGATATTTGGAAACGGTTTTGAATCAACTCAGCGTCTCACCGGGAACCAACTTACTTGATATTCAGTTAGCTCTAGTCCTGTTGGATATTCATGCTAGATATCATATTTGTTTGGTTTGATTTGGTATTGATAGTGACCATTAAGCTATATTATGCATACATAGCAGACCTAGGTCGGACGACTCCTATATGAACCGTCTGATTTGCATTTACTCTGTTGGCAAAGGCGGGAAATTACGTTCTAATAAAGAAAATGGCACCTGATATACCAAGGGTATGAGAGCACATGACGTAAGTACATAATATAATTACAATATATTGGAGTTAGAGCTGACACCATTTTTATGCAGCAAATGTCTGATAATAACCTTCATAATGCGTCATAAATGTGCTCTTTATTATATGGGAAAGAAAAGAAATAAAATCTTATTTGAAAAGAAAGCAAATACGAGGGGCTCGTATTCGTGTCATTAAAGATATTTTAGGACCTTGGACAAATATCTTTTATATACTCGATCACTTACGCCTTTAAAAGCCCGATGTACTGATAAGCTATATTAACAAAAACGCATTGACACCTTGTTCAAAACGAAATTGCGTGAAATTATATTTTCTTATTTATCTTCGGTATTGCTTTGAAAACAGGTTTACCCCCTACTGCGACACTTGACATGACCACATTCAAATGTTTACTTGCAAGAGGACGCCATCACTAGGCAATACAGAATAATCTGTTTAACGCTTTACTCCATACATATTCAAATATTCTGAAGTGGGTGATCCTTCGAAAACAAAAGTAGCAATGTCAAAAGAGAAAATTGCAGACACGGTTTTATTGAGTTTGTTCATGGGTAGTAATTAAAAGTGCAACACTACTCATGCCTCTAGCACCGGCTTAAGCATTATTCAATTTTCAAAACTTATACCATTAAAACTAGTAATCCCGAAGGACCAGAAAATATAACAACACTGAGAATGAAGTACGGGGCGACTTGTGGCTGCCACACAAGCACCTGCTGTTGTGAAGTACATATATTCTAAAAGTGGGCGAAGTCATACATAATGACATGAATGATGATTAGATTAGTTCTGGTTATGGAATGACGGAATATTTGGCCACGTCCGAAACTGCAGAATCATATCTATGCCTAAGGCAACAGCAGATCCGGATCTAATAGCTCCTACAGGAACCGTCTGACCTTGGTCTACTTTGTTAGCAAAGGCACATCGCGTGTTTATTGAGCAAAGGGTTAAGCAACTATTAATAAAGTAATTTTCTACGGTCGGGCAAGTGTAATGCATAAAACTCCATTATGAGTTCTCTATATTACTTGTATCCTACATTAAGCTGTCATCAAAACAGAATGAGAATTCCTTATAGTGTTCGCTTAAGGTTGGTTTACCTGTAGCTTTGGAAATGAGGCAATCGAGGTTTACGAACTATATGTTCGTTCCCATTCCGTAACACTCGTCGTGCGTTAGGCGACCTAACCGCCATAATCATGCAAAAAAACCTGGATCCAGATGAGACACCGAGTAACACTGTTTCAACAGAATTCAAACTGTGTAGTTTTTGAAAGCTTTAACGAATATGTTCAACAGATCAGAGTTGGAGAAGACATATTTGTTTTCTGCACGAAAGGATTAGATAAATATTCGTTATCGAATGATTCAAACTACTGTTGACTTTGAGAAGCTTATACATTGGGTCTTGTCAAGCAAACTTTGTTAAGCGTAGTTCTCGTATTTGAATATCACTCTTTGATACTCTGGTATACTGAATTCAAAGTAAGTCATTATCTAAGAATCTCAATCATTTTGTATCCTGGATCCAGACCTGTGATTCTCTAGTAACATGGGTGTAGACCTTTGATACCCTCGTAACATGGATTCAGACATTTGATACTCTCGTTACCTGGATCCAGAACTTTAATACTTTAGTAACATGGACCCATACCTTTGATGATCTAGTAACATGGATCCAGACAGTTGATACTCTATAGTAACATGGATACAGACTGTTGATATCCTAGTAATCTGGATCCAAACCGTTGATACTCAAGTAACCTGGATCCAGACCTTTTATAATCTAGTAACATGGATCCATACTTTTGATACTCTGGTAACCTAGATCCATACATTTTCTTACTCTAGTAACATGGATCCATACCCTTGATTCTCAAGTAACATGGAACCAGATCTTTGATTCTCTCGTAACCTGGATCAAGACTTTTGGTACTCTACTAACCTGGATCCAGACCTTTGATTCTCTAGTAACATGGATCCAGACATTTTATATGTTGATAACCTGGATCCAGACCTTTTATACTTTAGTAACATGGATCCATTCCCTTCATACTCTAGTAACATGGATCCAGACCTTCGATATTCTAGTATCCAAGATCTAGACCTTTGATATTCTAGTAATCTGGATCCAGATATTTGATATTCTATTAATCTGGATCCAGATCTTTGATTCTCTAGTAACATGGATCCATACCTTTGATTGTCTAGTAATCTGGATCCAGATCTATGAGACTCTAGTAGCATGGATCCAGACCTTTGATACTCTAGTAACCTGGATCGAGATGTTTGATACTCTAGTGACCTGGGTCCAGACCTTTTATAATCTAGTAACCTGGGTCCAGACCTTTTATAATCTAGTAACCTGGATCCAGACCTTTGATACTCTAGTAATCTTTATCGAGATTTTTGATACTTTAGTGACCTGGGTCCAGACCGTTGGTACTCTAGTAACCTGGATCCAGATCGTTGATACTCTAGTAATCTGGATCCAGACCGTTGATACTCTATAGTAACATGGATACAGACTGTTGATATTCTAGAAATCTGGATCGAGATCTTTCATACTCTGGTAACCTGGATCGAGACAGTTGATACTCTAGTAATCTGGATCGAGATTTTTGATAATCTGGTAACCTGGATCCAAACTGTTGATACTTTAGTAACCTGGATCGAGACCGTTGATACTCGTGTAATCTGGATCGAGATCTTTCATACTCTGGTACCTGGATCGAGACCGTTGATACTCTAGTAATCTGGATCGAGATTTTTGATACCCTGGTAACCTAGATCCAGACCGTTGATACTTTAGTAACCTGGATCCAGACCGTTGATACTCTAGTAATCTGGATCGAGATCTTTCATACTCTGGTAACCTGGATCGAGACCGTTGATACTCTAGTAATCTGGATCGAGATTTTTGATACTCTAGTAACCTGGATCCAGACCTTTTATAGATCTAGTAACATGGATCCATACTTTTGATACTCTAGTGACCTGGGTCCAGACCTTTTATAATCTAGTAACCTGGGTCCAGACCTTTTACAATCTAGTAACCTTGATCCAGACCTTTGATACTCTAGTAATCTTTATCGAGATTTTTGATACTCTAGTGACCTGGGTCCAGACCGTTGATACTCTAGTAACCTGGATCCAGATCGTTGATACTCTAGTAATCTGGATCGAAATTTTTGATACACTGGTAACCTGGATCCAGACCGTTGATACTTTAGTAACCTGGATCCAGACCGTTGATACTCTAGTAATCTGGATCGAGATCTTTCATACTCTGGTAACCTGGATCCAGATCGTTGATACTTCAGTTACCTGTGTCGAGACCGTTGATACTCTTGTAATCTGGCTCGGGATATTTCATACTCTGGTACCTGGATCGAGACCGTTGATACTCTAGTAATCTCGATCGATATTTTTGATACTCTGGTAACCTAGATCCAGACCGTTGATACTTTAGTAACCTGGATCCAGACCGTTTATACTCTAGTAATCTGGATCGAGATCTTTCATACTCTAGTAACATGGATCCAGACATTTTATATGTTGATAGCCTTGATTCAGACATTTTATAATTTAGTAACATGGATCCATTTCCTTCATACTCTAGTAACATGAATCCAGACATCTGCTACCTTAGTAACATTGATCCAGATCATCGATACTCTAGTATCCTGGATCCAAACCTATGATACTCTAGTAACATGGATCCAGACCTTTGATACTCTAGTAATTTGGATCCAGACCTTTGAATCTCTGGTAACCTGGGTCCAAACCGTTGATACTCTAGTAACCCTGTGGTGTGTTTGCTACTGACAGTGCCAAAGCAGTACTCTCTTTGCCACCCTTCCTTTTGTTTGCCTTGGGTCTTTGTGCTTGTAGTTTTGTTCATGTGTGGAGTGTTTGTCACTGGTTCTTTTGTGTCTGTTGGTGATTTCTGTGTTCATCTCGTGTGTGAGTGTGCGTTTGTGTGAGTGTGTGTCTGTATGTGTGTGTCATGCTGTCTATCGGTGTTTTGGTGGTGGTTGCCTTTTGAATGTGGCTTTGCTTGATTGACTTTACTACTTTTCCATTGATCCAGACCTTTGTTACCTTATTTACCTGGATCCAGACCTTCGATACTCTAGTATCCTGGATCCAGACCTTTGATACTCTAGTAACATGGATCCAGATCGTTGATACTCTAGTAATCTGGTTCGAAAATTTTGATACTCTGGTAATCTGGATCCAGACCGTTGATACTTTAGTAACCCAGATCCAGACCGTTGATACTCTAGTAATCTGGATCGAGATCTTTCATACTCTGGTACCTGGATCGAGACCGTTGATACTCTAGTAATCTCGATCGAGATTTTTGATACTCTGGTAACCTAGATCCAGACCGTTGATACTTTAGTAACCTGGATCCAGACCGTTGATACTCTAGTAATCTGGATCGAGATCTTTCATACTCTGGTAACCTGGATCGAGACCGTTGATACTCTAGTAATCTGGATCGAGATTTTTGATACTCTAGTAACATGGATCCAGACCTTTTATAAATCTAGTAACCTGGATCCATACCTTTGATACTTTGGTATCATGGATCCATGCCTTTCATACTCTAGTAACATGGATCCAGACCTTTGATACTCTCGTAACCTTGATCCAGACTTTTGGTACTCTACTAACCTGGATCCAGACATTTTATATGTTGATAGCCTTGATTCAGACATTTTATAATTTAGTAACATGGATCCATTCCCTTCATACTCTAGTAACATGAATCCAGACATTTGCTACCTCAGTAACATTGATCCAGATCATCGATACTCTAGTATCCTGGATCCAAACCTATGATACTCTAGTAACATGGATCCAGACCTTTGATACTCTAGTAATTTGGATCCAGACCTTTGAATCTCTGGTAACCTTGGTCCAAACCGTTGATACTCTAGTAACCCTGTGGTGTGTTTGCTACTGACCGTGCCAAAGCAGTTCTCTCTTTGCCACCCTTCCTTTTGTTTGCCTTGGGTCTTTGTGCTTGTAGTTTTGTTCATGTGTGGAGTGTTTGTCACTGGTTCTTTTGTGTCTGTTGGTGATTTCTGTGTTCATCTCGTGTGTGAGTGTGCGTTTGTGTGTGTGTGTGTGTGTGTGTGTGTGTGTGTGTTTGTGTGTGTCATGCTGTCTATCGGAATTTGGTGGTGGTTGCCTCTTGAATGTGGCATTGCTTGATTGACTTTACTACTTTTCCATTGATTTAGACCTTTGTTACCTTATTTACCTGGATCCAGACCTTCGATACTCTAGTATCCTGGATCCAGACCTTTGATACTCTAGTAACATGGATCGAGACCTTTGATTCTCTAGTAATCTGGATCCAGACCTTTGATTCTCTAATAACATGGATCCATACCTTTGAGTCTCTAGTAATCTGGATCCAGATATTTGATACTCTAGTAACCTGGATCAAGACCTTGGATACTCTACCTTTGATTTTGTGTTTGCTTTGACATATCTTGTATCAGCCTCAGATCTACATCATTCAAAAGCAAACATAGCAGACCCTGATCATACAGCTCTGATTGGAGCCGTTTGATCTTGGTCTGCTCTGTTTACAAATGCTTGAAAGTACATTTATATGAGGGAATAATAAACGTGAAAGTCAAACAGAGTACTCCCTTGTGAGGAGTCTACGTGATTTGCAGTCAGGACTTATAAAAGCTAATTGTCTTAAATAATACCTCTTTTGTACATAAGCAGTGCTTAGGACTAGTGAGTGATTACCTTATTTTACAGAGGTTTTCACCTACTACATGTTCAAAATGCAAGCTATAATTAATGTGTCTACCACAATGCAATAAGGATGTCAAACAGTTTGGATTCTGATGAGGCGCCGAGTCACTCGGCGTCTAATCTGGACCCAAACTATTTCCATAAGTATTCACTCATCCGTTCATAGCAGGCAAAAGGTTAAGTCATTTGAACACTGGACATGAGTAAGTTTTCGTCTGCAAACAGTTTAGATCAAGATCTGAGGGTTACTGGAGATTCGTTTGTCATTTAAATTCAACTCGCATCCCCAGCAGCCAATAGTGTATGGTCCCTTAAAGTTCGAGATACTTGTATTTCATGTAGAAGGTTTACTTGTTCGCCACCATAGAGGATAGTGTAAAAAGCTTATATACATTTGAGAAGCTGAATAGATCGGGATCCAAATATTTGTCACTCAGGGTATTTCTGTTGTATAGCAATTGAAGACACTCCACTTTGAAACCTGAATTTTGCGATACCTCGAGCACATTGAAAACACTTCACTTTGAAACGTGAAACTTGCGCTACCTTTAGCGCATTGAAGACACTTCACTTTGAAACCTGATTCTTGCGATAGCTTTAGCACATTGAAGACACTTCACTTTGAAACCTGATTATTGCGATACCTCTAGCACATTGAAGACACTCCACTTTGAAACGTGAAACTTGCGATACCTTTAGCACATTGAAGACACTCCACTTTGAAACCTGAATTTTGCGATACCTCTAGCACATTGAAGACACTTCACTTTGAAACGTGAAACTTGCGATACCTTTAGCACATTGAAGACACTCCACTTTGAAACCTGATTCTTGCGACACCTTTAGCACATTGAAGACACTCCACTTTGAAACCTGATTCTTGCGATACCTTTAGCACATTGAAGACACTCCATTTTGAAACCTGATTCTTGCGATACCTTTAGCACATTGAAGAACTCATTGGGTTTCTGACGTGGGCTTAACACTTTCCATAATGAATGAATTGAACAACTCAAGAATATACACTAACTTATTATTTGATTAAAATATCATGTGAATATATGGCCTAGAAAAGCGCTGTAGAATCAAACTATATGATACCATGAGCAAATATAGTAGGCCGGATCCTACAAGTGCAACTGTTACTACTATTACTGTTACTTTTACTTCTACTACTACTATAACTACTACTACTACTACTATTACTACTACTACTACTACTACTACTACTACTACTACTACTACTACTACTACTACTACTACTACTACTACTACTACTACTACTACTACTACTACTTCTACTACTACTACTACTATTATTATTATTACTGCTACTACTACTACTACTACTACTACTACTACTACTACTACTACTACTACTACTACTACTATTACTACTACTACTATTACTTCTACTACTACTATTACTACTACTACTACAACTACTACTACTACTACTACTACTACTACTACTACTACTACTACTACTACTACTACTACTACTACTACTACTACTACTACTACTACTACTACTATTACTACTACTATTACTACTACTACTATTACTACTACTACTATTACTACTACTATTACTACTACTACTACAACTACTACTACTACTACTACTACTACAACTACTACTACTACTACTACTACTACTACTACTACTACTACTACTACTACTACTACTACTACTACTACTACTACTACTACTACTACTACTACTACTACTATTACTACTACTATTACTACAACTACTATTACTACTACTTCCACTACTACTACTATTACTACTACTACTATTACTACTACTACTATTACTACTACTACTACTACTACTACTATTACTACCTCTACTTATACTACTACTATTACTACTACTACTATTACTACTTTTACTTCTACTACTACTACTACTACTATTACTACTGCTACTACAACTATTACTACTACTACTAGATAGCAGGCCGGCTCCTACAGTTACAACTCTAATTCTACTATTACTATTAATTCTACTACTAATTCTGCTACTATTACGTCTACCAATATTTTATTACTACTTATTTTACTATATCTCTACCACTATTACTACTACTACTACACAAATAGTGATGTATACAATAACAATGATGATAATAACAATAGTATTAATAATGATGATAGTATCATAATGATAATAATAATAATAATAATAATAATAATAATAATTAATAAGAACAATAATAATGATAATAATAATGATAATAATAATGATAATAATAATATTGATAACAATAATAATAATAAGGATAATAATTATAATAATAATAATAATAATAATAATAATATTTCTGTTACTACTACGTCTACTAATACAATTATTACTACTACTTATTTTACTATTACTCTATCACTATTACTACAACTACTACGTTTTAAAATAAAAACGACATAAAATCAATTAAATATCTTGACACAATAATGTAACTCGTCAAATAATTACAGTACATTTCCAATTTAGTTTTTTGCAGGCCGCACTTCAATTAATCAATGACAAATATTTCCATCTCTGTAGCCCAAGAATGGCGATACCATCATCTGAACAAAACACGGGAAAGGTTTCTGCCAATAGATTCATACTCTATTAAATCGTTATTATTCCAGGTGGAATTGTACAAGTTACATAGGTTTTTATTCTGATCAGATGCTAAGTTTAAAATAACTAAAGTGTTTAAGAAGGGAGGTAACGCACTATTTTCATGAGGCTTTAGTCAATAGTTATCTCCCTTTTTTAAATTCGACTGCTGATCTTGATATACACTGCAACATTCTACTTAAGTCCTTGTATGGCATTTCTTAACAGTTTTTTTACCAAAAACTATCAATTATTTCAGTAAACAGCAGCATATATAGGTAAAGTTAGTGGACAAAAGAATGTTGATTTAGTAGTATACAGACTGTATTATCTCAATAAGACGTACATCACAAACTTAAGCACTGTAATTAGAAATTCTGGCTCACCATCTCTCTAAGCCATATATCATCAATTAAGTACTTTTTAGCTCACCAGAGCACAAAGTTGTTCGTCGTCCGTCGACGTGCGTCGTCCATTGTCAACAATTTAAACTTTAAAAGATCTCTCTGAGTCTACAGGGTTCTCAACTTTCATCTTTGGCACATAACATCATATGCAGGTCCTCTACAAAAGTTATATTATTATGCCCCTGGTGTCAAAATTGGTCCCGCCCCAGGGATGCCTTGTTTCCAATAGACACATATAATAAAACTTTGAAAAGCTTCTCCTCTGAAACTGGAAGGTTCTTAGCTTTCATATTTGGCACATAGCATCATATTCAGGTCCTCTACGAAAGTTATATAAATAATGCCCCTGGGGTCAAAACTGACCCCGCCCCAGGGGTGGCTATTTTTCAATATAATAATTATAGGGAATAATTTGAAAATCTTCTCCTCTGAAACTGGAAGGTTCTCAGCTTTTATATATAGCACATATCATCATATTCAGGTCCTCTACAAAAGTTATATAAATTGTACAGCTGTGGTCAAAATTGCCCCCGCCCCAGGGGTGGCCAGTTTTAAGTAGAAACATATAGTGAAAACTTTGAGAATCTTCTCCTCTGATTGTCTGGTTGTATACAGGCCCCGGTCCACCTTAGGCCGGGACATAAAAAGAGCTTACTAGTCTTATAAATGTGAAATTTTGGTCGGGACTACCACACATTTCGCCTACCATTTTTTGTGGATTGGTCTACCTATTTATTTTGATTTACCCAAAAGGCAAATTCTAGACAGGGGCAAAAATAGGACACAAATAAATCATCAAGACAAAGAAAACAGAAAACAAATACAGAGACAAAAATATATATTCCAGACAAACAAGCAAAAAGATCCAGTAAAACGAAATACAGATACAAAAAAGATATTCCAGACAGAGAGACAAAAAGATACAGAAAGAGACAAAAAGATATATTCCAGACAAAGAGGAAAGAAGATCCAGAAAGAGACAAAAAGATATACTCCAGACAAAAAGCAAAAAGGATCCAGAAAAAAATACAGACAAAACTATATTCCAAAGAAAGCGGTTAAAAGATCCAGAGAGAGACAAAATATTCCAGACAAAGAGACAAAACGATCTAGAAAACACCAAAAACAAATCCAGACAAAGATGAAAATACCGTTAAAGAGTCAACAAAGAGGCAACAATATCCAGACAAAGAGGCAAAAAGATCCAGAACAATACAGAGTCAAAATGATATTCAAGACGCGGCAGGTACTTATTGGTGTGGAGGAAACTCTCAGATTGTTGTATGATTATCGCCGCGCTTTTTCTTTGGTAGACAATGCCATGAAATAAACATAATATCAAATTATCTTTTATTATAAAAGTATTTGTTATTCTAACCTCAGGTTATAAGTAAAGTGCAGACAAACGTTGTTTTTTTCAGTTCTTGATGAATGCTTGATTTATACTTATTTGAAGTCTATCTTTATGTCGCTTTTTACGGAAGGGTGCTCAAACAACTACTAACCTGCTTGACTTGTAGACTACATTTTCATTTATGCTTAATATTGTACTCTTTGCCTTGAAACCGAAATTAATATTGCGGACATTTGTATTATTAGGCGGAATAACGCACGGTCATGGCATAACGCATGATTTAAAGAAATTGTTCCGTTCTGAAGAACAAATTTTCAATAATAATAATTATGTCTATGCTCTGCTCACAGTGCTCATACATTTCTTTCTGTTCCTTCCATTAATGTCCAATAATAAATATCAATAGTTCATATCTAACGAACAAATATCCTCTATTTTGTTTTTACGTACACGTAGGTACAAAAGTAGTAATGTAAAATATACTGATTGTAATCAGCAAAACACTCAAAAAATATCTAAAGAAGTAATGGATTATCTGGTGACCTACAGAAAATATTTCATACGAGACAGACATATTTTTTACTTGTATCACGTGTGTTTGTCCCTGTTCCAGTGTTTGGTTTCCTTTCTATGATATGTATACTCTCTGATATCAATACACTCTCTCCACACTTTAAGGCACGGATCTCTTGTCTCGTTCTCATTCAAGATAGAATGAGGTAATCATTCGGAACTGCTGTACCGTAATGTTCCACATATAGAAATTGTGTCCAGTGTGTCATCGCCAAATAGCGAAATCTTTGAAAATCTTCTTCTCTGACACTGGAAAGCTCTCAGCTTTCATATTTGGCTCATAGCATCATGTTCAGGTCCTCTACAAAAGTTATATAAGTTATGACCCCGGGATCAAGATTGGCCCCGCCCAAGGGGTGGGCAGTTTTCAATATAAACAAATAGTGAAACCTTTGAAAATCTTCTTCTCTGAAACTGGAAGACTCTCAGCTTTCATATTTTACGCATAGTATCATGTTTAGGTCATCTACAAAAGTTATATAAATTATGCCCCTAGGGTCAAAATTGGTCCCGCCCAAGGGGTGGGCAGTTTTCAATAGAAACATATAGTGAAAACTTTGAAAATCTTCTCGTCCGAAACTCTAGGTTCTTAGCTTTCATATTTTGCACATAGCATCATCTTCAGGTCCTCTACAAAAGGTATATAAATTTTTCCCCTGGGGTCAAAATTGGCTCCGCCCCAGGGATGGGCAGTTTTCAATAGAAGCAAATAGTGAAATCTTTGAAAATCTTCTCCTCTAAAACTTGAAGGCTCTCATATTTCATATTTTGCACATAGCATCATGTTCAGGTCATCTACAAAAGTTATATAAATTATGCCCCTGGGGTAAAAAGTGGTCCCGTCATAGGGGTAGGCAATTTTCAATAGAAACATATAGTGAAAACTTTGAAAATCTTATCGTCTGAAACTGGAAGGTTCTCAGCTTTCATTTTTTGGCACAAAACATCATGTTCAGGTCCTCTACAAAAGTTATATAAATTATGCCCCTGGGTCAAAATTGGCCCCGCCCCAGGGATGGGCAGTTTTCAATAGAAACATATAGTTAATATTTTGAAAATCTTCTTCTCTGAAATTAGAAGGTTTTCAGCTTTCATATTTTGCACATAGCATCATGTTCAGGTCCTCTACAAAGTTATATAAAAAAATGCCCCTTGGGTCAAAATTGGACCCGTCCCAGGTGTGGGCAGTTTTCAATAGAAACAAATAGTGAAATCTTTGAATATTTTCTTTTCTGAAACTGGAAGGTTCTCAGCTTTCATATTTGGCACATAGCATCATGTTCAGGTCCTCTACAAAAGTTATATAAATTGTGCCACTTGGGTCAAAATTAGCCCTGCCCCAGGACAGGCTAGTTTTCTATAGAAACATATAGTGAAACTTTTGAAAATCTTCTCCTCTGATTGTCTGGTGAGCGCTTCAGGGCCATTCTGGCCCTCTGGTCAAATGACATCTCCTCTGAAACTGCTGACCCGATTTTAACGAAATTTTGTCATAAGCATTAGTGGCTAGGGGGAACGAGACGTTGTTAACATTATGACCTCGGACCAAAAATGGCACCGCCCAGGGGCTTATCAAAGGAAACTCTTTAAAATTATTCTCTGAAACTGTAAGGCCTAGAGCTATCTGTAAAAATCTTCTTCTCTGAAACTGTAAGGCCTAGACCTTTGATATTTGGTATGTAGCATAATCTTATAGTCCTCTACAAATGTTGTTCAAATTATGACCCCCGGGCCAAAAATGGCCCCGCCCAAAGGCTTATGTTTTTCATAGGAAAATCTTTAAAAATATTATTCTCTAAAACTGTAAGGCTTTGACCTTTAATATTTGGTATGTAGCATGATCTTATGGTCATCTACAAAGATTGTTCAAATTATGACTCCCGGGCAAAAATGGCCCCGCCCAAGGGCTTATCAGTTTTTCATTGGAAAATCTTTAAAACTATTCTTCTCTAAAACTGTAAGGCCTAGACCTTTGATATTTGGTATGTAACATGATCTTATAGTCCTCTACAAAGATTTTTCAAATTATGACCCTCGGGCCAAAAAATGGCCCCGCCGAAAGGCTTATCAGTTTTTCATAAGAAAATCTTTAAAGCTATTCTTCTCTAAAACTGTAAGTCATTGACCTTTGATATTTGGTATGTAGCATGATCGTATGGTCTTCTACAAAGATTGTTCAAATTATGACCCCCGGGCAAAAATGACCCCGCTCAAGGGCTTATCAGTTTTTCATTGATTTTTTTTTTTTTTAATTCTTCTTCGCTGAAAGTATAAGGCCTAAACCTTTGATATTTAGTATGTAGCATGATCTTATGGTCCTCTACAAAGACTGTTCTTGACCAACGGGTCAAAAATGGCCCCGCCCAAGGGCTTATCAGTTTTTCATAGGAAAATCTTTAACAAATCTACTGAAACTGTAAGGCCTAGACCTTTTATGTTTGGTATGTAGCATGATCTAATGGTCCTCTACAAATATGTAGATGTGGCTTGTGGTCCTCTGTCAAGAATATTCAACTTACGACCCTGACCACTGGGCGAAACTTCGCCCTGTTTCAGGGCTTATAAGTTTTTAATCGGAAAAATATAAAATATTATTTCTCTCTGAAACCATAAGGCTTAGACCTTTAATTAATGGCATACTGCTTTGCCATGCAGTTCTCTACCAAGGTTGTACAAATGATTTCTTGTGGTCTCAGGGCCTCATGGCTCTCTTGTTTAGTTAATCTAGCACAAAGTATCATGTCAAGCTATTGGCATCGTCCTGTGTCTGTCAGCAATTTCTTGAAAAGAGCTTTTGTGATTGCCTGGTGTCCATCGTGTATCCGCGTATGTCGCCTGTCGTCAAGCGGCAACAATTTGAACCTATAAAATATTTTCTTAATTTACAGGGTTCTCAGCTTTCATCTTTAAGACATCATCTGTAGGTCCTCTACAAAAGTTATATAAATAATGCCCCTGTGAGTCAAAATTGGCCCCGACCCAGGGGTGCCTTGTTTACTGTAGAAACATATAGCAAAAAATTGAAAATCTTCTCCTCTGAACCTGGAAGGTTCTCAGCTTTCATATTTTGCACATATCATCGGTCTCTGTAAGAGATTTGTATAAATTATGCCCATTGGGTCAAAATTTGTCCCGCCGCAGGCGCGGCCACTTTTCAATAGAAATATATAGTGAAAATCTCTGAAACTGAAAGGTTCTCAGCTTTCATATTTGGCATATAGCATCATATTCAGGTCCTCTACAAATTATATATGAATTAAAATTGGCTCTGCCCCAGGGGTGGCCAGTTTTCAACAGAAACAGTGAAAACTTTGAAAATCTTCTCCTCTGAACCTGGAAGGTTCTAAGCTTTCATATTTGGCACAAAACATCATGTTCAGGTCCTCTACACTAATATAAATCATGCCCCTGGGGTCAAAATTAGCCCCGCCCAAAAGGTGGCCAGATTTCAATTGAAACATATAGTGAAAACTTTAAAACATCTTCTGACACGAAGGTTCTCAGCTTTCATATTTGACACATAACATCATTTTCAGATCCTCTACACTAGTTAATTATACACAGGGTTCAAAGTTGGCCCAGCCTGAAGGTTAGCCTTTTTCTATAGAAACATATAGTGAAAACTTTGAAAATCTTCTTTTCAGATAGTCTGGTGACATGTACTGCGATTGTGTCAAGCTTCCTGCATGACTCATTTTTGTACTTTTAAATTGGTGGGAAAAAGGCCAGTACGCAGGCAGGCGACACTTGTTCCGATGAGCACCTTTCTAGTTAGCTCACCAGAACATCAGAGTGAGCCCTAGTGATCACCCGGTGTCTGTCATTGTGCGTTGTGCGTTCTCCGTCATCAATCGTCAACAATTTGAACCTTTAAAAGTCTACTCAACTGAATATAGGGCGTTTTCATCTTATACCGTCAATTGTGCACCACTTGTGCACCACTTGTCGCAGATTTGTTTTTGTACTGCTATGAGAGAGAAGTGCCAGGGTGATCGCCCTGTGTCCGTCGTTGTCAACTTTTTCCTAAAATGACTAAACTACTTTCTGGATTTTTACCAAACTTGACAAAATATTCCTTATTCAACCTCTTTCAAATTTGTTCAAATAATTTGAGTCTATGCAGAAATCTGGTTTCTAAGGCAACCAATGTCCAAAAAGAAGTAAACATTTTAATTCTTCTTGTCAAAAACTGTAAGGCATGGGGCTTACAAAAACCCAGTGGTGTTATGCTGCTGACCGTGCCAAGGCGGTACTCTCTTTGTCACCCTTCCTTTTGTTTGCCTTGCGTCTTTGTGCGTGTGATTTTGTTCATGTGTGGAGTGTTTGTCTCTGGTTCTTGTGTGTCTGATGGTGTTTTCTGTGTTCATCTTGTGTGTGAGTGTGTGTTTGGGTGTGTGGTTGTGTGTGTATGTGTGGCATGCTGTCTATCGGTGTTTTGGTGGTGGTTGCGTCTCGTATGTGGCTTTGCCTGCTTGACTTTACTACTTTTCCATTCATGTTCGAGTTTAAACCCATAATCACAAGAAGATGTCATAAATGCCTTTAATGATACTTCTCAATATTTGGATGATATTTTCAACTAAAATAGCTCCTTCTTTGATGCGTTTATTCCTACCATTTACCCAAAAGAACTCAAATTGAATAAAGCTGACCCTTCAGACACTTGTGCGACTTTTCTCGATCTAGACGTTAAAATTGACAATGGAATAATTTCTTCTAAAATTTATGACAAAAGAGATGATTTTGATTTTAATATTGTACATTTCGCTAACCTTGATGGAGATGTTCCCCTTGCACCATCTTATGGGGTTAATATATCTTAACTTATTCTTTTTGCTAGAGCTTGTTCTTCTGTTGACGATTTTAACAATTGAAATATCATCTGATCTGGATGCAATCAGTTTGACAAATGTGCTGTTAATGAATTATTTTCACGGATTTTCAGTTCATATTTCATTTTGAACTTTGGACTTTTTTTTTACGACCTTGAAATGATATGACCAAAAATATAACATACAAAATAAGCACATGAATTGTTTCTCATAATTCTAAAAATATATACCAATAGGTATATTATCTATCTATAAAGTAATCCAATCTAAAGCAATCTCCAACACAAGGTATACAACCTGGTTATAACTTAGAGGCTATTTAACACCCAATCTATTTAATAAATATACTGAAAAGAGCAGTATCTGGAAAAAAACGACAAGAACATAAAACAATTTTGTGTAGATTTGAAACCATAATTATGATCTTTACAGCATTAACTCCTAGGAACGCCCGATCTATTTATCACAACAGTTTGAAAATTCTGAAGGGAGTTGATCCCCCGAGAGCAAAAATTGCAACACAAAAAGAGAAAATTGCAGACTCGGTTTTATTGAGTCTGTTCATGAACAGTAATTGAAAGTTCAACACTGCTCACGCCCCCTAGCACCGGCTTAAGCGGTATTTAATTTTCAAAACAAGAAGTACTGAAATTCATGATCTCGAAGGATCAGAAGGTATAACAACACTGAGAATGAAGCACGGGGCGACGTTTTACGACCGCCACACACGCACTTTACACCTGCTGTTGTGAATATTATAAAGGTGACTTGACATATGTGTTAAATTGAGTCAATATGAGGGAATTGGTTATAGACGCGGGGTAGCTTAATGAGGAACGAAAGAAATGGTTGATAAACTTTCAATTATACTTTCTGCATTATGTTTCTCCTGCATTATGCAATCTACTGCTTTAAATGGCATTTGACATTTGGCATAAAATGGTCCCTGTATAGGGGTCAATGCCCCATATATTTGTATCGCTCTAGAAAAATAAAAAACAACTAGAGGTTTGTTTTTGTCACAAAACAGATGTCTCCCCCTCCCATCCTCTTTCCAATACACAAGTGTAATGTCTGTAACTCCAAACTTATTAGGGTCTAATTTTTTAGTCATCAGGGGCAATAACTCCAACATTGTCAGGGGAAGACAATTCAAAAGCCTCAGGTACACAAAAACACATGCTTGTCAACATTCTTGTGAAGTTTGGTGACTCTAGTAACTGCTCAAGTAAGGTTATAGATATCATAAACTAAGAAAAAGACATTCTTTAAATTTTATTATCGAAATCTCTCACTTATTGGCAAGTATAAATGTAATCTTACGACACGGTGTTTCACATCCTGAATTTTATAGTGACGTGATATACAAAACTTCGTTTGGACATACCCATTGTCTGACTTTGTTCACTAAATATATTAAAAAATCAATAAAAACGGATATGATCCTTTGGTACTACAACATAGTGCATGTCTGGTTGTCAACCCTTTAACAGTTGGCAATCACGCTGGCCTCTTTGCATGTACGCAGACAATAAATATTCAGTACTCTATGAGGCGACCTCTTAAATCCGGAAACGGAAGGAGGACGTCGGATAATTGTACCATCTCGTTTTTGTCGTACCCTTTATTACCCTTCATTACTTTTCTACAGTTACTCTGTTTGCAGCTCAATCATTGAGTGCCCTTGCAATAGGTGGATGCAGTTACTTCACTTAATATGTTTTCGTTTTACATGCACTTTACCACTGTATTTGCCATCGCGGTTGTTGTAGATTAGTCGGAGAGGGGATACACTGTTTGTCTTTTAGGGTGGGGATGGAAAAAATATGAGGTTGGGCGCCCAAAAACCGGTTTAACCTCTCAGTGACTTTTGTCACTGACCGTTCCAAGGCGGTACTTCCATCTTTCCCCTATTGTATGTTTCTTTTGCCTTTGTGTGTCTCTTTGTGTCTTTAATATACATGTACATTTTACTGTTTATTGTGGTGCTGTTTTGGCGGGTGTGTGGTTTGTATGCAGTGTTTCCTGCATGGCTCTTAACATGTACTTTTATGTACATAGATAATATCATCTGTAGGTCTTCTACGTATGTTTTTGTATTCTTGAATATAGAATTTTATTTTGCAACCGTTTAAAGATAAAGGTGGTTTAAGATTTAAGTGACAAGGGCTAATACAAATGTAGGACTGTCGTTATATATACTGTACTATCGGTCTATTTTGGAATATATCAAGGACGCGTGATCTGACTTAAAACTTGTATGTTTATTCGTTATCTTCTGATGGCATCTTGTCATTAAGCTAAAACATGGTATTTGTGTACTTATAAGTCTCAGATGCATTACTTTATTTTAAGAATTCAAATCAGACAACTCGGAATGTGCCTCAGAAACCAAATAAATACACGCTTGTTTTCTGTTAAAACAACGTGTCTACGCATACACTTGCTGTGTCTGTCAAACGGAAATTGTTGACTTCCTTATTATTTAAATTATGAAGGGAGGTGATCCCCGAGAGCAAAAACTGCAACACAGAAAGAGAAAATTGCAGACTCGGTTTTATTGAGTCTGTTCATGAACAGTAATTGAGAGTGCAACACTGCTCACGCCCCCTAGCACCGGCTTAAGTGGTATTCAATTTTCAGAACAAGAAGTACTGAAATTCTTGATCTCGAAGGATCAGTAGGTATAACAACACTGATAATAAAGTACGGGGCGACGTTAAACTTAAGCAGACTTGCGGCTCATCAGGATCCATACTGTTTGACACTTGGTCAGATACTTTTCCAATATTTGAACAAATGCTTCATCAAGTTATTTGTGAGGTCGAAATTTGATCTGATATCATAATTTACAGCAGGTTAAGGGTTAAAACACTTTCTGTGTTCATATACCATAATTTAATGTGTCTGGTGCCATTATTTAACGGGGAAAGGGTTATACATATGTAACCCACTGGGGTTATTGGTTTAAATGTTCAACTTTGTTTATATGTACACTAGTATTCTGAGGGTGGGGCTCTAACCGGATGTGAGGGATAACAACAGTCTTCTCCGTTTATTCTATAATTCACTCTACATGGCTCTACATGGCTCACATGGCAAATTCAAGGATGTTCAACCAAAAAACCATAACACGACTAGTGGAACCAAAGTCTTACATCCAGTTTGTGGAACTAAATGTTCACCAAGGCTCAACTCCACCAATCACTCCACCACGTCTCTCACACTTGTGCTTATGTTAATTCTGTTGCCAAAACCTTCAAGACGTCCATACAACTCCGATAACGACTAAAGAATGACTAAATTTACAAATGTCTGACAGATTTGCCGCGATAAGATCATGTGACAAAAATCCGAGAGCTAACCATGGGAAGTAACTCTTCAAATATCCACAACTTAAAGTAAATAGAGAAATGAACCAAATGTCAACCCGGTTACACACTTCCCCTCCTCCTTAAATGACGTCTCGTCATTCCTACAATCAGCACAATCAGCCAGACAAGCAAAAGGTAAACAATCTGTCAGTCAGTAATCAGTCCAAATACCTTACTACCCAGGATACATCAAATAATGCCTAGATGTACAGTACTAACCATCTAGATATACTTACTAGATGTAATCACACACCATCTTAATATCTGCATAAATACAGCTACATAAAAAAAATCCTGGACTCTTACCAATACTTTACCACGAATGCCCTAACACTAGTAATGGTATCATCAAAACAAAATAGCCTACTGACTACCTGCCAGTTAACCTCTAGCCATACAAAACTACAAACAATACTAAAAACATTTATTAAAAGTGTTCCCCCCTGCTAAAAAAAATTGTGTCCCCACAAATTAGATTTTCCAATGTATGGGCAATATTAAAAACAAAATACATGTAATAATATCAACTGAATGTTTATTATATACAATACAGACAATGAAAACAATTATTTCATGACTGTTTCCACAATCTTATGGGCTAGACCAATATCTATTCATTAAGAATACCACTCTCTACAAGACTATTCAATGCCTCTAGTCTGCTGTCACGGTTTACGGAAACCTGATACATGTGGTACTCATCAAACCTGGCTGGTCTCCTTCTTTCTCTTATGGACCTTCTTGGAAATGGTGTGAGTGGTATCGGCGGCACTTTTGCGTCATCTCTATTGTATTCTGTAACCTGTGTCCTTGACGCTTCAGCATTGTCTGTAGAGACAATTACGGGATCTGGTTCTTTAGCGACCGGAACTGTAACACCTTGACCTTCTGTCACTACTTCTCTCATTTCTTGTGCTGACGCACTATCATCCTCGACACTTCCACCTGTATCCAGGTCCTGTGGTGGGTCTTTAGCAGTCTCAGCTTCAGTCCGCTCTCTCAAAAACTCTAAGTTGGATTCATCAACTTTGTCCTCAATTCCACTGTGCTCCTCTGTATTCTCGTCATTACTCTTCAATGTTTCCTCATTTCCTTCCACAGGAGTCTGTTGTCCCTCCGAATCCAAGGAAATTGAATCCTGACAAACATCTTCCTGACTTGGTATCAGCGTCAATGTTCTTGAATCCAGCTCTGTAAAAGATGTCAAAGTTGTACTGGCCTAATGCCGAAGCCCATCTTTGTCCAGTGGCGTCTAACTTGGCACTTGACATAACATGCGTAAGCGGATTATTGTCAGTCAAAACCGTAAAATGGTTTACTGCCAAGTAGTCGCTGAACTTCTCAGTGATAGCCCACTTCAATGCCAAGAACTCCAACTTGAAGGCACTGTAATTCCTCTCGGACTTGTTGAGCGCTCTACTGGCATAAGCAATTACGCGCTTCTTTCCGCGTTGGTGCTGGTATAGAACTGCACCAAAAGCTTTTGTCGAGGCAATAGTGTGGAGCTCAAAGGGCTGCGTAAAGTCAGGGTATGCCAGAATCGGTGGTGTCGGCAATAATACTTTCAGACGTTCAAAAATGTCCTGGTGAGTGTCTGTCCATTTCCATTCAGTAATTGCCTTCTTTCGATCTCTCTTCGCAGTTGTTGGCGGATGTAACTCGGAAAGTGGCGTGCTTATCTTACTGAAATCTTTAATAAACTTCCGGTAGTAGCCGGCAAAAGCCAAAAATGATCGTAGCTCGTCTGCGTTGGTTCTTTATGTTCTCGATCTTTTCAGGTTGGGTAGCTATTCCGTGTTCGCTGACCACATGTCCCAGAAAGTTGACTTCTGCTTTAAAGAAATTGCATTTCTCTGGTGCCAATTTAAGACTGGCTTCCTTTAGCTTGTTGAAAATTATGTCTAGGTGTTCTAGGTGTTGGTCAAAAGTCTCACTGAAGATTATAACGTCGTCAAGGTAGATCAGGCAGATTTTCATGTTCAGATCGCCTAGAATTTCCTGCATAATCCGCTGATAGGAAGCTGGAGCATTAATTAAACCAAATGGCATCTTGTGGTACCCGTAGAACCCAATAGAGCCTAAGGTAAATGCTGTGCGTTCTTTGTGGCTTTCCTCTACCTCAATCTGATGGTATCCAGACGTCATGTCCATGGTAGAGAAATATTTTGCTCCGTGAAGACAATCAAAAATTTCCTCCATGCGTGGTAGGGCGAATGAATCTTTGACAGTCCGATCATTAAGCATCCTGTAATCAACGCAGAGTCTCAACTTCCCGTTCTTCTTTCGAACTAAAACGACGTTCGAGGTCCAAGGAGATTTAGATGGTCTAATAATGCCGCATGCCAAGAGTTGGGCAATATGCTGCCTGACCTCTTCTATCATGGAAGGTGGTATCCTTCTGTGCCTTTGCTTAAATGGGACATCGTTTACCAAGTCAATCCTATGCTTCATCAAGTTACATTGTCCTATGTCCGTGTCACTGACAGAAAATATATCCTTATGACGATGGAGCAAATCTAATAGCCTCTTCCTCTGACCTGATCTAACAAATTGTCCTCATCAATGTGCAAAGTGTCAATGATCTCTGTCTGCTTCTCTTCTAAAGTGTCAAAAACTTCATCAGCAATCCTAACGGGTTGAACTTCGCAGACAATGGAGCTTGGCGATATAACTGCTGTGTTGGTAGACAAGTTCGCCACAGTTACTTTAATCTCCTGTATCTTAGTTCCATGCTGGTGTTGAATCACTGTAGGGGTTATGTCAATGTAGGATGGTAAGTTGCTCTGTGAAGACTCTTGAACTAAGGCTGCTGTGGTTGGGTGATCAACTACTTGGTCTGTGTAGCATCTGATGTCCTTCATCTCATTTGGTTTTAAGACAATCTTCTCATGGCATGCGCTACGGACTAATGCTATTCTGTCCTTATTCCTAGTTAAGGATTTCTGTCGCAAAACCATACAACGAAATGACAAATACCAAACAGTAAACAGATTTGCCTTCTGAAGGAATTGATCTCCAAACTTGTCTTTACAGCCTGTAAGTAACTCATGTAGTATGTTTGTATCTAAAACTATGGGAGTATGTTGTGAGAATGTTGTGTCTGGTGTTATAAGTAAGATGCAGTGTAATGGTTCTGATCTAGGTAGACCTGCAACAACTCTGAACTGAATCTCAATGAATCCATTGTACGGTAAAGGCTGGCCATCTGCACATTCAATAGGTAGAATCTTATCAAGTGTTTCAATGGTGCAATCTGATAAATATTCCTTGTAGAAAGCTTCTGACACAAATGAAACACATGATCCAGTGTCAAGAAGAGCTTTGGTTCTGATGTTGTTTACTAGAACCTCAGCTTCATTGGACTCGCCAACTAACTTAGGGTCATTCTGATTGGTGATCATGTTTGACCCAACAACTTGAGCACTTACTCTTTTGGTCAATTCCTTTGAAAATGACCTTTCTGGTTGCACTTGAAGCAAACAACTTCAGCCGACAGCTGTGGACAATCTCTTCTCACATGTCCTTTCCGATTGCAATTGTAGCAGGTCGGTTGAAATGTTGATCCACCGGTTGGTCTCTGAGGCCTATATGTTTCCCGTCCTCTGTTAACTGGGAAGCCTCTTCCTCTACCTCCAATCCTATAATAATTGTTGCTTTCTTTCTTTCCCTTTCTCCAAAGCATCTATCCTGGCATTCAATTTCTCAAAAAGCTCCTTCATCTGTTTCATCTCTGGGCTTTCTTTCTCCACATTAACTGCTGCTTTACTGGGTTTCCTTTCTGGACTGCGTGTCTCCTTTAGCTCTGCTTCCAGCTTGCGCAACTCCCTCTTAAACTCATCGTAACCCTTTATCTTGTCGCACTGATAACGTGCAGACTGTTTGAGTTCTGTCCTTAGTCCGCCGTAAAGTTTCTCTTTCAAAACTTCAGTGTCGCTCCTCCTAAGTGCTCCTAATACAACGGCTTGTCCGAAGAACTCTTCCAACCTTGAAGCGAAAATCTCCACCGACTCTCCTGACTTCTGCGTGCAAGTATAAAATTTCCTCATTATACTCTCTTTCGATTCAACGCTCCCATAGGCACTGTCTATCTTAGCAATGATTTGCTTAATAGTCACGCCAGGTCCCAGTCTCCTTACTTCATCGCTGGCACTGCCTTTCAATCCACGCCTAACTCCTAGCAATATCTGCTGCTCCGAAAATACTCCATCAGCAACTAAAGAGTCCACTCCATACTTAAAGGTTGGCCAAGTAACTTCCCCTCTTCCCTCTTCTCCGTAAAGTGTTGACAACTTCGGGAAATTGTAGTGACCTCCTTTTGGTTCAGGCCTGGGCATGGGTAATGGCGGAGTCTTGAAGTGAAGCTTATTTGGCACTGTATTAGTGAAAGGCGACTGATTTACTCTGTCTTAGGTAATGGTGGTCCTTCCTCTAAGTGATGCTTGTTATATCCTGGACAGTATGGTGTTCCAAAACGGACATCAAAAGCTCTTAACTTTGGTTGAGCACCATTGTTCAACTCTTCTGTCGACTTTCCAAAAGCTTGGCTCAGCTTCAGCATATCCTCAGGTGAGTCAATATTTGGATGTATTCCTAGGAGGCGAATGGTTTCTAATAACTTGTATTCCTCCTTTGTCACCATAGCTGTCTCCTCTGCTGCCTCTCCACCTGTAGCAATTCCACCATCCTCATCCACAAAAGGCATGTCTAAGGTAATATACTTATTCATAGCTTAAGTGTCTAACAGCTTAAGTGTCTAATTCACTTTTATGACTAATCAGTCAACTCATTAAAAGGAGAAGAAATTCTTAATGGCACTATTTCTTGACCATTATAGAAACAACATCTGTAAAACAAATCAACTGCAATTTGGCAGTCAAAGGCTAATAAGGGATACTAAGGCACTCTTTTTGTGCAAAATTCTATGTCAATTTTATGACTAAATCAATGTATTTAAACTATCTCCACATGTAAAATAATTGGGAAGGAAATTCTATGTCAATTATATAACAAAAATCAATGGATTTAAACTATCTCCACCTGTAAAATAATTGGCAAGGAACAACACACTTCTTACTCAAAGTATTCAATATATAAGACCACTTGTAGTGACATTATGGACAATCACAAACTTATGTGACAGTAAAGTAATAATAAATAAATAAGACAACAACAACAACCAGGGGTAGCGGGTCATTTCTTTTATTTAGTCTGCGGTACCAAGATTCTATTTATAGAATCGGTTGAAATAACGCGAAATTCTGCACGAACAGAACAAGAGGTATCGCGCCGAAATAAAATACCGGTGGCCACAAGAAAGCAAAGCGTTTAACAGCTTTCAAGTTAAAGTAAAGGGAATGGTATGTCTGTATTTAAATAACAACTCAACTACAGTGTAAATAAACGCTAAGTTTTCACAATGCTATTATACTACAGTGTAAATGCTGAGTTCTCACTATGCTATTATACTGAAAAGCTACTCAGGAATAATCTGGATCTAAACTGATTAATTATATTTCTCTATCTAAACTATATTACCTGGAAATCCAATCTGAATTTAATTGACACTTAATATACAGAAGAAAAAAAACTAATTAAAGTAATAGTCAAGGTCAATTAATAACTAATGTCAAAGTCAATTAATAACCAAGGTCAACCACCAAGGTCAATATCAATTTCCAATACAAAGATCACAATCCAAACTGAAAGTCAAATGAATTATTTCCAGAAAATTATTTAAACTGAAACAAACTTCTTTAGAAGCTGAATAATAATTGTATGAAAAACACCAACTTTGTCAAACCTAAAGACAACTGAAACAAAAAAATAGTAATCAGCACTAGGATCCAAAGTTAAAGTGACCTAAACATGGCATGAATTGTTGAATGAATTCAAAGTCTGCTTTATAAAGATTGCTTTAGCTTTCAATGTCTGCTTTAGCTTTCAATGACTGCTTGAGCTTTCATTAACTGCTTTAGCTTTCAATAACTGCTTTAGCTTTCAATAGCTCAGTACCCCGTTTAAGTGGTTTATGAAACGAAACTGAAAGTACTAGTTATTATAGTTGGATTTCTCTTCAATGACACTATTTAATGACAAAGTAGTAAAGTCAAGTAGGCAAAGCCACATACAATACGCAACCAAAACCAAGACACTGGTAGACAGCATGACACACAAACACACACACACACACCCAAACGCACACCCACGCGGGAAATGAACACAAAAAACACCAACAGACACACACGAATCAGAGACAAACACTCCACACATGAACGAAATCACAAGTACAAAGACGCAAGGCAAACAAAAGTAAGGGTGACAAAGAGAATACCACCTTCGCATGGCCAGTAGCAAAAACACCACTGGGGGTTTAAACCGGTTTAAACTGGAGGGAGAGAAGATCAACGAAATAAATACCGAAAACCCACACTGAAACTTTTGTCCTGCATTAAGCTACCAAAAGGCATTAAACGCCGAATTATACGAATTGGCGAATTGTCTGGTTGTCGAAATATAGGATTACTACATTTCGTTTAGGTATTCATTTTACATTTTTATATTAGGTGGTTTACTGCATTTCTTGTAAGTTTCAATTTTCACGAGTCACGAGTGTAGATAGATATTTGCCATACTACCGGCAGTTTCTGCCGGACTGCGCAAACAGTCTGGATCCAGATGAATCACCGAGTAGCTTGATGTCGCATCAGTATGTGCCACCATTATCCTCTATGTGAAAAAAATGCCAAAATAAAAACAATTCAGCTATCTAATATTAGTTACTTCCTTATTTCTTTACAAACATACGTACATGGGGTAAAGTGTTATAAGTTAGAAGGAACAAACTATTTTACTTGTTCAAGCCAAAACAGGTTGTAAAGCATGTCTGATTCAGTTATGAATGTATTTTCTAGTTCTCTTCAACGGAATATTTAGACAGTAAAACTGGTTATCTAGATCTGGAGGAAACTTCTTATCTAGACCCAAACTGATTGCAGAGTTGATCAACATTGGCCCGCAGTGTTAGTAATTCAGTTAGTTATTACATAAATTTCTGGAATATATATTCATGGCAAAATGTTTAGATCAGTAAGACCAAACGTTATTCGGTGTTTGATCAGGATCGATGCTAGTTTGGTGCTATTTAATGCTCCATCGTTATTGGTCATGATTCAGTCTGTTGACGCTCTCATCGTGTTTGATCAGGATCCAGTCTGTTTGACGCCCTAATTGTGTCTTTTTGACGCCCTAGCTCATCGTGTTTAATCAGGATATGGTCTGTTTGAAGCACTCTTCGTGTGTGATCAGGATCTAGTCTGCCACCCTCATCGTATTGTTTGATCAGGATCCAGTCTGTTTGACGCCATTATCGTGTTTCAAGAGAAATATTCTCCACACAATAAAGTAAATGAAATTTTAATAAACTACGGACGAAACTACTTAGTATGATACAATTTAGAATTGAATTTCTATATTCCTCAAATATGAAGGGCATGTGCAAATCTACATTCAAAGCCTAGTTACATGTATGTATACACAGCATTCACAGGGTTGTTCCTTGTAAGAATATCGGAGCAGGACATGAAGTCACTAAATTGATACGTAATGTAAATTGATATGCTGGGTATAGGTTGCTGCGACACTGAATTAAATGGTTTGCAGTTTAATCACTGCAATACTGAACAGGTAATTGCCACACAAAACGATTATGATCTCATAAACGCAACGAGCCATAGTAAATGAAAAGCAATGCAAACATACACATATTTACCACTCACCCAGATACACATCCTATACACACATAAGTTCAAACTATCTCACTTTCACTTTCATTCTCTCTCTCTTTCTATATATCTCTCTTTCTTTCTCTATCTCTCTCTCTCTCTTATTGGATAATGGAGACTTAGGTCTTTGTTACTTAATATTAAATGTTTAATCTGGAGATACATGTATTTTATATCTGAGTTTGATTTGTTTATACTTATTTCGATACCAAGGAAACAATGATATACAGTGTACACGGCGTCTCATCCGCATCCAAACAGCAAATATATTGCACTTAACATAACATTCGTTAATTAGAATACTCAAACCAGCATAATTATGGCATCTTAAGACTGATGGTAGCTTAGTGCAGCGTATTTAAAGCACATGGACAGCTTCAAACTCCTCTGTGAGTGTTCCACATTACTTTAGTTTAACTGCATTAAGAAGCCATCTATGTAAAACATTCTCAATTCGATTTCGAAGGATCTCCTGCTATCAGAATGTATGTACGTCACAATGCCAGGTGTTTAAATGCTCATGTTGTGGCCGTAGAAAGATTATCTGTGTTGTTATATTCTCTGGTCTTTCGGAATTATGAAGTTCAATGCTTTAATTTGTGAAAATTGAATACCGCTTCTCAGCCAGAGCTAGGGGCGCATTATTAGTGTCTGGATACTCTCATGTTCCTGTCAAACTCTTTAGTAACTCGTTGACAGTTTCATTCTGGTCTACATAAGTGACATAGACTAATATCTAGATCCATGCTGTCTGCATACGGTGCAAATCCCGAGTATGTTGGCGTGATATAGACATAGATCTACTGTGTAAATCCTGGGTCTGTTAGAGTGATATAGACATACTGTGTAATTGTGCGGTGGTCTAGGGGTAAGACGCTTGACTACCATTCCAATTCGGAGGTCCGGGTTGAAATCCCGGTGCCTCCCGGAAATTTCAGAGACGCTTTTCAATGTCTCCCACCCGCACCTCCTCTAAACCTAAGGGATAAAATGGGTACCTGTGAGGGTCAATAGCCGGTACTGCGGCTGCATGGAATCCTGCGTCCGTATGTTAGCAGTGCTCAATGTTAAAGGTGAATGACTCAATGACCTGGGCAGTAAATGTACAGACGGCTGAACGGTTCTTCGGACTGAAAGTAGACTATAACGAGGTACTTATTTTTTACAGTGTAAACCCTGGTCTGTGAGGAGGGTTTAGACTAACGGTGAAGATTCAGAGTCTGTAATTAGGATATAGACTGACATTGTAGATCCAGGTGGCAAGAGGAGTTTGGGGTATACTATCGTTGTAGATCAGGGATATGTAAGGGGGCATTAGACTAATAGTGTAGATCCAGGACTGTAAAGGGGCTTAGTTTAACGGTGTAGGCACAAGGTCTACTATGGAGGTATAGACTGACGGTTTAAGGTATGTAATGTAGGTAATGACAGACGGTGTAGATCTAGAGTCTGTTCAGAGGTTAGAGATACATCGTAAAGGAGATATAAACTCACAATGTTGATCCAGGATCCACTGTTTGTTGATACATTGTCATAAAACTATCCCATCGAAATTGAAAAAGGATAGATTTTCAAAAGACATGTTTGGACAAACGTAGGCTTAAACAGGTTAACACTTTCTCGGAGAAAATTAAACTATTTTGTCGACATTTCAAACAGAGCAGATCTAGACCAGACGGCTCCAATAAGCCCTCGACAGTTTGATCGATTAGAAAGTCAGTAAGCAGACATTTGTTTCAGCTTGAGAATGGTTAAACTGAGTGTACATGTATACATGACAGATCAGCTATTTTGTAAGATGTATGTAGGGTGATATGAAGTAAACACAGACTGTAAGAGGTACGCTATATAACCCGTTTCACACTGAACAAAAACTCTGCTAAACCTCTTATGTTACATGTTTCACTGACACCCGATTCGTTCAAATATTTAGGAAACTATTGACCAAATGTCAAACAGATTGGATACTGATAATCAATAGATTTACACCGAGTTACTCGTGTCTTATCTGGATCTAAACTGCTTTCAATAACAGACAAGTCGAGCTTAGCATGAAAAGCTTGAACGAAACTTTGAGCGTGTTGAGGCGTTTTGTAGACGACTTAACAGTGAATTAGATGTGTTTAGATCCAAATCACATGACATTTAATCACGTATCTGTCAAACGCCAAACTTGTTACACATGTCCTCTTGTACGAACACATAGCAGAAGTGTATTGGAGTTTAAAGTATGTGGTAGTTTCAACAGGAGTTTTGTCCTGCTTTCAGCAATCACGTGCTTTTAAAGATTTCTGTGCTAAACAAGGATATACTCACACTTGCGAGACTTTACTGAAATATGTTTTACATGTATACAACTCGCAGTATTTAAAAGATAAGAGATTTGTGGCGAGGTACACGTATCCTACACTGCGGTTTGTTTGCGATTTAGGAAAATCTCGTAACATTATTGATCAATTTAATGCAGATCCACCAGTTGAGACGTTTTCCAGTGAGGATCAAAAGTAGTTGATATTTGTCACTGTTTCATTAAATGAATAGAAGAAAATATTTTATAATAGAAGCAGATAACAACTGTATAAAACGAAAGTTAGTTCACACCTAAAGTCAGCAGTTGGCATGATAAAGGTGTATTTATAATTTCATAACCAGTAGAGTCTCGTTAATACAACCACATAATTTTATTAATTTGGGAGTCTATAAAAGCAGGTGGTTACTTAATACAGGACAAGCGTAATGGCAAACAAACTCCTGTATGAACGTGTTGCATAACGTATGTTCTGCGTTATGTTTTCATCTGTTTTAAAATCCAGAACTTTTTTACGTGGTTGTATAAGTGTGACCTTATAGCTGTATATTTACAACTAGTCTATTCCCCACATTTTCCCAGATTTCAAATTTTAAAACGCCTTGAAAAAACATTGCGTCTGACTAAAATCAGATCGTTTGTAAATTGAGTTAACCTCCATTTATTCAAAGTTATTGGTCGAGTTACTCGGCGTCTCGTCAAGGCACTTTGAAAATACAAGACGAGTCTCTTTTAGCAGATAAAAGATGATAATCTACTTAGCCACCTTACATATATCTTCACTGTGTACAAGATCACTGCTGCACTGTGCACTGGTTGCACAACCAACTTGTACATATACCCCGGGGCCAGAAAGGGTTACCGTGCACCCCGTCTGACTTTTTCATGGGTACCAGGGTGTTTGGTAGGGTCTGCTGAATGGAAATCAAAATTGTACCCATGAAAAAAGCCATTCCTGCTATGGGTTTTCTACCGTTTCCATGGCAACCAGTGGTCTGGACAACGGGGATGGGTAAAGGCTATGAAATGTAGTATATCTATGCTATTTGGCACTAAGAGTTTGAAACTTGTGCCAAACTGAAGGTGTCTACATTGGTCTTTAATTAAGAATATGTTTTTGTTAATTACCTCATTTACATAATCATGAATATTAACAGAGCGGATCCAGGTCAGACGATCCTACAGAAGTTTCAGGAATGGCTAACATAGTAGACCAAGATCAGACGAGCCTACAGGAGTTTCAGCCATGACCAACGGAGTATGCACAGATAAGACGACCCTACAGGAGTTTCAGCCATTACTAACAGAGTAGACCCAGATCAGACGACCCTACAGGAGTTTCAGCCATTGCTAACAGAGTAGACCCAGATCAGACGACCCTACAGGAGTTTCAGCCATTGCTAACAGAGTAGACCCAGATCAGACGAGCCTATAGGAATTTCAGCCATTGCTAACAGATTAGACCCAGATCAGACGAGCCTATAGGAAATTCAGCCATTGCTAACAGAGTAGACCCAGATCAGACGAGCCTATAGGAATTTCAGCCATTGCTAACAGAGAAGACCCAGATCAGACGACACTACAGAAATGTCAACCATGGTAAACAGAGTAGACCCAGATCAGAAGACCTTACAGAAGTTTGAAACTTGTGCCAAACTGAAGGTAAGACATTGGTCTTTAATTAAGAATATGTTTTTGTTAATTACCTCATTTACATAATCATGAATATTAACAGAGTAGACCCAGATCATACGATCCTACAGAAGTTTTAGGAATGGCTAACAGAGCAGACCCAGATTAGACGACCTTAGAGACGTTTCAGCCATAACCAACGGAGCAAACCCAGATCAGACCACCCTACATAAGTTTCAGACATGGCTTACATAATAGACCCAGATCAGACGAGCCTACAGGAGTTTTAGACATGGCTAACAGAGTTTAAGCCCCCGCCCCCTAGTATCTGTTTTGGCTACTGAACGTTCCAAGGCGGTACTCCTGCGTTCAGCCTGTGGTCAACTTTGTTGTTTAATGTTTTACGCCTTGATATGCGTCCTGTTATGTTTTGTCTTGTGGCTATACCGTTTCTTGTTTGATGGTGTCTGGTGCGGTGTCATTTCGTTTGTGCCTCCCCCTGTTTGACTATTGTTACATATATCATATACAGTAAAACCTCTCTATAACGGACACTAAATAACATAAAATATTTTGAGTTAAAGGCAGGGCAGGTGGTTGCTTAAAGCAAGGTGAAAGTAAAGCAGAACGCTCCTATAGGAGCGTTCTGTTTTACTTTCACCTTGCTTACAACAGCCGCCTGTCCTAAATACCAACCAATTAACACAATTTAGTGGTCGATATAGAGAGGTTTCGCTGTATATAGATCTGATTCCACAGTTCCTGCCTATGCCATATCATTCGGTATACATATGTCATTATAAACATCCAGTTACTAAATATTCGTGATGTCATTTATTAAATGAATACTTCGTCACTTGTCATAGCATTGATCAGCACTTTGCCTTGTTGTGCTTATCTGATTAATTGATACACCGCACCTTATTAGTTTATACAGCGCACCTTATTAATTGATACACCGCACTTAAATAAGACAATAGATTACGTTATAGATTACATTATACAGTAAAACCTCTCTAAAACGACCAGTAAAACCTATCTATAACGACCAGTAAAACCTCTCTATAACGACCAGTAAACCCTCTCTATAACGACCAGTAGAACCTCTCTAAAACGACCAGTAAACCCTATCTATAACGACCAGGAAAACCTCTCTAAAACGACCAGTAAAACCTCTCTATAACGACCAGTAGAACTTCTCTATAACGACCAGTAAAACCTCTTTATAACGACCAGTAGAACCTCTCTGTAACGACCAGTAGAACCTCTCTAAAACGACCAGTAAAACCTCTCTATAACGACCAGTAAAACCTATCTATAACGACCAGTAAAACCTCTGTAAAACGACCAGTAAAGCCTCTCTATAATGACCAATAGAACCTCTCTAAAACGACCAGTAAAACCTATCTATAACGACCAGTAAACCTCTCTAAAACGACCTGTAAAAACTCTCTATAACGACCAGTAGAACCTCTCTAAAACGGCCAGTAAAACCTATCTATAACGACCAGTAAAACCTCTCTAAAACGACCAGTAAAACCTCTCTATAACGACCAGTAAAACCTCTCTAAAACGACCAGTAAAACCTCTCTATAACGACCAGTAAAACCTCTCTATAACGACCAGTAAAACCTCTCTATAACGACCAGTAGAATCTCTCCTTAACGACCAGTAAAACCTATCTATAACGACCAGTAAAACCTCTCTAAAACGACCAGTAAAACCTCTCTTAAACGACCAGTAAAACCTCTCTATAACGACCAGTAGAACCTCTCCTTAACGACCAGTAAAACCTCTCTATAACGACCAGTAGAACCTCTCTAAAACGACCAGTAAAACCTCTCTATAACGACCAGTAAAACCTCTCTAAAACGACCAGTAAAACCTACCTATAACGACCAGTAAAACCTCTCTATAATGACCAGTAGAACCTCTCTAAAACGACCAGTAAAACCTATCTATAACGACCAGTAAACCTCTCTAAAACGACCAGTAAAAACTCTCTATAACGACCAGTAGAACCTCTCTAAAACGGCCAGTAAAACCTATCTATAACGACCAGTAAAACCTCTCTAAAACGACCAGTAAAACCTCTCTATAACGACCAGTAAAACCTCTCTATAACGACCAGTAAAACCTCTCTATAACGACCAGTAGAATCTCTCCTTAACGACCAGTAAAACCTATCTTTAACGACCAGTAAAACCTCTCTATAACGACCAGTAAAACCTCTCTATAACGACCAGTAAAACCTCTCTATAACGACCAGTAGAACCTCTCTATAACGACCAGTAAAACGACCCACTAAATTATGTTAAACCTCAATAACGACCAACTAAATTGTGTTAAATAGTTGGAATTAGGGCAGATGGTTGCTTAAAGCAAGATGAAAGTAAAACAGAACGCTCCTATAGGAGCGTTTTGTTTTACTTTCACCTTGCTTTAAGCTGCCACCTGCCTTTAACACAAACTACTTGATGTAGTTTAGTGGTCGCAACCATCTGCCCTAATTCCAACTATTTAACACAATTTAGTTGGTCGTTGTAGATAGGTTTTACTGTAAAGTGGGTCGTTATAGAGACATTTAACTGTACCTTTATAATATACATACGCAATTTAACAAAATCGACCAGATCAGGCCAGTAGACCCAGACTAAATGATTGCTACAGGAACATTTAGTATTGGAGAACTGGGGTCGTTTTCGGCTGGTCCCTTCTTATGCAGAGTGAAAGTAGCATAGACTGTTCCCTCAAGACAATTCTGCATTATTTCACCTTTCATTGACCATTTCCTTGTTCAATGTTCTTTTTTCAAAATTTCAATACCTTGGTACCTGCATTATAATGGACAAAATAGTTTAAATGAAATACGGAATGTAAGCATTATATCCAAATTAGAAAGTAAAGCAACATTTATAAAATATACGTATTTCATTGATGCAATTCGCAAACAGTAGACCCAGATCAGACGTCTCCTATAGGAGCCATCTGACCAGGGTCTCCTTTGTCTGCTTCAGACATGAAAAAATCTAATTCTACAGTTTTTGTCAAAGCAAAAAATTCTCATGAAAAGTTTACATTATAAAAAATAGGCTAAAATATTCATGATGTCATTATTTCTTACATGGATATTGAACAGGGATAACGATTAAAGCAACTCATGTTTATTCATCAAATCGTTTATTCATCAAGTGGTCGCCAAGCAACTCATGTTTATTCATCAAGTGGTCGCATAAGAGCGTTTCTAATGTATTAAATTTCAAGCTGCAATACAAATACAATCATAGCAACAAATACAACAATCATAGCAACAATCATATAGTCAAACAGCTAGGTCTGACGTGTCAAATGTCAGCCGAGTCCATTTTTTAAGGAGAGCAGCATTCCGCATACATGTTCTCTGCAGAACGAAAGTAATGTTGAGAGTTCATACAGAATCTTTCAGCCTTACTTTCGACCTGCATTAAGCTGTAGACTTGAGAAACTGTACAGATTAGAATTCGGACGACTCAAATTTGAGATATTGAAGATCAGCTGTACAATCAATGACAAGCGTAGCAAATATATCAAGTGTTCAGTGTTAAGATCTATTAAAACAGTACAACCATTGTTACATGGTAAATATGTAATACACAATCTAATTTATAACGCAGTGCTGGTGCTGCTCAAATATATCAAGTTTTCAGGGTTAAGATTTATTACAACAGTACAACTATTGTTACATGGTAAATATGTAATACACAATCTAATTTATAACGTAGTGCTGGTGCTGCTCAAATATATCAAGTGTTCAGTGTTAAGATCTATTAAAACAGTACAACTATTGTTACATGGTAAATATGTAATACACAATCTAATTTATAACGTAGTGCTGGTGCTGCTCAAATATATCAAGTTTTTAGGGTTAAGATTTATTACAACAGTACAACATTATTACATGGTAAATATGTAATACACTATCTAATTTTTTTGTAGCCATGCGATAGCTTAATGCAGGGTGAAGAAAGTATGAGATTTTCTAGGAGTTTTCTGCATAACTTTCACCCTACATTAAGCTCCCGACTGTCCTAAAGATCGATAATAACGTATCTGAGTGTTCGTATAATTGTTATTTTACTGTATCAGCAGATGTTTATTGAAGGTAAACCTAAAGCAAACACTCCAAGAACAAACAATACGCTGTGAGTTACAATACAATTGAAGGGGTTTACACAGTACCAGTGTGATTTTAGGTACATGTACACAGTCAGTCAAACAAGTCATAGGGTCTAAAACCCAGAAATATGGCTCTGAACACTAAAACCATGTAGACCCTGATACGAAATATTGGAGGGAGCACAAAAATACTATACTCACGTAATTTTGGTTAAATAGCAATGCGTCATTCTCATAACGAATTGCGAACTGCAGACTGGCAGTCAACCTAACACTGCCGTAATACAGACATATAGAACCTCCAATTCATCTATATCTCGGGACCAACAAACACTAGCAGTTATAGGTGTAATATCTCGTATATTGTCACTGTCATGGATGTATATTGGATTAGTCCATTTTTTATCTAAGGGGTGCATGGCCTAACTTTTCATTTTCGTTTTGTTTTATATTGAAATTCCTATAAACAAACCACGTAGACTCTGATCAGACGCCTTATGCGGCATCTGATCAGAGACTACACTGTTTGCCTATGTCCCATGTATGGGATCGTGGGAACAAATGGGTTAAAAAGAGGCATAAGTATGGTTCTGTAAGGCATGTGGTAGTGTAATGATGGTCAAAAGTAATGCAGAAAGTTCCTATAGGAGACTTCTATGTTAATATTGCCCTACTACATTAAGCAACCATCTGCTTTTTAAGACTGTTATATTCAATAAATGGATGGTCGCTTTAAAACACTGGTTCTACTGTATAGACTTGGGTTACATATTGTTTTGTTTCTTTATTTTCAGAATAAAGTTGATATATGGCAAGAGCCTTTAACCCTGTGGAAATGAGTTTGCTGGTATTACCTCTCACAATCAACCACTTAATGATTAAGCCTAGGTGTCTCCACCAGCAGGTGACTGTTTAAATTACAGGATGAAAGTAATGCAGAAGGCTCATAATATAACTTACTTCTTGAATAAAATGTCCTCCAGCTTCTATGCCCCGTATTTAGACATCGTTTACGTAGTTGATATAGGATCTAATTATATATTTACGAACAGTGTAGACTTAGATTAGATTCGGTGATATTTTTACTTTCATATTAAGTAGACTCTATTGCTCAACAAATGGACAATTCCGCTTTAAACATTCAGCGCTCAGAGAGTTAAGGGACAGGGTGAACAGCAATACATACTCTGACAGAGAATTACCAAATACTTTAGAATATATTAGTTACTGGTATGTATGATTCAAAAACTAGAGACAAACGGATACTGCAAGAGATACTCTTCACATAACAACACCCAAGAAAGGACAGACAGCAACAACACCAGGCAGAGAAATAGATTACAGTAAAACCATACTAATACGACCACCTACAAGAGGCATAATTATGGGTGATAGATGCAGGTGGTAGCTTAATGCAGGACAAAAGTAATTATTCTGCATTACTTTTGCCCTACATTAAACAACTACCTGCTTATAAAGACAGGTGTGTTTATTCATTAAGCGGTCGCATTAGATGGATTCTACTGCATTTTATTGTTTTGATAATTGAATAAGTATTTTGGTGCCGAAAAAAACAACCCAATCAACCAATCTGAATGCGAAACACACACTCTTATTTGCAAACTGTGTAGACCCAGATCAGAATGTTTCTAGAGCTGTCAGATCAGGGTATGGACTGTTTGTTATTCGAACTCTCCTAGTACCTTCAAGTTTAGCCCTTTCATATAGTGCGCACTGATGGGCTATTCCACTCTGAAACTTCAGAGTTAAAGGCATTCATTAACTCATTCCCTCCTAGTCTTTTTCAGACCCAACCTCTTTCAATAAATCTATCAAAAAGGAGCATTAATTTTACTATAGAAAACGACTTTTTTTTGAATTGCGTAGTTTTTTAACCATTCCGATAAAATTTAATGGAGGATTTGTTCCTATGCAGCAAATGCTCTCTTTATCGCAATGGTTTCCAAAGACGCATTTAACACAGGCGTCAACATGCGTTGGGAGTGAATTAATGGCAATTATGATAATTTGAAGTTGGTATTATGTATGATGAAAAGTATTTTGTATTAATCAATATTTTACGATGGTTTACAGAGCAACAGATAGAAGTGCGTACCAAAATTCTTAATACATGTCATAAGTAAGACAAACAACTCGAAGAATTGCTTTAAACTACGAATATCTAGAAACATTACATATGTGACAGCTAAATGCAGGTTTAAAGTATTGCTGAAAGGACCTACAGGTTTTTAGGTGACCGTAAAACTGATAGTGGGTGTCATATAGGACCTACAGGAGCTTTCAGCAGTAGTACCTGAATTAAGCTGTGAACTCGATGCATAGATTTCTTAAACAAAGTATTTCCATTCTTTTCATTTTATATCATTTTCATGCCTCTTTATGTCAGACCACAACTATCAAAGACCGCAATGGAAATAATCATATTCTCTTTTTGTGTCATCCTTGATATCGATGTGACTGACATGGTTCATTAATTATTTCATGATGTCTATAATATCTATATGCATTGCTTTTTTCAGTGTATTGCTATTGTAACCATGTTACTTGCACAATATTGAAATAAATCTATCTATCTATCTATCTATCTATCTATCTATCTATCTATCTATCTATCTATCTATCTATCTATCTATCTATCTATCTATCTATCTATCTCTTTATCTATATATCTATCTATCTCATCTATCTATCTATCTGGACCCATACTCACATATTGGCTTGTTTTGACATATTCCCTAATATTCCCTCATATTGACACATTTTACATATTCCATCATATTGAAGCCTTTTCAACTCAAATTCCCTCAACTTTGAGACCTTCGTTTTGACACATTCTCTCACATTGAAGTCTTTTGACTCATTCCCCCATATTCGCGCGTTTTGACACATTCTCTCACATTGAAGCCTTCTGACACATTTTCTCATATTGAAGCATTTTGACTCATTCCCTCCTATTGACGCCTTTGGACACCTCTGTGCCACCTTCTGACACAACTGTGATAAATGGAGCATACGTCCACAGGAGTTGTCTGATCTGGGGCTACTCTGTTTGCAAGTGCGTGAAAATGCGTTTATATGAAGAAAAGTGTTAATGTAACATATTTTATCAAGATATTCAGTAAGACTGGGGATAAATAAACGCATAAAATATGTGATTACAAACAGCTCATAACAAACAGATGTCCTGATTACGTTCAGTGAGCCTTCTTGAAGAGAATACGCGGAACCAATGCATGTCGTCATTTAATCGTAGGTCCTATATGAGCTGACTGACGGAGAAAAGCGTATATCCTATATGAGCTGACTGACGGAGAAAAGCGTATATCCTATATGAGCTGACTGACGGAGAAAAGCGTATATCCTATATGAGCTGACTGACGGAAAAAAGCGTATATCCTATATGAGCTGACTGACGGAGAAAAGCGTATATCCTATATGAGCTGACTGACGGCGAAAAGCGTATGTATGGAGTAACGGGTTAAGCAGCCGTTTACTTGTTAGTCAATTAAGTCTTGACTCCATTACTGTTCATGTAAGAAATAATGTAGGTTTTCATACTGACTAGTTTAAAGGTTTTAAGGTTGTGTAATAAAATGGAATATGAATCAGATAACAGTAGACTCAGATTTATTCGATTATTTTATCAAACAAAACAGACCTGATCAGACAGTCCCTAATTTAGCCGTCTGGTCTGGGTTTTCTCTGTTTGAAAGTACGTAAAAGGGTGTAAAGTAAAGGGTTAACCGTTGGATATGCATTGTTTGGTCTTCTAAACCTTCTCGCAAAATATACATTTTATACTGAATGGACTCTATCGACAACTTGGATAAATCAGCCTTCTGATAAAGTTGAAAGTCGTTATTTCGTACTCGGATAACTCGCAGTTAGGGATAACTCGAAGTAAAAGACTGGTCCTTCAAAAATTACAATACAGAATTGTTCTAAAATGTATCACTACCACCGTCTGTCAACAATTCCGGAAATAGCTAGGTACAACTACTAAGCGAAGCGAGGAAAGTCGTAAAATTGACCAACACCATGTAAGACAATCCTTTGTTATTTTAACTCTCATTATCTTAACCATCATAGATCAAGAACTCCCGGGTCCATGAATATTTGATTACTTCACTGAGAGTTTAAACTGTTCCATAGTTTGGCAATATCAGAATATTTAACCTGTAAAATGCTTTCCTAGTAGCGAGAAAAAGTCAACGCCGCTTGATATTTGGGTCTTATTTAAAGAAACGTGTATTTGTATATTCACGAATTAACTACCAAATCGAAGCATATGCTTGTTTTGTTTCATGTACCAAAAATTGTATCTTTCCATACATTGTGTAAGAAGATATTACAAAATTCATATGTAGGATTGTGTACGGCGAATAGTTGTTACGGTGTACGGCTAATAGACTTTCTGGTGATTTCGGTAGTACGGCGAATAGCTTCTGACCAGCGTCTACACTGTCTGCATGACATCTGACAAGGGTCTACACTGCCTGACATTCAACTAGGATGTACACTGTCTGACATTTAATCAAGGTCTACACTGACATCTAACAAGGGTCCAAGTTCTAACCAGGTCGAATTTCTATGGGTAGCAAATGCAATTTACAAGAACCCTGGTCAAACACTCTACAGACTATAATTGACACCAGCTGACATTTGATTTAGGCCTACTTCATATTGATCATTGAGGTGTGTTTGTGTGGAATACCGTTGTGGGGTGTACTTGTGTGCGTGTGTGTATGTGTGTGTGTGTTGGGGGCGGGGGTAGTAGGATTGTTTGGCATATTTTCTTATCTACATTTACAGCACAATTTATATTAATCCAGTCTACTCAAATACAAAGTGACGAATAATTTAATTCGTAAGTCATACAGGAAGAGTATCATCTGAATTTCGTGAGTGTCCCGATGCATGACCTAGTAAGTAACTCACCACGACGTTAGCAGCTCTCTTGTAATCTTCACAGCTGAGGTTATGTTTGATCCACTGCTAACGCAATATTATTCTTCACTGCGTGGAATGGTGTGTACTTCAAAGGCGACAAACACGGACAGTCTTTATGCAGAACTTTGGGTTCCTCCATTGACATTTTAGTTTCTTTTCGACATTATCAAACATGATTGTTGTAATTATTGCACAGAAAAGCAGCACATTAATTTCTTCGTAAAACATGTAACTTATTATTCTATACAAATTCCTAAAATGGCTTTCGGAAAAATAATCCATTTATTTAATCAATAAAACTTAGCCAACGACAATATTACTTACCGTTACATGCGTAAGGGCAGTGAGTCTGACGCTCAGACCCTGAATGAGTGTGTATTCAAGGGCAGTTAATTCGGTAAACATTTGTAATGCGTCCGCAGTTTAAGCATATTCCGGCAAAACCGAAAGTAGGAAAAGAAGGTATGAATAATCTGCCAATTCTTGTTCGAAAACTTTCAACAGTTCCTTTTGCACAGCATCCCGTTTATTTCTACATGTTAGGATGGCTTCGTTTTCCAAGAGTAACAACACACATATCAGTGTAAACATTTTGTAAGTGCAAACACATGGTTTCTTTAAAAAAAACCTGGAAGACGATATATCTGTCTCCCTCCTTAACCGGTCAACACTTAGCCTACAGTCGATCAACGACCCCTGACTAAATTTTGGAAGACGAAGGCGATGTTAATGGTAGACAAGAGGTGTCGGTTTATTCTCATCACACTGGTCTATGGGAAAGACTATAAGACCCCTAAAACTGAAGTTTAGCCGCAAATTAACGCACACCACACACGCTATTCGCCGAACAGTCTTCGTAACAGTAAATATAAATTACTAATCGCCGTACACATGGGAAACTATTCGCCGTACAGCCTTCCGAACACGTTTACCTATTCGCCGTACAAACACCCTGTTTTTATTTGATAAAATTTAGAACTTATCCTGCAAACAACGCTGGCATATGAGTATATTCGTTTTGAGATGACAATGAATGTGTAAAATCGTGCGTCAGAGGATTAGAAAAGTGATTGCGAATACGTTTTTGTCTTCTTCACTGCTGTTTTGGTTCTACTAACCCGAGAATAATGCACCCAGAATGATTTTATTACGTAAATTAGAATTAATCAGAAACCATGCAATCATTGGTTGATCTATCTACTAGTAATTTAAAACATTGCAATGCTAGAATATATCCTAATCTACATAAATACATCAAATTACTAACCTGCCGGTGGGTCTACAGTCAGTCAGCCTTCGCTTCGCTTAGTAGTTGTACCTAGCTATTTCCGGAGTTGTTGACAGACGGTGACTACACATATTTAGAAATACATGTTAAAGCTCAAAGCATGTCAAAAATAATGCTGAAAGCTTTTGAAGGAGCGTTTGGCATTACTTTAGACCTGCATTAAACTGCGAACTTGAAAAACTGTTCTGAATAGAAGTGGGGTGATTCGAGCCTCTGTTATCTTGAGGTAACTAGTATGGTCCCTCAAAGTTCCAGTAGTCGAAGTTCAATTGTAGTTAGACATATTTTTCTGTACAGTTTTCTCTTTACTAGTCCATTGCAAGGACTATCCCCTTTGGCGACATCTTACAATCTCTTATTCCTATGGGTTCCCACGTTTTCTGTACTTTTAGTACTATGATTTCTCTTTTGACAGTCCACTGCATTGACCAAGGCTACATATATGACACGCCAACCAGTATGAGTCTGAGATTTGTCCAGCATAAACTGAACTGGACGGAGGCGCAAGACGAGTGTAATAAACACAACGGACGTCTCGTTTTCAAGACGAGTCCGGGAAAAATCAAGGACTTCAACGACTACCTGTAAAACCACAATCAATGTAAGCTGAATTCCGGCTTGAAATCACATATAATATTTACACAACATATAATGGTTAATTGTGAATAGTTGTTTGATTTACAACAGGCTAAACATTTCGTGCCATTATGTTTTCCTTGCAGTAAAATCTCTCTAAGCCTGACGTTCGGTTTAGTATAAAATATTGGTCTTGGACATAGGTGGCAGACTAATGAAGGGTGGAAGTCATGCTGAAAGTTCCTAGACGAGTTTTTTGCATGACTTTTACGCTGCATTAAGCTACCTCCTGTCTATATTAATGTAAATTGACTTCTACCAGAACTCTGATTTAGAGGCGTTTGACTGTACTGTGTTGCCTTCCGCCTGTCAAAATGTTGACGGTTTAAAAGATGGCCGACATTTGCGTTTAATGCATAATTTTACTTAAGTTCAGACACATTTGATCTATCCCTTAATAGCCCTCGCTGTTATCGATTTTACCTGAATCCCGGCTTAAATTCACGAGCAAATTTTTAGATTACCAACTCAGGTATACTGAATCAAGGCTTGAATACACGTATTCTTAGATTAACAATTCAAGTAAGCTGCATCCCAATAATTATAAGCTGAACCCCGTTCTGGGTTGACCAACATGTTCTCATGTTAACAACTCAATGCGTGTGTGTTTTATTCCTGGTTACAAGAGAATACTTTTAGTAGCTGGGAACCACATACATGTGTAGATACATTTGTGAATATCACTTGGTTGTCAAAATTAGAATGTGTTTTGTTCCCGGCTACAAAAGGTATTGCAGTAGCTGGGAACCACACACATACAAACATATTTTGCAAGATGTGATCTAATTTTCAGTTTGTACGGAATAATTGATATCTCCACTTCAAGGGACCAAACAAGATAACCGAAGTTCGAGTTATCCGATTTCTAGTCTGTATAGTATATTTAGTTCACAGATTAATGCAGGTCCAAAGTAATGCTGAAAGCTCCTGTATGAACTTTCAGCTTTACTTTAGACGTGCGTTAAGCTGTCACATGTGTTTCTAGACATGCGTAGTAATACATTTTTTAACAATAATTCTTTATCGTAAGTTTTGGAAGGACTGAACTTTTAGTTCGAGTCATCCGTAACTTCGAGTTATCCGAATTCAAGATATAACAGCTCAACTGTATACAAAATAAGTAAAAAATGAAGTTGTAAAAAATTATCTTTCAGATCATGGTATCTCGTTCTGGGTGGGGGCGACTGAAATATCGCACGTGCACACGTTCACCTGGACGGACGGACATACCATTGTTGTTGACGATAGCAAGAATTACGATCTCACCAAGACTAACTGTTTGCTGACCGGAAGCCCTGTGCCCAAAGTCGTCTACGACCCGTGCCCCATCCGCAACTCCTACATCTGCGAGAACTGAAACTACATCCGCCCCTGTCGTTTGAAACAAACTGTTGTCTGCTACCAAATCTATCGTCTCGTAACAAAATATGTCGTCTGCTAACTCTCTTTATCATTTTACTCCATAGATGGTAAATTAGCTTTTTGAAACATTTTCAAATAGAGTAGATCCAGATTAGACGGCTCATATTGGAGTCGTCTGGTCAGAGGGTGCTATGTTTGCTTAAAATGTTTTAGATCTGAGTTTACTGACTTTAGATCTGGTGTTACTCGGCGTCTCATCAGGGTCCAACCTGTTTTAATAAATGACTACATGGTCACAGTTAGAGTAAATACTTACATAGTCACAGTCAGAGAAAATAAAACATAAGCATCGTTATCAGTATGGATACTGTTAATAAACAATTCGTCTGTCCCGTTTTTCTCCGTGTGTCACGTGACTGCCGATCGCTTCCGAGTCATTTCCACATATTCGTCCGTAAGTCCAGCGGGGATACCTTTATTTACAATATTTGTAAAGCTAGGGTGACTTTGAGAGAAGTGTGAGGTTAGGACGTCCGTAAACCGGTTTAAACCCCCAGTGGTGTTTTTGCTGCTGACCGTGCCAAGGCGGTACTCTCTTTGTCACCCTTCCTTTTGTTTGCCTTGCGTCTTTGTGCTTGTGGTTTGTTCATGTTGTGGAACGTTTGTCCCTGTTTCTTGTGTGTCTTTTGGTGTTTTGTGTTCATTTCGTGTGTGTGTGTGTGTGTGTGTGCATGTGCGTTTGGGTGTGTGGTTGTGTGTGTGTGTGTGTGTGTCATGCTGTCTATCGGTGTTTTGGTGGTGGTTGTGTCTTGCATGTGGCTTTGCCTGCTTGACTTTACTACTTTTCCATTTATAATGGAACAAATTTCTGCCACATGATTTACTTACAATTGACTAGGGGACATATTTGATAGAGTTTTGTCTTGTCTAGGGGAAGTATTTGATAGAGTTTTGTCTTGTCTAGGGAAAGTATTTGATAGAGTTTTGTCTTGTCTAGGGGAAGTTTTTGATAGGGTTTTGTCTTGTCTAGGGTAAGTATTTGATAGAGTTTTGTCTTGTCTAGGGGAAGTATTTGATAGAGTTTTGTCTTGACTAGGGAAAGTATTTGATAGAGTTTTGTCTTGTCTAGGGGACATATTTGATAGAGTTTTGTCTTGACTAGGGGAAGTATTTGATAGAGTTTTGTCTTGTCTAGGGGAAGTATTTGATAGAGTTTTGTCTTGTCTAGGGGAAGTATTTGATAGAGTTTAGTCTTTTCTAGGGGAAGTATTTGATAGAGTTTTGTCTTGTCTAGGGGAAGTATTTGATAGAGTTTTGTCTTGTCTAGGGGAAGTATTTGATAGAGTTTTGTCTTGTCTAGGGGAAGTATTTGATAGAGTTTTGTCTTGACTAGGGGAAGTATTTGATAGAGTTTTGTCTTGTCTAGGGGAAGTATTTGATAGAGTTTAGTCTTTTCTAGGGGAAGTATTTGGTAGAGTTTTGTCTTGTCTAGGGGAAGTATTTGATAGAGTTTTGTCTTGTCTAGGGGAAGTATTTGATAGAGTTTTGTCTTGTCTAGGGGAAGTATTTGATAGAGTTTTGTCTTGACTAGGGGAAGTATTTGATAGAGTTTTGTCTTGTCTAGGGGAAGTATTTGATAGAGTTTTGTCTTGTCATGTCTTAAACCCATCCCCTTATACTGACGCCTTTTAGCGCCTCTTTAAAAGTCAATTTCAGAAACTATTGTGATATATAGAGCTGTTGCTCCTGTAGGAACAAATGCTCTGTTTATCACAATGGTTTAAAACTACACAGATCTAATTTTTCCCGGGGGAACTCAGGCACAATTAGCCACGGTGAGTACATTACATTTGGATTCAGCTACGCTTCTGGTAGGACAGCATGTCCTCAGACACCTATAGCCACGGGGCGTACATTACATCTGGATTCAGCTACGCTTCTGGTAGGACAGCATGTCCGCAGATACCTATAGCCACGGGGCGTACATTACATGTGGATTCAGCTACTCTTCTGGTAGGGCAACATGCCCCAGACCATGTAGCCACGGTCTGTGCACTACATCTGGATTCAGCTACGCTTCTGGTAGGACATCATGTCCTCAGACACCTATAGCCACGGCGCGTTCATTACATCTGGATTCAGCTACGCTTCTGGTGGGGCAGCATGCCCTCGGACCCTAAAGTCACGGCGCGTAAATTACATTTGGATTCAGCCACGCTTATGGTAGGACAGCATGCCCTGAGAAACCTATAGCCACGGTGCGTACATTACAATTGGATTCAGCTACGCTTCTGATATGAAGCATTCCCTCAGACACCTATAGCCACGGTACGTACATTAGACGTGGATTTAGCTACGCTTCTGGTAGGGAGAATGCCCTCAGAAACATATAGCCACGGTGCGTACAACATTTGGATTCAGCTACGCTTCTGTTTGGTACTGATTGATTAGCTTTTAATGCGCTGTACGTACGTGGATTCAGCTACGCTTCTGTTTGGCACTGATTGATTAGCTTTTAATGCGCTGTACGTACGTGGATTCAGCTACGCTTCTGTTTGGCACTGATTGATTAGCTTTTAATGCGCTGTACGTACGTGGATTCAGCTACGCTTCTGTTTGGCACTGATTGATTAGCTTTTAATGCGCTGTACGTACGTGGATTCAGATACGCTTCTGTTTGGCACTGATTGATTAGCTTTTAATGCGCTGTACGTACGTGGATTCAGCTACGCTTGTGTTTGGCACTGATTGATTAGCTTTTAATGCGCTGTACGTACGTGGATTCAGCTACGCTTCTGTTTGGCACTGACTGATTAGCTTTTAATGCGCTGTACGTACGTGGATTCAGCTACGCTTCTGTCTGGCACTGATTGATTAGCTTTTAATGCGCTGTACGTACGTGGTTTCAGCTACGCTTCTGTTTGACACTGATTGATTAGCTTTTAATGCGCTGTACGTACGTGGTTTCAGCTACGCTTCTGTTTGGCACTGATTGATTAGCTTTTAATGCGCTGTACGTACGTGGTTTCAGCTACGCTTCTGTATACATGATAACCTTTACAAACACCGAGTAATTTGACACCAAAACAATGATTTGACAAATTGACACATGGACAGGAGTGGACACCTATACGGATTTGACACCTAACAGGATTTGACAACTAAACAGGATTTGGCACCTAAACAAGATTGAAACTCTTTTTGTGCTTATCAGGATAAGTCATAAGCATAATGTTTATGCTATGAATATTGTTACATAGATGATATTCACACTAACAGATAATGAAGGAAGAAGGGGTTTATATTGAAGTATTTATGTATTTATTAAACAATTATTTAAAGTATAAAGTTCACTATTAAGTATTTATTAAACAAATGAACTAAAGTATAATTTACATATATAAGCCACTACAGGCTGATAGTTTTAATACAGATCATTGAAATGAAATAGATGAACTGATTCCAACATCTTCAAATATCATCAGTTGTGTAATCTAGATAGATTTAATACTGATCAGTTTCCGTTGTCAGTTTATAAGATAGGGTGTTTGGTGATCGTGCTAAATTCCTAAGTTCAATAAAACCTGTAGATACTTTTTAATTACTTCAGCGGATGGCTAAAGAGACTGTCCATTGTGTGAATAAACTCCATTGACATTGATATAGATAGTAAATACCTTCTTACGCCTTCGGGATATTGATTTCTGCCCTTAAAATTTCATTCTCTGACATCTTTAGCAGATTTATATTTAGATAGGTAGAAGGCCGACATTTCATAAAGCACCGGCATTACTTAGAAAGACCGGCTGACATTTTTATTACAACATATAACATAAATTGTATTTGAAAATCTTCAAGTGTATATTATAAATCGATTGGCTGATCGTAGCCCTTTTGACACGCCTATTTTTAAGGATCCACAAATCGAAGTTATAATTCGGCACCGTGATTTGCTTAATTGATTTTAGTCACGTGACTGGTAAATTAAATAAATGAGCAGGGTCTACAAGTTATGATCACTTGCCTTACAACCAGTTGTGTGAAATTAAGTAAAGTTTATAAACGGATTTTGAATTCCTTATTTCTACAGACACGTTAGACCCCCCGGTACCTACTGCAAAGCGAGTAACCTCCCCATTAATTCAACATCGAAAACAGCGGTCTAACAATATGTGTTCAAATTTTGGTGTTAATTGATCTATCCGAAAATGAACAAAATATCCCCTTTAACTTATTTTCTCTTTACTGATGCCTTTTTGCGCATCTGAAGAAAACTCGCTTATTGAAACAATATATTCTAAACGACATAACTTCTTTCCTATATTTAATGTTTTCTATAAATTATTCAAAGAGGTTGGATCTAAAGGTAGTCTTGAAGGGAATGAGTTGATATAGAACAAAGGTTATGTAGAAAGTGTCCATTGAGGACTTTCAGTTTTTGTTCCACATTAACCTTTTCGGCGCCATATTTCTAATTGTCTACAACTCAGTTTTGTTAAATCATTCTGTAAAATAAGGAAATTAAATAAATAAATGAAATTTATATCAAAGGAATGTAATACCCAGCATGGATTTAGAAAACACCGTTCATGCGAGGCTCATTTAATTGTGACAATCGATAATATTGCCAAACAACCCAATAGCAAGAAAGACCAGGTGGGCGTCGTCCTGTTTGATTTTGAAAAGGCGTTGGACAAGGTCCCACACTCAAGACTATTATACAAAGTTAACTTCTATGGCGTAAGAGGCCATATCAAAGCATGGATCAAGTCGTTCCTCAGCAACAGAAAGCAGCAAGTTGTCCTCGATTGAGCTAAATCTACCCAAGATGATGTCATCTCCGGCGACACGCAAGGAACCATGTTAGGCCCATTGTTGTTTCTGGCCTACATAAACGACATGCCCGAGTGTACTTCTTCAGACGGCAGGTTGTTTTCCGATGACAGTCTACTGTATAGATATATACGAACACCTGAGGACACTGCTGCTCTTCAAAAGGACCTTGATGCCTTGGAGCGATGGGAAAGAACTTGCCTTTGAACTTCAATGCCAGCAAGTGCCACATTCTACATATTACACATGACATAACCAGATCAACCAATTACTCATATCGGTTACACGGACAGAATCTTGAAGCAGTGGACCATAGCAAATACAGGTTTTCCACTGCCCAAAATATTTTTTCAGCCACTTTTATTCGGCGACAGGGGAGTGTCCGGGAGGGGTGCCCCATCTTAGTCTTTTTTTTTTAAATTTGGACTTCAAAAGGCACCATTTCAAGCATACCTGGAGCATAAACTAACATAACATTATGCATGTAAAATAATGATAAGACTCATTGTTTTTCTAAATTTTATTTTCTACATAGCAATTTATCAATTTGATGCAGCCAAAAAAGTAACTTCTCAATTACAACAAGCTTCACATTAAGTGTCTGCATATGTAACACCAATCTAAGACTTCTATAAGTAATGTATTATAAATATCTGAGATTGGTGTTTCATCTGCAGTTACTGGCAAACATTAAAAATGGACTCGTCCACTTATTGATTTTAGAACATTTGATTGTCTATTTTAAGGGTTTCAACATGAAATTGCTGAGATAAATGTCCAACAGTGTAAAGCCTGTGCAGATTTGCAGGCTGGCCAGGCTCTAAAACATTGACATAACTTGTAATATATTGTCTGGCCATCTTTTTGTCAGATTCTGAACAAGTAATGATTAAAAATTCTGAAAGGGGATGATCCCCGAGAGCAAAAATTACAACACAAAAAGAGAAAATTGCAGACTCGGTTTTATTGAGTCTGTTCATGAACAGTAATTGAAAGTGCAACACTGCTCAACCCCCCCCCCCCCTAGCACCGGCTTAAGCGGTATTCAATTTTCAGAACAAGAAGTACTGAAATTCATGATCTCGAAGGATCAGAAGGTATAACAACACTGAGAATGAAGTACGGGGCGACGTTTTACGGCCGCCACACAAGCACTTCACACCTGCTGTTATGATTAAACATATGCAAAACAGAAATACAATTATGAATACCACTTTCAATGTGCTTCAAATACACTTCAACATAGCAGGCAACAAACAATATCAGTATTTGCTGATGAAAGACCTTTTGACATTCTCAGACCTCTAATCAGACATTTAACCCTTTCCCTCATGTAAACATGATTTCACACATTTGCAAACAGAGTAGACTCAGATCAGACAGCTGAACAGGGTCTGCTCTGTTTGCTCATGGAATTTGATAGGTATGTTTCTTTACTTCCTAAAATGGCTACAATGTTTCACCTTCCATATTTCCTTACAATTATTTTGTCCATAGATATTCAGTAGGTATTCGAATTTGAACAAGGAAACGGTTAATAGCCGCAGATCCGCCTGGCCTTCATGCATTTCCATTTATCATATGCTGCAGCAAAGTCAAATGACTTTTGGGGGCCGCCATCAATATGGAGTTTCATCAGCAAATAAAGACACTTTGTGTCAAGCCTGTTTCGAAGATTTATCTAAATAAGTTTTTGAACACTAAACCCCGTCTCTCATTCTACACTTGAGACAGGAATGCACAAAAGCCTTCCGGCAACATCTGCTGCATGTGGATATACACCTTTCTTTCTAAGGGCCAACTGACACACACTGCTCATATCATTCGCCTCTCTCGCATAACTCGACACAACTTCACCCCTGAACTTGAATTTGAACTATTCACTGCATTATTCCTGGAAGGAATTATCATGAACTGCGTCAGTTTCCTTAGTTTAGGATCTGGTTTTGACTGATCTTCTGTTTTACGTTGACGACCCATTTTTTTGATTACAGACTACATGAACTACATCTACCTTTAAAGACTGCTTAGATTAGAATGGCAGAGAAATGTGCTAGAAAATATTCATTTTGTAATTATCTTTTCAAATAAAAAATGATTGGCTAATCAGGTGTTTCTTTAAACTTTTTTTAATTATGTAATTAAAAACTACCTGCTTTGATGTAGAAAATTAACATCTAATAACTTCAACTCAATTATAAAATAATCTGCGAACAAACTGCAAATTTGTCGGCAGAAATTATACATATACTGACCATGCTAATTGATGGGTACCGTAATTGATTGCTATTAACACCCCGACGTACCCCATGAGGTAAGCTCTTTAATCTGAAGCGCGTAGCTGTGGCTGTGTATGTGTATGTGTATAAACAAACTGTCGTATCGACACGAGGCTGCCTGGGGCAATTGGATTATTTATCTTACACAGCTGATTGCCGGATAAAGGGCCAATTAAGGTAAAAATTGAAATTTGGGAGTGCTAAAAAAAGTATGCTTGGTAAAAACGTTTTTCGCCACTCTTGGATTTTTTTCGCCATTTGCGAAAGTGGTGAACGGCAGCGGAAACCCCGCAAATATCTTGGTATCTCTGTTTCAAAGAGCCTCTCCTGGGATAATCACGTACAGAATGTCGCTGCGAAAGGCAACTCATTAAGAGGAATCTCAAAGAGTGCACACCAAAAGTAAAGACAGCTGGATATGTCACGCTAGTTCGCCCAGTACTCGAGTATGCCAGCACACTGTGGGACCCTCACCTACAGACACACATACAAACACTTGAACAAGTCCAGAGGAGAGCAGCCAGGTTCGTCACGAATGACTATATATACTTCGCGGACTCCTGGCTGGGTGACAGACATGCTGAAAAGGCTAGAATGGGACAGTTTACAACAACGGAGGGAACAGGCTAGACTACTGATGTTATACCGAATCCAGCTTTCACTGGTCGACATCATCAGGGAAGATTATTTGAGGGGCGATACCTGGACAAGGGCCCGCTTCACCCAGCAACGCATCATCAACCCACTGCACACAAATAGCTTCTTCCCATGGACCATTGGATGCTGGAACCGGCTGCCTGCAACAGTCACCGCTGCGAATTCCATAAACAAGTTCCGCAATCGACTGTCAGCTTCCTTCCCATAAATACCACCTGCTTTTATACACTCGATCCACCTCACCATGCACTTAGTTACGCAGAGCCTTAATGCGTTCTTTAAGGATCCCGGCTCTTGTAGAAGAAGAAGAAGAAGAAGAAGAAGAAGATGAAGAAGAAGAAGAAGAAGAAACTATAATTGTAGAACTACAGGTTGAGACAAAACGTGAAATCCCTGAGGCGAATGAAACGGCTCGTGTATTAGACGCAGCTATGAAAAGGCGGTCTCTTATCTGGAACTGCACTATTTGGCGTGGTACATTTATGCGACAGTGGGGGTTAGATGGTTGAACAGTCAACTGTTTCTAAACGTTTACATTTAAATTCTTGAAGAGAGGTGTTTTACCGTAAATCTTAGGTTCATCTAAAAAGGCAAGTATCTACAAAGGAAAGTAACGCCGCACGAAAATTGCTTGTCGCGTGCCAAGAGTTGTGTCCCTTCGTCTTCAGCAAGAACTTTTTTTCCGATGTTATAAATGGAAAATGAATTGTGAACAAATACATAATTTGCTTAGATCTGGATCCACACTCGTCACTGTTTGCATATGCCATTAACCCGTTATGTTATGAATATTCATGGACGAAATAATGAATTCATAAATATTAATTAAATTAATTGTACTTGGACACAGGAATATTTAGCACGGAATCATGTTGGGGCAAAAAAATCCGTTTTAGAATTTTGGTGAAACGCTGAAAGAAATGCGAAAGTGTAACGTTACATAATCGCATTTTTTTTCGATACGTTTTGTCCTCGAATTGTATAGTATTCCATTGAAAATTATGTCGAAAACAGATTTAGCCATGTTAAAAACTGTAGAAGTTTATCAAGATTATATCATAAGCGAACAGAACAGGCACTGGTCAGACGGCTCCTATAGATCAGGGTCTACAAAGGCATAGTACGGCGTATTTATGGAGTAAAGGATTAAGAGGCATACAGAACATATGATTTAATCATCTACTTAGCTTTTCAAAAACAAAAATGAAAGTTAACGCTTTAACAAAAACGTATTCGCATTATAAGAGTTACATCCCTTAGCAATAATCAATGTTTCGATGTTGATGTCTTGCGTCTCACTTTGATTCTTTACTCCATAATATTCATGTGAGAAAAAGTCGTACTGTGTTAAGCAGTTATTTTTCTAATAGAACTCTCAGAGTAAATCATTTGATTGGTAAGTTTTCTGAAAATTGCCGGAGTGCACAGGATCGTATTTGACGGCTTCCACGGGGAATACAGCATTCAATTTCAAATGACGCGTGACGTCATTCGTTTTGTTATTACTTTGTAGCGTCGATTCGAAATTTCATATCGTCCTTACTCCATTAAATCTGGACGGAATACCACCAAATGATCGATAATAAACGTAAAAACTATTCCTAATACTCCAACACACATTTCCGCTTGACAACCTGCACCGATGTTCAATGGATGCAAAATCGGCAGGTTGTCATCAACCAAGCAAAGTAGAACTGTAAACACACTTTAATCCAATAGTTCCACGGTTTACTTGTTATAGTTGAAAAACTATTCGATGTTAAATTTAAATCTCTGTGGCGTTGGCCAATCAGAGTTGGTTATTCAGTGTTTCCTTTTTCGTGAAGACTAGATTGTTGCCGCCAAATTCATTTTGGCGGCAATAATCCAATCTTCTCGAGAAGAAAATTTGATTGGCTGACTATCGTTTCTGACAGCTTAAAACATTGACTCAGCACGTGGACAGCACTAGCAACCGTGACGTAGTGATGTACACAGTGACGTAAATTTGGAAACAATCTCCCTTATTTGGATCTATTGGGCGGTTCAAATCGACATCAGCATGGTTTATTATATTATTAACTCTTTACTCCACACATATGTCGTTTGCAAATAGTGTATAGGAGCCGCCTAATAAGGGTCTGCTCTGTTTGCTTATTGCGTGATATAAATCTGCTTCTACAGTTTCTGCGCTGGTAAACATTCACGTTTTAATATGCCATTTTAAAAATTAATTAATATTCATGACGTCATCATTTTTAAGATGAGTATTAATGGAGTAAATAGTTAAGCGAACACTAAGGAACATTATCCCTTTACCTGGTAATATCGGCATTTTCATTTAGTGCCTACAGGAGTTGTCAGCTGTGTTTGTTTATAGAATAAAAAAGCTGATTGTATTCAAACCGCATTTTTTTATTAAAAAAACAACAAATCTACTGACAAAGTATTGTACACAGTGGCGTGGTTTTGTAAACAGTGTCCCTTATTTGGATTTAGTGGATGGTTTAAATCATCCTAACAGAAATTTCCCAAAATTTCGCCATGGTCAGACATTTTGCGCCAAATAGCAGAAGTAAAGACAGTGACGTAGATTTGGAAACAATATGCCTTATTTGGATTTGGAAGGCGGTTTAAATCGGTTAGACTGCAAGAGACAATTCTTCATGAAATAGACGGGCTTCGCTGTCGCTCCGCCCGGTCTATTTCATGAAGACCTGTCTTAATGCAGTATAACCTATATACAGAATAATAAAGCTGATTGTATTTAAACCGCATTTTTTATTAAAAATATCAACAAATCTACTGACAAAGTGATGTACACAGTGGCGTGGCTTTGTAAACAGTGTCCTTTATTTAGATTTAGTGGGCGGTTTAAATCATCCAAACAGAAATTTCCCCAAATGTCGCCGTGGTCAGACATTTTGCGCCAAATAGCAGAAGCAAAGACAGAGGCGTAGATTTGGAAACAATATGCCTTATTTGGATTTAAAGGGTGGTTTAACTCGGTTAGACTGCAACAGACAAGTCTTCATGAAATAGACGGGCTTCGCTGTCGCTCCACCCGGTCTATTTCATGTAGACCTGTCTTAATGCAGTCTAACCTATACATAATTGTGAAGTCTGAATATCATATATATACCCCCTTTATAGAGAACAGTCACGTGATTGGCTGGTATAATTAGTATATTATTAGTAGAATTCCCATATATAAATCAATAATGAATATATTAAACACTATAAGTTACACGGAAAGTTGGCAGGGTTAGACCCCGGTCATACCAGCCCGTTCACCCTGCCAACTTTCCGTGTAACTTATAGTGTTTAATATATTCATTATTGATTTATATATGGGAATTCTACTAATAATATACTAAATATTTAGCACTTATAAAATTGTCCGTTTCCCTATTCCACAGACATCGGGAGCCGAATTGCATGCCGGGTCGTTCTTTCATGCTTCCGATTGAGACAACGTCCACCATTTTGTATCGCTTATATCCGAGTTGTTTTATTGCTTCAAGAATCCTAGCACTAAGGACCTGACTTAAATGTTTACAGTCTTGTGCTTGATACGACTTATCTTTTAAATATTCAGACAAGATACTTTCTGTAGCTTTCTCTATTTCGTGCGACTTGAACTGCTTGTCTGGTTTCATTTTGTAAGTGTTCTCGAGTTTTCGACTGTGTACCATTTGCGGATCATGAGCAGTGAGTGACGTCACTTCTAGAAATGACGCAGTGTCCTTGAGATCCGAATCATTGCTATGTTGGTATCTTGACCCCGCTGTGCTTATCGGGTTGACCTTTGATCTTGATAATCGCGAGGACGCAATGGAAATGTTCCGAGCTGCTCGTCCTTTTAACATGGTTTTGTTTTGTATCCAATGACAACCAGGGGATGATAAAAACTATACACTGGTAGATATATTTCACAAATGCCCGAGTTACCTGAAAATAGAAATATTTATTTAAGAAAATAAGACAAAAAGTATACAATAACAACTCGCTAATTCAAACACTCGCTCATTCAAACACTCGCTGAGTCAAACACTCGCTCATTGAAACACTCGCTGATTCGAACACTCGCTCATTCAAACACTCGCTAATCCAACGTTTCCTTCTTTTTATTGCTGTGTTAACCAGTTTAGGTCTTGATAAAACGTCGAGTTAATCGGTGTCTCATCTGGATCTAAATAAATGAATGAAATATTTTCTAACACAAATATCTCAATAATTCCACTTAGAGGCTCCTAAAGTAGACATTTCATACAAAACATTTTCCAAACAATATGGTTCAAAAGGAGTACACATGCATTATACATGCAATGTTATAAGAATCTTTTCAATGCAACGTAGATCAATATTAGAAGGTATCCTCTGCGAATGTCTGCAGCACCCCGACCCCTCCACACACACACACACTGTAAATAACGTAGATCAATATTAGAGAGAAGTTCAGAGAACCCTTTATGAATGTCTGCAGTACGCAACCCCCCCCCCCCCGCCCCCGCCCCCATGTAAATAACGTAGATCAATATTAGAGGGAACCCTTCATGAATGTATGCAGCCCCATATGTAAATACATGTAGCGGATATCAATATTAGATGAAACATTCTATGAATGTCTGCAGTCCCCCACCCACCCCTGTAAATAACGTAGATCAATATTAGAGGGAACCCTCTATGAAAGTCCACATTATTCCCATGTTTTATCAAACTAACAACTGGATGACTTAAAATGAGCTGATTTGATTCTACACTAATAGATAATCTGAGGTCTTTGGAACTCTGCATTCAATGAGCTAAAACAATTGTGTACAGCTCTGTGGAGCTCTGCATTCAATTAGCTAAAGCAACTATGTGCAGCTCTGTGGAGCTCTGCATTCAATGAGTTAACACAACTGTGTACAGCTCTATGGAGCTATGTACACATTCAATGAGCTAAAGCAAGTACAAAATGTATGTACAGCTATGTGGAGCTCTGCATTCAATTAGTTAAAGCAAGTATGTACAGCTCTGTGGAGCTCTGCATTCAATTAGTTAAAACAACTATGCTCAGCTCTGTGGAGCCCTGTATTCGATGAGTTAAAGCAAGTATCTACAGCTCTGTGGAGCTCTGTATTCAATGAGTTAAAACAACTATGTTCAGCTCTGTGGAGCTTTATATTCAATGAGTTAAAGCAACTATGTGCATCTTTGTGGAGTTCTGTATGCAATGAGTTAAAGCACCTATGTGCAGCTCTGTATTCAAAGAGTTTAAAAAACCTTTTGCAGATCTGTGGAGCTCAGTATTCAATGAGTTAAAACAACTATGTACAGCAGCAATAAACGATTAGCAAATAAGAAACCATTATTATACAGAAATAGTTTGAATAACACGTTAACCATTTACACCACATACTCGTCTATTAGCAACTTTACAAACATAATAGACCCAGGTGAATCAGTTCCTGCAGGAGCTGTTCCATTAACAAATCTACTGTTTGGGAGCATTTACTAAAGAGAAGAGAATTTTTGGAATTGTGTAGTTTCGATACAGTTGTTACATTTACAAAAGGCGTCATAAATGTATGGCATCATGCATATGTATCAACTGGTTTTTAACGGCATATGAGCACAGCCTGTAGAATCAGGTCTATATAATTTCAAAAGCAGACAGAGCAGACCCTGATTGGACGTTTACGGACCGTTCGATATAGGTTTCCTCTGTTTCTAAAAGCCTTAACCCTTTACTCATTGAATATTCAAGTTAGAAATAATCACATCAGCCATACTAATTAGCTGAATTGTTGTAACGATACAATGAAACAGGAATAGTTGGTCTTAACAGGGTGAGCAGATCTTTCATAAGCATATAGAGCAGACCCTGATCCTACGGGATACGCAGAAAGGTGTATGCATGTCATCGGCACCCATATGGGTTGCGCCAGCAGTGCATGTATGTAGTAACTAGTAAATAGTTGCAATTTAATAATGCCATTTTGTAAAATCAGATCTGTATATTTCTATCTGAAAACAGAGCAGACCCTAGTCAGAAGGTTTCATAGTAGTCAACACTATCTGGATCTACTCTGTTTTCAAAAGTGTATCTAACAGATAAATGCTTAACTCTTTCAAACAGATCAATGCTTAACTCTTTCGTTGCCAAATACTGTCGTCTGCAAACTTTGTCGTCTGCTACAAATTTTCAAATGAAACGCCGAGTTAGTCCGTAACTGATCAGGATCCAAACTCTAGGATACCGGGCGAGTATGTTTAAACAAATCGGAAATCAATAAAGCATGCGGCAGAGCAAAGACTGGGCAGCTAATATTTTCCCTTAACAGAAGAACGGTCCATCGAATACTTTAGGATTTTAGTTATGAAGAATTACTTTTTAAGGCAGGAGACTGCTTAATACAGAGTGAGCGTCACACCGGCAGCTACACCCCCCCCCACTGCATTAAGCTGCCAACTATCTTAAAGATCGATATCGGTACATGTTTAAGTGTTTGATCTATCGGGGTTTCACTGTACACAATATTGGTTAAAGATCGATATCGGTACTTGTCTACGTGTTCGATCTATCGGGGTTTTACTGTACACAATATTGGTTAAAGATCGATATCTATACTGGGTTAAAGATCGATATTTAGGGAGTTTTCTCAAGAAAAGTGTAACATGTAAACCAGTGCAGATACTAACGAGAGCCTATTCATATGTGTATACACTGTTTGCAAAGTACGTAAGTCAGTCGTTTCTGCATTGTAAGAGCTAAAATATATCAGTTTGTAAGAAAGTTGTCAGAGAAACGTTCCGTGTTACGTTCGTTGTGTACTAACGCTTTCCTTTATAGATTACGCGTAATAAATTACGTATACACAATCCCCCATATAAACACCATTTTACGCATATGCAAACAGAGTAGATCCGTGTCAGACGGCTCCTATAGGAGCATTCCGATCAGGGTCTGATCTGTCTGCTTATGGTATTACACGTATATAAATCCGATTCTACAGTTTCTACCCGAGTCAAACCATCGTGTGTACATATGCCATTATACAAATTAAGTTAATAAATATTCATGAAGTCATTATTCCGTACATGAATATTGAATAGGGAAAGGATTATCCAACCACCTGTCTCTAGCTCTTTACTTGTCATTACTGCCTTTTGTACACCTTAACACACAGAATAGACTCTACTTGTTATTACTGCCTTTTGTACACCTTAGCACACAGAATAGATCCAGATAGGACAGCACACAGAATAGATCCAGATAGGACAGCACACAGAATAGATCCAGATAGAACAGCACACAGAATAGATACAGATAGGACAGCATACATGTACAGAATAGATACAGATCTGAGAGTATAGAGAACATATACAGATAGGCCAGCATACGGAATAGATCCAGATCAGAGAGTATAGAGAATAGATCCAGATCAGAGAATATACAGAATATTACTGCATTTTGTACCCCTTAGCATGCAGAATAGATCCACACAGGACAACATACAGCATAGATCCAGATCAGAGAATATACATAATATTACTGCCTTTTGTACCCCTTAGCATGCAGAATAGATCCACACAGGACAACATACAGCATAGATCCAGACCAGATAATATACAGAATATTACTTCCTTTTGTACCCCGTAGCATATTTTATCATGTTTAATTCTGTTTAGTTTTGCTGTGATAATTACCCTTATGAATGAATGAATATATGTATGAATGAAAGAAAGAAAGAAAGAATGAATGAAAGAATGAAAGAAAGATTAGTTTCGTCCTGAACTAAGCTACCACCTTCTCCCCGTAAAGAAGATTATGGACTATATTTATTGGAAACTTGATGCAGGTTTTACTGTATGAATAAAGATAAGTATAAGATAAAAATAAAATAAACATCCTCTCCATCTCAGAGATATGAAAAAACCCAAACTTACTTATTCGTTCATAAATTCCTTATATATCAATTGGAGCTATGCTGTAATCAGGTCCATTTAAATATCCACTGAACTTACTTATTCGTTCATAAATTCCTGATATATTAACTGGAGCTATGCTGTAATTAGGTCCATTTCAATATCCACTGAACTTATCCATAGGTTTCTACATTTCAGTATGACCCACTATTCTAACTCAGCGGACTGGTTAAATAATTAAAATACCTAATCCTACTTAATAACAAATATCCATTGATATGATTACTTCACATTGAAAAGGTCTACACCAAGTTTTTAACAATGTCCCATTGTTTTCGTGGCGGATTTAAAGTCGTTTTGACTTGCGGTAATCCATTAAATATATGGCTAAGGTTTTGGCAGCAAGTAGATCTACTTTTCCTCGCGAACAATTAAACCTGGCTTTAGAGATTAAGAACCAAGTACATACATATTAAATCCATTGATTTATTAAACATCTGCCCTGGTTTACACCTGTTGTAGCTACAGTGGTAAGCCAATGTATGCATCAGAATTAAACAAAAAAAAATCCATCTCAGATTATTAAGCTAGTGTTTTCGACCTAACCATTTTTCGGAAACTATCGGTATATTCCGTAACCGTTCGTAATACCATTTAGCATATCCAATAGTATTCGCTGCACCTTATAGTCACGTGAATCAGATAACAACTGTGTATCCGGAATGCAATGTATACCAGGTCATGTTGTCCATTCAGTATGAAAGACCTTTACTCGCTATAGGATTTTAAATTGCAAACTGTGCATAATCTGTATCAGACGTCTCCTTTAGGAGCTATCTGACCTTAAAGACATTCCCTTGGCCGGCTTGGGTCATAACAGCTAACCTGTGAAAAAGCATGCGACACATGGTAAGAGCTATAGCAGTCTGGCTGTCAAGAACCACTGGAGCGTTCCATGTGAGGCCCGTCTCTTACATTTGATGATTTGGAAATGATTAGATTTGGAGTCTGATGACATGAGGTTAGAGAATTTATTGACAGTTGGCCAGTGGCAGAAATATGGTTTAAAGTACTTTTGTCTGAGTTTTCTGCATTTTGGACATACTAACAGGAAATGATATTCGTCTTCAATAGCATTCATGCTGCATTTCGTGCACTTTCGATCTTCTCTTGCTACGTTTGTGTATCTTCCTGTTTCCACTTCTAAAACATGTGATGATAATCGAAATTTTGTTAGCGAGATTCTAAATTTATTTGTTTTGATACAGCTAAGATATTTTTCTGATTTGAATTCATGTTTATAAATACAATATGACGAGAGACGTCTTGAATTGTTGATATTTGCATACCAAGATTGCGTATATATGTCAAGAATCCTTTGTTTGATACATTTGAAATTAAGATCAGTGTTCAAGTTATCCTGATTTTGCCAAAGGTTAGCCATACCAATTTCAGTGAGTATGTGTTTTATTTGATAAGCCCAATTCATCCCTCCATATGTAATGTTATTTTCTGTATCGTGTTTAAGCTGTGTGTATATCATTTTCAAGATTGAATTATTTGAGTGTATAATCTTTAGCCAATACTCCACCAAAATCAGTTTTCTCTGTATTTTTAGTGGATGTCTTCCCAACTCTCCATATAAACCATCTAAATAACGCTTTTCGCAAAAATTTACAGTGTATCAATTCTACATCTTTACTCTCATGATAGCCCCAAACCTCTGCACTATAGTTAAGAATAGGTCCCACCAAACTATCAAACAGTCTGCATTTGTCAGTTGTAATTAATTCTATCTGGTTAAAAACTGTAAATAATTTATGCAGTGCATGTTTTGAATGTTGTGCTAAATATTTTTGTGTTCTAGACCAATTTCCGTTTTTAAAGAGTTTTACTCCCAAATATTTAAATGAATCAACAATATCTAAAACAGTATTGTTAATCGTAAAGTTATATCTTGAATGGCGCCCTTTTTCGAAAATCATAACCTTAGTTTTGTTGGTATTGATCTTTAGACCCCATGTTTGGCAATATGTATCTAGATCATTTAAGATCGATTGAAGTGCCTGGGGCGTTTCTGCGAATGCAGCCGCATCATCGCAGAACATTAACAAGAAAACCTTTATTTCGTTTATCGAGAACAAGCCTTCGATATCTAAATCTATATTTTCCATGATGTCATTGACAAAAATTAAAAACATAAGACTTGAGCTCGGGTCTCCCTGCTTGACCCCTATGTCAACAGCCTACGGGGAAGTGTTAAACCAGCATATGTGGCAAAAGGCGTTCATATGGGAATGAGTCAATATAGCTTGAGGAAATGCGTTAACCTAAACGTGTTTTCACACATTTGCAAATAGAGTAGACCCAGATCAGACGGTTCCTATAGGAACCGTCTGATCAGGGTCTGCTCTGTTTGCTAATGGAATTTGATATATTTATTTGTCTAATTTCTAAAATCGCTACAATATTTCACATTCCAAATTTCAGTATAAGTATTGTCCATTAATACCTAGCATGTATTGCGATTTTGAATAAACACAGAACAGGCAAATTGTTAAATAAATTAGCCATTGAGGAAATGAGTTTAACCCATTCACCGCCAAAGTCGCATAAATGCACGACGAGAAATAGTGCAGCCCCAGATCAGACGCCGCCTTTTCAAAGCGACGTCTGATCAGGAACTTCAATATTTGTCTCAAACTCTATTTCTATACCTGTGCTTTATTCCTTTGAAGTTTGCATTTATTTATCTTATTTCCTTATTTTACCGAATGATTTAACAAAATTAGATTGCAGACGACAATTAGAAATTTGGCACCGAAAGGGTTAAAAAAAAAAACCTAGATTTTCATTCGTTTTACAAGCTTCATTTATAGACACACTTCCTTTATTTAGAATTGTCAGACAGTAAAATCGATATGTAGAGTTCCCATTGGAACTAAGAGTTGTACATGTATAATATTTAAGCAGCATACTCCATAGATGCAGCTTGCGCCACATAGGCTATTTTTTAGATCCAACCTCTTATAAAGTAAATTTACCGAAACGAAGAACTAACTAGAGAAAAGGAATATTTTAGAATTTTGTAGTTTGAAACAATTGTGATAAATAGAGCATTTGTTCCTATAGAGCAAATGCTCTATTTATCACAATGGTTTCAACAGGTGACTTTGCAGAGGCGTTCAAAGGCGTCAATGTGAGGGAATGGGTTAAACATGTGTAATATAGAGACATATGTAATGGCTATATTAACCCCTTCCTTATGTAAACACCTTTTCGCGCATCTGCAAACAGAGTAGACCCAGTCCAGATGGCTCGTATATGGTCCGTCTGCTCAGGGTCTGCTCTGTTTGTTAATGAAAAGTTGTTTTTTTTTAGAATTTTGTAATTAGGAACCATTGTGATAAATAGAGCATTTGCTCCTATAGGAGCAAATGCTGTATTTATCACAATAGTAACAGCAGGTGACTTTTACAGGGGCGTCAAAAGGCGTCAATATGAGAGAATGGGTTAAAGTCTTTGCCAATATTCTGAAAGTGGAAGATCCTTCGAAACCAAAAGTAGCAATGCGAAAAGAGAAAAATGAAGACTCGGTTCTATTGAGTCTGTTCATGAGTAGTAATTAACAGTGCAACACTACCCCGCCCTTAGAACCGGCTAAAGAAGTCTTCATTTTTCAAAACTGATAACACCAAAACCGATGATCCCGCATGACTATAGAAAATATAACAACACTGAGTACGGGGCGACTTTCTACGACCGCCACATAGGCTGTTGTGAAGTACATTTACATATATTCTGAAAGTGGGAGATCCTTCGAAAGCAAGAGTAGCAATGCAAAAAGAGACAATTGCAGACTGCGTTTTATTGAGTCTGTTCAGATCAGACAGCTCCTTCAGGATAGGACTCTGTGCAGTTCCCTAACGGGATTCTTCAGTTCCTGCAATAGTTAATGAATATTTAATTATTTGCCCATTTGTTCGCAGTGGATTCTTCCGTGCTTAAATATTGGACTAGTCTATTTTTTTTTATCTAAGGGGTGTCTGGCCTAAATTTTTAGTTTTGTTTTGTTTTATATTGAATTTCCTATCAGCAAACAGTGTAGACTGTGAACAGACGCCGCATTATGCAGCGTCTGATCAGAGTTTACACTGTTTGCCTACGTCCCATATATGGGATCGTGGGAACAAATGTGATCATTACAAGGTATAAATAAATGGTTAACCCGCTCCTTCATATAAATGTCTTTTCGCGCACCTGCAAACAGAGTAGTATCTGATCAGACGGATCCTTTAGAATACTCAGTAGATATTGAACTTTAGAACTTTTAAACATAGAACAGTGCAATGGTAAATCTTAGTTTCAATTCAATTGAATTTAATTTCATCCAGTTCAAAAGTTTAAGAGCGTTTACATTATACAAGGCCGAGGTCCAGATAATATACGTAAATTAGATAAGATACGTAAATTAAAACATATTCAAGAATAGTTCCTTTATTTCTCCATCAAACCCTATACTGTGACCACTCTTTAGAATCGTCTCGAAGAGACGATTCTAAAGAGTGGTCATAGTAAAGGGTTTAATGCAGAATTGACGATTTTAGTATTTGGGTACGCATCTTTATCTGTAGCTCTGTATTTTAGTATTTGGGTACGCGTCTTTATCTGTAGCTCTGTATTTTATATTTAGTATTTGGATACGCATCTTTATCTGCAGCTCTGTATTTTAGTATTTGGGTACGCATCTTTATCTGTAGCTCTGTATTTTAGTACTTGGGTACGCATCTTTATCTGTAGCTCTGTATTTTATTTAGTATTTGGGTACGCATCTTTATCTGAAGCTCTGTTGCGTTGTATACAAATAATAGCACGTTATATCGTAGTCAGTTTTGTGCCTATTAATGTATATATATTACATTAGAACCTGTTATAAGCACCTATCCATTTATTGAACATATTAGCCTTAAACACAGGTGATTGCTAATTGAAGAGCAAAATTAATGCAGAAAGCTTTGTATTATTTTCGACCTGCATTAAGCCTTACAGACCCATGGTTAGACCTGAGTTTGATGTTCGCTTAAGACAGGTTCTCCTGTATATAAAATCTCCTGTATATAAAACGAGGAAACAATTCACATTATTATACTGCAGCTGAAGACATTATCTTAACCTTTCTTGTCCTTCGGGATCATAAGTGTTGATGGTATTTGTTTTGAAAATTGAATACTGCTTAAGTCGGTGCTAGGGTCATGAGTAGTGTTGCACATTTAATTACTACTCATGAACAGATTTAATAAAACCGAGTATGCAATTTTATCTTTTGGCATTGCTACTTTTGCTTTCGAAGAATCACCCACTTTCAGAATATATTTACACGAGCAGGAAGTATTCTGTCATATCAGGGCAAACAAAGTCATCCGACTAAAGCCAAGCTGTTACATGTAATATGTTACTCGGTCTGACAATCAAAGTCATCTGAGACTACACCCCTGGTGTTACATGTAATATGCTACTCGGGCTGACAAACAAAGTCATCCGACTACACCCCTGATGTTACATGTAATATGTTACTCGGGCTGACAAACAAAGTCACCCGACTACACCCCAGGTGTTACATGTAATATGTTACTCGGGCTGACAAACAAAGTCATCCGACTACACCCCTAATGTTACATGTAATATGTTACTCGGGCTGACAAACAAAGTCATCCGACTACACCCCTGGTGTTACATGTAATATGTTACTCGGGCTGACAAAGTCATCCGACTACACCCCTGATGTTACATGTAATATGTTACTCGGGCTGACAAACAAAGTCATCCGACTACACCCCTGGTGTTACATGTACTATGATACTCGGGCTGACAAACAAAGTCATCCGACTAAACCCCTGCTGTTACATGTAATATGTTACTCGGAGTGACAAAGTCACCCGACTACACCCCTGGTGTTACATGTAATATGATATTCGTGCTGACAAACAAAGTCATCCGACTAAACCCCTTCTGTTACATGTAATATGTTACTCGGAGTGACAAAGTCACCTGACTACATCCCTGGTGTTACATGTAATATGATATTCGTGCTGACAAACAAAGTCATCCGACTAAACTCCTGCTGTTACATGTAGTATGATACTCGGGCTGACAAAGAGTCACCCGACTACACCCCTGGTGTTACATGTAATATGATACTCGGGCTGACAATCTCGCAGATGTGTTATTTATAATTTGTCTTTAAACATCTCATCTCATTGAATCTCTTCGCATCGCAACTCGTCGCAATGCATCTAATCTCGTCACGTTTTGTATCATCACATCACTTCACATCCCTTCACATCGCATCGCTTCGCATCACATGTAACATGATACCAAAGTTGACAAACCCAACTACCCATCGGATGATACATGTAATATGATACTCGGACTGACAATCTCGTATATGTGTTATTTATAGATTGCTTTTAATGTATCGCATCGCGCAGCATTGCATCGCATTGTATGGGATGGGGTGCGGTGCGATGTGACGCAGTGCGGTGGGGAGGGATCGGATGCGGCGCAGCCCAGCATAGCGTGGTGTTTTCAGGTACACTTACAAACATATCCATAATGCTTCATTCAATTTGAAAAAAAGCGTAGAGCTTCACAATTTATTTCATCATGCTACGTTTACACTTAGCCACGATGTCTACAATCTCCACGATTTGAGAGAAGTGAAGGGTTCGTGGGATCGAATCTTAGTGATTTTGAGGGAGCTTGGAGGAATCGTGATTGTTTTAAAATCATACATGACTAATAGAAAGCAACGTGTTAGTTTGAATGGGGTACTGAGCAAAACATAATATTATGGGGTACTGAGCAAAACATAGCTTACAGGGTACTGAGCAAAACATAATATTATGGGGTACTGAGCAAAACATAACATTATGGGGTACTGAGCAAAACATAACATTATGGGGTACTGAGCAAAACATAATATTATGGGGTACTGAGCAAAACATAACATTATGAGGTACTGAGCAAAACATAATATTATGGGGTACTGAGCAAAACATAGCATTATGGGGTACTGAGCAAAACATAACATTATGGGGTACTGAGCAAAACATAATATTATGGGGTACTAAGCAAAACATAGCATATAGGGTACTGAGCAAAACATAATATTATGGGGTACTGAGCAAAACATAGCATTATGAGATACTGAGCAAAACATAGCCCCATGGCCAACTATTTCGGGGAAATAGATAATCAGGGGACACTATATAGTGCGATAATAATGCGCAATTTTAATAAGGATGTCACGATTACGCTCCTTGACATTTCAGTATCTTGGAGAATTACCAACATCTTATTATCTTCTAATCGGGTGTCATTACAAGCTGATTAATCACTTTTTAGCAAACTACGTACATTGAGTTTCAACAAATATGAAACAAAGATTAGGCCCCACAAGTGTGAGGCCTGGGTCCATGCTTATAAAACTTTTAGTTGAGTCTGAGTTCGTTATCAAGTTTTTGATTGGTCAGATTTGAGCCTTTGGCTCAAATCTGACCAATCAAAAGCTTGAGAACTCAAATCTGACCAATCAAAAGCTTGGGAACGAACTCAGACCCTGATCTTCGATACATATTGCTTGCAAAGACCATTAAAAGTCAACATTTTTTAAACATGTACAATAAAATTGTATTCGTTTAGTACCATAACTTTTTGAGGGCACTGTATATATACACACTGATTTAACCCTTTACCTCTCATAAAAGACTTTTAACCCTTCTCTTGCTGAATTTTAAAATACATTTCTCCTTCTTAACCCATGCCCTGTTGTATAATTACATATATCTTCACTGTGTACAAGTATTTCGTTGTGCAATCACTGCTGTGGAGTGCACTGGTTGCACAATCAACTTGTAAATAGTGCAGATCATGCAGGAGCTGTCTCATCTGGGTCTTCACTATTTACAGGTACGTATATTGACGTGAATAGCAAACGGAGGGTTAACGCGTTTGCAAGCAGAGAACACCTAGATCAAGCAGCCCCAGTAAGACATGTCGTTGTTTTATTGCTCGACCTTTTATGCAAGGAACCGTCCTGCTGCGCAACTGTGCGCAGCGTTCCACCCGCCGTGGGTTGTATATTGCACAAGCTTGGACCCATAAAATATTATAACTTTTATTTAACCCTTTCCTTGTTCAATATCTAGTCCAAATTTCATTACGTTCTGAATATTCATGGATGTAATAGTTAAATGAACTATGGAAGGTGGGACACTGTAACCATTTTAGAAACTAAAACAGATCTTTCAAATCCCATTAGCAATCAGAGCCGATCCTGATCCTCAAAAAGAGTCGTCTGATCTGAGTCTACCCTGTTTGCAAATACGTGAAAACGCGTTTATATGGGAGAAAGGGTTAAAGGGCTATAAAACGCATCGATGGACATTTAGTAATATCACGAAGTAAGTATTTACATGTACTTCGAGGTAATATCACGACAGTGCGACAAAAACAATGACGTATCGTATTTTAGGCTGTTGGAAGTTTGTTTGAGTTCATGAGAAACAAAAGAAATTTATTCTGAGAGATTAAAAATAAATAAGATGCAATGTCAAACAAGAGCCTTATAATAAAATATAAAACAGACAGACTGATATATAATTAGAAGACTTAAAAAAGTAATTGGATTATATCGTCACTTAACCCTTTCCTTCATAAATACACATACCATCACCGTTCACAGAAAAATCTTAGATCTGGCAGCTCCTGTATGACCTGCCTGATCAGGGTCCACTCTCTTTACTTATAATCTTAGACAACCCAAGGAGCAGTGTGACAGGCATAAAGCATGCAATATCGATCGGTCAAATCGGCCATTTTATGAGTCCAGTGTCATAAACTTTAATCCCTGTTTAGCAACGGATGCAACAGCCCAGAAATAAACACGTATCAGTTTGTTTGCAGCTGAAATTATCAAAACAGGAACAATTTACTGAAACAATTGTGCAATCTACCTTGTTGGCCATGGTCACAACTCAAGTTAAGCGTGATAGCAAAAATTCACTAACCTGTTTCCTTTTCTCCTTCGTATAGTGTACTTCAATTCGATCGCTGGTCACTGGCACCACATTTTACGTCAGTGTAATACAATACATAGACGACCAAGCCGGAATTCTACTTCATAACTTTTATTATACGAGTATAACAGCTCCTCAACATTCTCCCGGTCTCCTACTCTCTCTCTTCCCTGTCTCCAAGAATACACAAAACATCTCATATTTATACTAACTAAGACCATAATTATCATCACTGCCACCGCCTGGATGACAGCTCTGAACTCTCAATACACATACATATGACATCTTAATAATAGGTCTCGACAAACATACATGCGTCCCTGTCCACCCAATACACGAAATGCACTCAAACCTTTAACCCGTACTCTCAACCTTTTACACGCTAACTTACATTCAAGTCTCTCTCATACCCTTATCCTGCTAACACCCTCTAACACACCCTTGCATTACAGATTTCAACATGAAATTGCTGAGATAAATGTCCAACAGTGTAAAGCCTGTGCAGATTTGCAGGCTGGCCAGGCTCTAAAACATTGACATAACTTGTAATATATTGTCTGGCCATATCTTTTTGTCAGTTTCTGAACAAGTAATGACTAAGTAATGATTAAACATATGCAAAACAGAAATACAATTATGAATACCACTTTCAATGTGCATAAAATACACTTCAACATAGCAGGCAACAAACAATATCAGTATTTGCTGATGAAACACCTATTGACATTCTCAGACCTCTAATCAGACATTTAACACTTTCCCTCATGTAAACATGATTTCACACATTTGCAAACAGAGTAGACTCAGATCAGACAGCTGAACAGGGTCTGCTCTGTTTGCTCATCGAATTTGATGTATTGAATTTGAGGTATGTTTCTTTACTTCCTAAAATGGCTACAATGTTTCACCTTCCATATTTCCTTACAAATATTTTGTCCATAGATATTCAGTAGGTATTGGAATTTGAACAAGGAAATGGTTAATAGCCGCAGATCCGCCTGGCCTTCATGCATTTCCATTTACCATATGATGCATCAAAGTCAAATGACTTTTGGGGGCCGCCATCAATACGGAGTTTCATCAGCAAATAATGAGACTTTGTGTCAAGCCTGTTTCGAAGATTTGAACACTAAACCCCGTCTCACATTCTACACTTGAGACAGGAATGCACAAAAGCCTTCCGGTAACATCTGCTACATGTGGATATACACCTTTCTGTCTAAGGGCCAACTGACACACACTGCTCATATCATTCGCCTCTCTCGCATAACTCGACACAACTTCACCCCTGAACTTGAATTTGAACTATTCACTGCATTATTCCTGGAAAGAATTATCATGAACTGCGTCAGTTTCCTTAGTTTAGGATCTGGTTTTGGCTGATCTTCTGTTTTACGTTGACGACCCATTTTTTTGATTACAGACTACATGAACTACATCTACCTTTAAAGACTGCTTAGATTAGAATGGCAGAGAAATGTGCTAGAAAATATTCATTTTGTAATTATCTTTTCAAATAAAAAATGATTAGCTAATCGGGTGTTTCTTTAAATTCTTTTATAATTATGTAATTAAAAACTACCTGCTTTGATGTAGAAAATTAACAACATCTAATAACTTCAACTCAATTATAAAATAATCTGCGAACAAACTACAAATTTGTCGGCAGAAATTATACATATACTGACCATGCTAATTGATGGGTACCGTAATTGATTGTTATTAACACCCCTACGTACCCCATGAGGTAAGCTCCATGAGCTTCTCTTCCGGTTCCGGTTGAAATGGTTGTGTTTTGAAACTGTGGGAACAAATTTAGTGTGGAACAGTCATATGCTGTGCTAATTGAATCGAAATTGCGGGAATAACCTACGAAATAGGTGATCGGATGGACACAGTTATGAATGGTATTTAAAACTACTTGTGGAATTTTGAAGTTTTTGACTTTGCTTTGAACTGTAAGGAAACCATGGGTGGGGTATGATTTTCAGACATAATACGTGTATATCGAATTTATGCGCAATTTCTCGCGTCACGCTTGAATGAACCCAATCAGTGCCCATTCAAAGTCGTTTACAATAGCAGCGACTGCAGTAACAATAGCCTATAAAGGATTGTGGCATACAGAGCAGCTAACGGTAGTGTACCTATATAGTAATTACTGAGTCCGTGCATTGTGTATTGTACACCAGGAGCTATATATCACAATGGGCAAGACAGGTAAAAGTAAAGGACATACTGATACCAGTCAACAAAGATCAGACCACAATGGACACCACAAATAACATGCCAAACCGTACCGCAACATCAAAATAACGTAACTGCGAATATGTATCCCACTCAAGACCAATACCCAAGGCCAACCCAGATATCCCAAGCTACCCCAAATATGCCAATACAATACGGCCCGAACCCGCATTATAACACCCCTAGTCCCAATACTACGGCGGACAATACCGTCCCCCCTTGGGCAGCTGGATTATGCCAGCAAATGAGCAACATGCAAACAACGATGGAAAACCACTTGAAACGCTGGCAAACATTTGAAAGCAGCATGGCGGTACAAAACCAACGCCTAGTGAAAATGGAACACTAACTAAGCGAATTAACAAATTTGAGACAGGAATTGAAAAGTACAAATACCAAAGTGAAAGAATATGAACAAGAGGTGCACACATTGAAATCGAAAGTAGTCGTTTATGACAAAACAATCCACCAATACAGTGACATGTATGACGAAATAACAGAGAACAATATAGACATAGAACAGAGATTCAAAGACATCAATTTGCGCTTAAAAGACGTTCAGCAAAGCCAAGAACAGATTAATACCAACATGAATGCCGACATGAAAGAAATAAAAGAAAACGTCACAGACCTGCGCTGTCGTAGCATGCGGGATAACCTGCTTATATTTGGCATAGCTGAAACAGGTATAACCAGTGAAAATGCTGAAAGCTGTGAAAATCAACTTAACGAATTCTTCAGGCAAACACTTCAAATTGACAGGGATATACCACTAGAAAGAGCGCACCGATTAGGGCGTTATAACAGGAACAATGCGAGACCAAGGCCAATAGTGGTTAAATTCAGTTTTTTTAAGGACAGGGAACTGATCAGAACCACAGCACGGACAATGTTGCCTGGAACAATATTTGGAGTCTCCGAACAATTCCCGCCTGAGGTTGAAGCAAAACGCAAACCACTATATCAGGTAGCGAAAGCCGCCCGTGAAGATAGAAACAACAAAGTGCGGCTAGTCCGAGATAAACTTTATATAAATGATGAATTGTACATATCACAAACGGCAACGGGGGAACATGACACAAATGGTGCAAGACCAAAAACGATTCACAAGAACAACACTGACAAGTACGTCAACGACAACAGAAACACGAATGGGAACACCAGGACTCGCTACACACGACAGATGGACAACAACACACAATTTACAAGAACTTTTACTAGATCCATTGTGAACAGACAACCGACATTCGAAATACCTACAAACAACAGATACACATCGTTACAAACGGCAGAAGAAACAGTAAATCGAACGCCAAAGCCAGTGATAGGTGGAAAGAAGAAAGCAACGTCTCCTCTTGAAAGGGACATTAGTTTTAAGAAAGTACACAATGTCGACGACAGTGGTAAAGACAGTGTACAATCTACACAGACGATGAAGGAGCATAGTGGCAGAAATGACTCACCGTATTTGCATCAGCACCTACAAACCCCGCCCCCGAAATCCACGATGACGTTAGAACCCTCCCCGACTATAACAGTCGACATGACGACTCGACACGTTATCGGTCTGACACACACTAGTGACGGACAAGACAGTCCTGTGTATGGACAAGGAAATGGTATAACCGACTAGCAATATTTGGAAAACGGCCCGGCGCATCCGGCCAGGAAAACTCGGCCGGTCATGGTAAACATGGTTTAGAAATGAACAGTGAACTCAAAATCTTGTCACTAAAATTGTGTGGGATTGTGTCCAAATTAAAATGTCCTGAATTCATTTTATATATTAGTCAATTTGATATAGTAGGTCTGCAAGAGACAAAAACAGATGATACAGATGAAGTTGTTGTTCCTGGCTTTAAAGTTTTTATTTACAATAGAAAGACACTCACAAACTATAGATCAGGTGGTTTAGCGCTGCTGATAAAAAATAAAATAGAACCATTCGTGCATGTCGATACAAAATCAGAATCAAATCTTATCAAATTTTTCACTGTATCTAGAAGGATTTACGGTAGAAATTATAGTTCATGTGATGAAGACCTTAAATGTGGTATGGTATATATCCCACCAATTGGATCGAAGTATTCGCATACAGACCCGTTCTTTGAAATCCAAAACGAATGCTTTAGATATTTTGCAAGTTCTAGACATTGCATCCTATGTGGAGACTTCAATTCAAGGTGTGGAGGACTTCTAGATTACACATTAACTGATGAAATGCTATCTGATACCTTTGACTTGCAAGATATGCAAAATGAAGAGCGCTCCATCTTTAGAAACTTCTTTGTATATCAGGTGCCTCTGGATAGAAAAGCTATTGATAGAACGGTGACATACTATGGACAACAATTAGTTGACCTGTGCAGACAGAATGATTTGTTCCTATGGAACGGGAGAATTGATAGTGAGAAACAATCTCCAGAGACTGACTTGTAAAAACTCAAGTACTGTTGACTATATTATGTCCTCGTCATTTGTTTGTGAAAACATCGTTGATTTTAATATTGACGAGTTTAGCAGTCTTTTATCAGATGTTCATTGTCCTTTACATGTCACGTTAAAAACAAAGCTGTTTGTTGAGAGTTATGAGGAGAACCCGGTATCAAACATTTCCCCGAAACTTAAATTATGGGACAGGGAAAATGTAGATCGGTTCTACGATAATATTGATGTGCTTAAAGTTATTTCTATTGAATCAAAGCTTGACCAGTTGAACGCTAATGAAAATGTTTCAGAAACCGATGTTGACGGTATAACTACGGATATTACTCATGTATTACTAGACAGTGCTAAAGTTTCGTTTGGAACTATGAATGTAACACGGAGCAAAATGAAATCTGAGAAACAGAAAAAGGGTTACCCTTGGTTTAATAACGCTTGTCAAAGAATGAGAAATATTTACCACAGAACTAGGAAAAGCTACAACAAATACAAAACACAATATTTCAAAGATTTACTAAAACACGTGAGTAAACAGTACAAAAATACACTACATCATTCGTGCAGAAAGTTCAATTCACTTCGAATAGAAAAACTACGTAACATAAAATACTCAGATCCAAGACAATACTGGAAAGCAATCAATTGCAACAAAAATAACGACCAAGATACCACCGCTTCTCTAAATGACTTTTTGGCTTTCTTCAAAACATTAAACGAAAGAAACACCGATGAAGAAAATAACAATGCTGATGAAGATACTAACCAGAATGCTACAAATGAAGATATAAATTGTCCAATAACACAGCAAGAAATTTCAAAAGCAATAAAAAGTCTTAAAAGCAATAAATCACCAGGTATTGACGACATTGTAAATGAACATATTAAACATTCTATCCCAATTATGATTAATATTTACGAGAAACTGTTTGATTTGGTATTTAATACCGGTAAAATACCTGAGACTTGGACAATAGGTATCATTAAACCAATCTACGAGAACAAAGGTAATCCAAATTTGCCAGAGAACTACAGGCCTATATCACTTCTAAGCTGCCTAGGGAAATTATTCACATGTATTCTAAATAATAGACTAAACATATACGCAGAAAGAGAAAAAGTCATACACGACACACAAGCAGGCTTTCGTAAAAATTATTCTACTCTTGATAACATCTTTATATTAAAAAGTTTAATTGACTTAGTACAATCGGAAAAGAAAAAAAAACTTTATTGTTGTTTCATAGACTTTAAACAAGCATTTGACTCAGTGTGGAGAGTAGGACTATGGTAGAAAATGATAAAGGAGAATATAAACGGAAAATGTTATGACGTAATAAAAAATTTATACAATAATATTAAATCAAAAGTTGTCACATCGGAAGGTTCTACACCACTTTTTGAATGTAATGCTGGAGTAAGGCAAGGTGAAAATTTGTCGCCATTTTTATTCTCGATATTTATAAATGATCTAGAGACAAACTTACTAGACAATAACGTACATGGGGTCTCAAGAAACACACAGATAGAAGGAGCAGACATATACCTCAAACTTTTTGTTTTACTATATGCAGACGACACAATAATATTCAGTGACAATGAAAATGACCTTCAAAATGCATTGGATACATTTAAACAGTATTGTGAAATATGGAGATTGAGTATTAATGTAACTAAAACCAAACTGCTTGTTTTTGGAAAAGGGAACTCGAAATCAAAGAGGATATTCAAAATTGGGGATGAGCTCTTAGAATTAGTATCGGAATATAAATATTTAGGAATGTTCTTTAGCAAATCTGGGAGTTTTTGTAGAGCTAAGTCGCATATAGCCGAACAGGCAAACAAAGCAATGTTTTCATTACTTAAGAAAATCAAATCACTGTCATTACCATATGACTTACAGATTGAATTATTCGAAAAGACTGTAAAACCAATACTACTGTATGGAAGTGAAATATGGGGGTACGGAAATTTTCAATGTCTAGAAAGGGTGCAACTTAAATTTTACAAGTATATCTTCAACCTGAAAAAGTCAACGCCATCATATATGATTTACGGAGAACTTGGAATAACTCCCTCTCAAATAATATAAAAAACAGAGTCATCGCATACTGGACTAGACTAATTCAGAATATATCCGAAAATGAAAATATAAAGTTATCCTCAAAAATGTATCTTATCATACAAGAACTGCATTCAAATCAAATTGTCAAATCCCAATGGATAGATAATGTAAAACGGTATTTATGTGAGACCGGGTTTTCAGGAATATGGTACAGCCAAAGTTTTGTTAATGCCAAATGGGTCACTAAGACGACACTTCAGAAGCTTAAAGACATTTTCATACAATCCTTGTATTCGGATTTAGATAGAACATCCGATACAAATATTTACAAACACCTAAAAACCAATTTCGGTCAGAGCAATTTCATAACCAAACTAACCACATATCACTGTAAAAACTTGTTTAGATTTTTAACCAGAAACCACACTTTACCCATTGAGACTGGGCGGTGGCAAAACATACCGTCTAACGAACGCAAATGCCCCCAGTGTAATCAACTAGGCGACGAATTTCACTACATTTTTGAATGCAGACTTTTTGATGAAATACGGAATAAATATCTGGACAACTATACCAGGCAAAGGCCAAGCATGGCAAAATTTGTTGCATTGGTAAATTCTAATAATCATACAAAATTAGAAAAAATTGCAATCCTATGTCAGCAAATCACGAAACATTTTAGAGATAACATATAGAATGAATCAATATAAAATACATAAGTATGTACTATTACAATACGGCATTACAGTCACATAACTTTAGAGAACATGTACAAAATGTATTGTACTCAATATTTAGGTCGCTTAACGTTACATTGTTATAGGGAATAAGTCAAATGTAGAGCTGTACCGCATTGTTTGTTGAAAATGTTAGCGTCCTTGCAAAACTTGGGTGTCTGACTTTACAGCAAACAGTGTAGACCCAGTGCTGAAAACTCTTATGAGTCCTCGGATCTGGATCTACATTGCTTACTCACATTAAATTCATATAGTAGTGTAAATACGTGTACATGTATGTATCATATATATTGTCGTTGTAGTTTTGTCTAGATGTTAGTTTGTTGCTTGTCTGTCTTGTCTTATGTTTATTTGTTGTCTGTTTAATACGCTGACATTTTGTTGAACAAAGATCTTGTAATTGTTTAATTGCTATGTCCAATGCATACAAATTATAAAGAAAATCACTGGAAATATAACAAATCTATATTTAAGTGAAAATGACTTGATCCCATGTCACACACCGACTAATAGCTCGGTGGGGATCTGGATCCAGATCATTTTGATTGACCATAGCATTTTTTTTTCTTTATTAATCTGTAATAAACCAGATTTTGTACTACACTTGTTAATGACTATGTTAAAAAATATATCAGCTTGCCCAATTATAGTGTTCAAGAGAACCGACACCAAACCAGACGCCGTGTGTATATCGGCTGCTGGTTTGAATCAAAATTATTTGACACTCTGTCTGATATGTATTTCTTTAACTGTATTTCCTTTACAATAACCTTGGATTAGTAGATACTCGCCAGTCTGGGAACTATACTGTACAATCGGGTCTGTTCTGGATTAACAGCGAGTACTTCCTGTCTGATCTGGATCCAAATCGATTGACTTTTAGTCAGTACGTTTATATCACTAGTAGGAATCTGTGCATCAGACATTTGCTTTTTAACACTTAGTAACATCCAGGAGTAAACGCAGACAGGAAAACACGTTCGAAAGACATTTTGAATTAAACTGTACAGATAGTTACTTAGGTAAAATCCATTACACCGGTCAGTGAATGTCCGTGTATTTCTACTGTACATCCCACGCAAAAACTCAGGTAGATAATATAGGAAAGCCGCCTTTGCGCATGCTTTGCGCCACTGCCTAATACACCAGGCACACTGACTGGCGATAATGGGTATTACTTACCAATTGATCGTCTGCTACTATCTTGCTCCAATTAATTAAAGACAGTTTCCTGAAACACCGTGTATAATAATATCTGAGCTATTGTGATATACACATTTGAATACTACTAATCACTTGGTGCTGTTTCCCCTATACAGTTTATGTTCTATTGGCCAGATTTATTATTTGTATGCCGTTTTCCACCGTTTTCTTCTTTTGTTTGTTTGTTTTCTTTTTATTTGCCGTTTCCTGTGTATTTAATTGTTTTGGAAAGTGCTTATGTATCCCATTAGGTGGGACTTTGCTTAACCGAAATAAAACTTGAAACTTGAAACTTAATCTGAAGCGCGTGGCTGTGGCTGTGTATGTGTATAAACAAACTGTCGTATCGACACGAGGCTGCCTGGGGCAATTGGATTAATTTATCTAACACAGCTGATTGCCGGATAAAGGGCCAATTAAGGTAAAAATTGAAATTTGGGACTGCTAAAAAAGGTATGCTTGGTAAAAACTTTTTTCGCCACTCTTGGAATTTTTTTCGCCATTTGCGAAAGTGGCGAACGGCAGCGGAAACCCCGCAAATATCTTGGTGTCTGTGTTTCAAACAGCCTCTCCTTGGATAATCACGTACAGAATGTCGCTGCGAAAGGCAACTCATTAAGAGGAATCTCAAAGAGTGCATCAAAAGTAAAGACAGCTGGATATGTCACGCTAGTTCGCCCAGTACTCGAGTATGCCAGCACACTGTGGGACCCACGCCTACAGACACACATACAGACACTTGAACAAGTCCAGAGGAGAGCAGCCAAGTTCGTCACGAATGACTATATACACTTCGCGGACTCCTGGCTGGGTGAAAGACATGCTGAAAAGGCTAGAATGGGACAATTTACAACAACGGAGGGAACAGGCTAGACTACTGATGTTATACCGAATTCAGCTTTCACTGGTGGACATCATCAGGGAAGATTATTTGAGGGGCGATACCAGGACAAGGGCCCGCTTCACGCAGCAACGCATCATCAACCCACTGCACACAAATAGCGTCTTCCCAAGGACCATTGGATACTGGAACCGGCTGCCTGCAACAGTCACCGCTGCGAATTCCATAAACAAGCTCCGCTATCGACTGTCAGCTTCCTTCCCATAAATACCACCTGTTTTTATACACTCGATCCACCTCACCATGCACTTAGTTGCGCAGAGCCTTAATACGTTCTTTAAGGATCTCGGCTCTTGTAGAAGAAGAAGAAAAAGAAGAAGAAGAAGAAGATGATGATGATGAAGAAGAAGAAGAAGAAAAAGAAGAAGAAACTATAATTGTAGAACTACAGGTTCAGACAAAACATGAAATCCCTGAGGCGAATGAAACGGCTCGTGTATTAGACACAGCTATGAAAAGGCGATCTCTTATCTGGAACTGCACTATTTGGCGTGGTACATTTATGCGACAGTGGGAGTTAGAGGGTTAAACAGTCAACTGTTTCTAAACTTTTACATGTAAATTCTTGAAGAGAGGTGTTTTACCGTAAATCTTAGGTTCATCTAAAAAGGCAAGTATCTACAAAGGAAAGTAACGCTGCACGAAAATTGCTTGTCGCGTGCCAAGAGTTGTGTCCCTTTGTCTTCAGCAAGAACTTTTTTTCCGATGTTATAAATGGAAAATGAATTGTGAACAAATACATAATTTGGTTAGATCTGGATCCACACTCGTCACTATTTGCATATGCCCTTAACCCGTTATGTTATGAATATTCATGGACGAAATAATGAATTCATAAATATTAATTAAATTAATTGTACTTGGACACAGGAATATTTAGCACGGAATCATGTTGGGGCAAAAAAATCCGTTTTAGAATTTTGGTGAAACGCTGAAAGAAATGCGAAAGTGTAACGTTACATAATCGCATTTTTTTCTATACGTTTTGTCCTCGAATTGTATAGTATTCCATTGAAAATTATGTCGAAAACAGATTTAGCCATGTTAAAAACTGTAGAAGTTTATCAAGATTATATCATAAGCGAACAGAACAGGCACTGGTCAGACGGCTCCTATAGATCAGGGTCTACAAAGGCATAGTACGGCGTATTTATGGAGTAAAGGATTAAGAGGCATACGGAACATATGATTTAATCATCTACATAGCTTTTCAAAACCACAAATGAAAGTCGACGCTTTAACAAAAACGTCTTCGCATTATAAGAGTTACATCCCTTAGCAATAATCAACGTTTCGATGTTGATGTCTTGCGTCTCACTTTGATTCTTTACTCCATAAATATTCATGTGAGAAAAAGTCGTACTGTGTTAAGCAGTTATTTTTCTAATAGAACTCTCAGAGTAAATCATTTGATTGGTCAGTTTTCTGAAAATTGCTGGAGTGCACAGGATCGTATTTGACGGCTTTCACGGGGAATACAGCATTCAATTTCAAATGACGCGTGACGTCATTCGTTTTGTTTTTACTTTGTAGCGTCGATTCGAAATTTCATATCGTACTTACTCCATTAATTCTGGACGGAATACCACCAAATGATCGATAATAAACGTAAAAACCTTTTCCTAATACTCCAACACACATTTCCGCTCGACAACCTGCACCGATGTTCAGTGGATGCAAAATCAACCAAGCAAAGTAGAACTGTAAACACACTTTAATCCAATAGTTCCACTGTTTACTTATTATAGTTGAGAAACTATTCGATGTTAAATTTAAATTAAACCGCAGTTTTTTAAATCTCTGTGGCGTTGACCAATCAGAGTTGGTTATTCAGTGTTTCCTTTTTCGTGAAGACTAGATTGTTGCCGCCAAATTCATTTTGGCAGCAATAATCCAATCTTCTCGAGAAGAAAATTTGATTGGCTGACTATCGTTTCTGACAGCTTAAAACATTGCCTCAGCACGTGGACGGCACTAGCAACCGTGACGTTGTGATGTACATAGTGACGTAAATTTGGAAACAATATCCCTTATTTGGATCTAGTAAGCGGTTCAAATCGACATCAGCATGATTTACCCAAGTGCAATAGAAAATGTTTTGTGATTAACCTTTTACTCCACAAATATGTCGTTTGCAAATAGTGTATATGAGCCGCCTAATTATTGTCTGCTCTGTATGCTTATTTAATAATATATATCTGATTCTACAGTTTCCGCGTTGGTAAACATTCACGTGTTAATATGCCATTTTAAAGATTAAGCTAATTGATATTCATGACGTCATCATTGCTAAGATGAGAAGGGTAATGGAGTAAATCGTTAATCGAACACTAAGGAACATTATCCCTTTACCTGGTAATACCGGCATTAATAGAACACTAAGGAACATTATCCCTTTACCTGGTAGTACCGGCATTAATAGAACACTAAGGAACATTATCCCTTTACCTGGTAATACCGGCATTAATAGAACACTAAGGAACATTATCCCTTTACCTGGTAATACCGGCATTAATAGAACACTAAGGAACATTATTCCTTTACCTGGTAATACCGGCATTAATAGAACACTAAGGAGCATTATCCCTTTACCTGGTAATACCGGTATTAATAGAACACTAAGGAACATTATCCCTTTACCTGGTAATACCGGCATTAATAGAGCACTAAGGAACATTATCCCTTTACCTGGTAGTACCGGCATTAATAGAACACTAAGGAACATTATTCCTTTACCTCGTAATACCGGCATTTTCAGTAAGTGCATACATGAGTTGTCTTATCAGGATCAGCTGTGTTCGTTTATAGAATAATAAAGCTGTTTGTCTTTAAGCCGCATTTTTTATTTAAAATAATCAACAAATCTACTGACAAAGTGATGTACACAGTGGCGTGGCTTTGTAAACAGTGTCCTTTATTTAGATTTAGTGGGCGGTTTAAATCATCCAAACAGAAATTTCCCCAAATTTCGCCGTATATTTTGCGCCAAATAGCAGAAGCAAAGACAGAGGCGTAGCTTTGGAAACATTATGCCTTACTTGGATTTAAAGGGCGGTTTAAATCGGTTAGACTGCAACAGACAAGTCTTCATGAAATAGACGGGCTTCGCTGTCGCTCCGCCCGGTCTGTTTCATGAAGACCTGTCTTAATGCAGTCTAATCTATACATAAGTGTGAAGTCTGAATTCCTGTTTCGTAATTGCTCTGTGATGACGTCATGTTTTCTTTGTCATGTCCTCATATATTTATAGATCTAATGTCAGCAAAATTAAGAGTTGTTCGTTTCTAAATTAGGTAAATTGGATCTCTGACGGGTAATAAATCAGTTATACGGAAAGTTGGCAGGGTGCACGGGCTGACATGACCGGGGTCTAACCCTGCCAACTTTCCGTGTAACTTATAGTGTTTAATATATTCATTATTGATTTATATATGGGAATTCTACTATAAATACTAATTATACCAGCCAATCACGTGACTGCTCTCTTTAAAGGGGGTATATATATATGATATTACCTAATTGTTTGTGACAGGAAAGGCAAATTCATTCAATAAATGGTTAATTGGAAACAAACCAGAAAACAACAACAACAACAACAACAACAACAACAACTATTATATTACGAGTAAAGCCCCTCTAACAGGAATTCTGGTAGAGAAGAATGAGGTCAGAGGGCTGCTGAATGCGTGACTTTCACACATGTTGACTGAGTGTCAAACAGCTTGGATCTTTGTGAGGCGCCGAGTTACTCAGCGTCTCATCTGGATCCAAGCTGTTTGTACTTTCGCGCCTGGTTCAGGATAATAAATGCACTTTTAATAATTAAATATGAAAGTTTCTTTTATTCATAATATAATCCATATACCATCGCCACAGCAAATAGTGACAGGTTACTATATTTAGCACTTATAAAATTGTCCGTTTCCCTATTCCACAGACATCGGGAGCCGAATTGCATGCCGGGTCGTTCTTTCATACTTCCGATTGAGACAACAGCCACCATTTTGTATCGCTTATAACCAAGTTGTTTTATTGCTTCTAGAATCCTAGCACTAAGGACCTGACTTAAATGTTTACAGTCTTGTGCTTGATACGAGTTATCTTTTAAATATTCAGACAAGATACGTTCTGTAGCTTTCTCTATTTCGTGCGACTTGAACTGTTTGTCTGGTTTCATTTTGTAAGTGTTCTCGAGTTTTCGACTGTGTACCATTTGCGGATCATGAGCAGAGAGTGCCGTCACTTCTAAAAATGAGGCAGTGTCCTTGAGATCCGAATTATTGCTATGTTGGTATCTTGACCCCGCTGTGCTTATCGGGTTGACCTTTGATCTTGTTAATCGCGGGGACGCAATGGAAATGTTCCGAGCTGCTCGTCCTTTTAACATGGTTTTGTTTTGTATCCAATGACAACCAGGGGATGATAAAAACTATACACTGGTAGATATATTTCACAAATGCCCGAGTTACCTGAAAAAAGAAATATTTATTTAAGAAAATAAGAAAAATAGAATACAATAACAACTCGCTAATTCAAACACTCGCTCATTCAAACACTCGCGGGTTCAAACAATCGCTAATTCAAACACTCGCTAATTCAAACAATCGCTAATTCAAACACTCGCTGATTCAAACAATCGCTAATCCAAAGTTTCCTTCTTTTTCTTGCTGTGTTAACCAGTTTAGGTCTTGATAAAACGTCGAGTTAATCGGTGTCTCATCTGGATCTAAATAAATGAATGAAATATTTTTTAACACAAATATCTCAATAATTCCACTTTGAGGCTCCTAAAATAGACATTTCATACAAAACATTTTCCAAACAATATGGTTCAAAAGGAGTAAACATGCATTATACATGCAATGTTATAAGAATCTTTTCAAAGCAACGTAGATCAATATTAGAAGGTATCCTCTACGAATACCTGCAGCACCCTCACCCCCTCCACACACACACACTGTAAATAACGTAGATCAATACTAGAGAGAACCCTCTATGGATGTCTGCAGTACGTCACCCCCCACCCCCGCCCCCGTGTAAATAACGTAGATCAATATAAGAGGGAGCCCTCTATGAATGTATGCAGCCCCATATGTAAATAGCGGATATCAATATTAGAGGAAACATTCTATGAATGTCTGCAGCCCCCCCATCCGCCCCTGTAAATAACGTAGATCAATATTAGAGGGAACCCTATATGAAAGTCCACATTATTCCCATGTTTTATAAAACTAACAAATGGATGACTTACAAATGAGCTGATTTGATTCTACACTGATAGATAATCTGAGGTCTTTGGAACTCATTCAATGAGCTGCAGCAAGTGTGTACAACTCTGTGGAGCTCTGCATTCAATTAGCAAAAGCAACTATGTGCAGCTCTGTGGAGCTCTGCATTCAATGAGTTAACGCAACTGTGTACAGCTCTGTGGAGCTATGTACACATTCAATGAGCTTAAGGAAGTAGAAAATGTATGTACAGCTCTGTGGAGCTCTGCATTCAATTAGTTAAAGCAAGTATCTACAGCTCTATGGAGATCTGCATTCAATGGGTTAAAGCAACTATGTACAGCTCTGTGGAGCTCTGTATTCAATGAGTTAAAGCAACTATGTACAGCTCTGTGGAGCTCTGTATTCAATGAGTTAAAGCAACTATGTTCAGCTCTGTTGAGCTCTGTATTCAATGAGTTAAAGCAACTATGTACAGCCCCGTGGAGCTCTGTATTCAATGAGTTAAAACAACTATGTACAGCTCTGTGGAGCTCTATATTCAATGAGTTAAAGCAACTATGTGCAGCTCCGTGAAGCTCTGTATTCAAAGAGTTTAAGAAACTTTTTGCAGATCTGTGGAGCTCTGTATTCATTGAGTTAAAGCAACTATGTACAGCAGCAATAAATGATTTACAAATAAGAAACCATTATTATACAGAAATAGTTTGAATGACACGTTAACCCTTTAACCATTATTATACAGAAATAGTTTGAATGACACGTTAACCTTTTAACCAGTATTATACAGAAATGGTTTGAATGACACGTTAACCCTTTAACCATTATTATACAGAAATAGTTTGAATGACACGTTAACCTTTTAACCATTATTATACAGAAATAGTTTGAATGACACGTTAACATTTTAACCATTATTATACAGAAATAGTTTGAATGACACGTTAACCTTTTAACCATTATTATACAGAAATAGCTTGAATGACACGTTAACCCTTTACATCACATACTCGTCTATTAGCAACTTTACAAACTTAATAGACCCAGGTGAGTCAGTTCCTGCAGGAGCTGTTCAATTAACAAATCTACTGTTTGGGAGCATTTACTAAAGAAAAGGGAATTTTTGGAATTGTGTAGTTTCGAAACAGTTGTTACTTTTACAAAAGGCGTCATAAATGTATGGCATCATGTATATGTATCAACTGGTTTTTAACGGCATATGAGCACAGCCTGTAGAATGAGGTCTATATAACTTCAAAAGCAGACAGAGCAGACCCTGATTGGACGTTTACGGACCGTTCGATATAGGTGTCCTCTGTTTCTAAAAGCTTTAACCCTTTACTCATTGAATATTCAAGTTAGAAATAATCACATCAGCCATACTAATTAGCTGAATTGTTGTAACGATACAATGAAACAGGAATAGTTGGTCTTAACAGAGTGAGCAGATCTTTCATTAGCAAATAGAGCAGCCTCTGATCCTACTGGATATATTTTGTTTTGTAAAGACGCATAAAAGGTGTATGCATGTCGTCGGCACCCATATGGGTTGCGCCAGAAGTGCATGTATGTAGTAACTAGTAAATAGTTGCAATTTAATAATGTCATTTTGTAAAATCAGATCTGTATAATTCTATCTGAAAACAGAGCAGACCCTAGTCATAAGGTTTTATAGTAGTCAACACAATCTGGATCTACTCTGTTTGCAAAAGTGTATCTAACAGATAAATGCTTAACTCTTTCTAACAGATAAATGCTTAACTCTTTCGCTGCCAAATATTGTCGTCTGCAAACTTTGTCATCTGCTACAATTTTTCAAATGAAACGCCGAGTTAGTCGGTAACTGATCAGGATCCAAAAAAGTCTTTATTATATTATTATTATTATTATTATTATTATTATTATTATTATTATTATTATTATAAACTCCAGGATATCGGGCGAGTATGTTTAAACAAATCGGAAATCAATAAAGCATGCGGCAGAGCAAAGACTGGGCAGCTAACATTTCCCTTAACATAAGAACGGTCCATCGAATACTTCAGAATTTTAGTAATGAAGAATTATTTTTTAAGACAGGAGACTGCTTAATGCAAAGTGAACGTCACACCGGCAGCTCCCAGAGGAGCATTCTACACCCCCTACCCTGCATTAAGCTGCCAACTATCTTAAAGATCGATATCGGTACTTGTTTAAGTGTTCGATCTATCTGGGTTTCACTGTACACAATATGGTTTAAAGATCGATATCTATACATGTACTTGCTTAAGTGTTCGAACTGTCGGGGTTGTACTGTACACAATACAGGTTAAATGCATTAAATTACTCTGTTCGCGTGACTGGCGGGTTAACAAGTATTTAAGTAATTATATCTTAGATCGGATATTGATTATCGATCTCATGATTATTATCAATCTGCATATTAATAATGACTCTTTAAATCATATACAGCTTGAGTTTGGTTTGGATTACAGAAGGAATTGCCTAAAGCGCTCACGTAAACTACTAGAGGAGCTAAATAAACACAGTTGTCTGCAAATGGCAGCTTAATGCATGATGAAAGTGATGCAGAAAGCTCATAGAGGAACTTAATAAACACAGGGTCTATAAATACAGGTGATTGCTTAATGCATGATGAAAGTAACACAGAAAGCTCGTAGAGGAACTTAATAAACACAGTGAGGATCACTAGCGGGTACTGCGGCTGTATGATTCTTTCCCTGTTCTATATGTATTCCAAATTTTGATACCTACTGAATATTCATTAACAAAATAGTTATAAAGAAATATGGAAGGTGGAACATTGTAGACATTTTAGAAAGTAAAGAAACAGATCTGTCCATTTATTTTAGAAAACAGAGCAGGCTCTGATCAGACGGCTCCTCTAGGAGCCGTCTGATCTGGGCCTACTCTGATTGCAAATGCGTGAAAACACGTTTGTATGAGGGAAAGGGTTAAAACCTACAACTGGGCATATTTTGTAAGGCCGCTATAGAACAGTACGTTACTTGTTTTTATGTACATCCCTTGTTGTACTTAAAGCGTTCCAGCTGATACTTAAACGTTGTTTCATTTGCCGAGTAGCTTGGAGGCTGGTCAGTATCCAAACCTTGGCAATGTTTGGTCAGTAGCTTCTCAATACATTGAGAATATGGATCAGGATTTAAAAACAAAACCCGATGTTTTCAGCAGTTAACAATTTTCGCGATAGAATAAGGACAAGCGTCGTTTACCCTTTATTAGATAGTTAGCAAAAAAGTAAATACATTTGTAAACAGTTTGGATCCAGATGTGACGCCGAGTTACTCGATATCTCATCAGGATCCAAACTGTATGTTCGACGACCTCATTACAGCGCTTTAAATGTATGTTCGACACCCTCATTGCAGCTTTAAATGTATGTTCGACACCCTCATTGCAGCTTTAAATGTGTCCTATTTACTCGACAATGCCTGATTCATGATCCTACGACTATCTGTATACAGCGACTGATTGGCGTGCAAAGTGTGTGCATTGTTTAATATCAAAAGTTATGCAGCTTAGAAGCCAATAGAGACAGAAATGTTTATTCATTTAGGTCGCTGTAGATTGGTTCTACTGTACATCCAAAGCAGACGCTATTATTGAATGCAGGTTACAGTGTTATATGCCTTTTTTATTCCGCAAAAAGAATGTATCTTTAACCCCCAAGTCTGCTTATACCTTGATATGTTGAAAGATTTAATTGCTTCAGTTCTGCACCTGTTTAATATTCATGAATGTTATAACGACATCATGAATATGTATTAACTGTCATTGACATATATACGCAGCTCTGTTTAATTAGGCAGAAGCTAGAATCGTACCCATATAATTCTATATACAAATAAACCAACAGACCTTGATCTGAATTTACAAAGTACAAATGCATTTATCTGAGGGAAAGCTTTTGAGGAAGTAGTTCCGAGTGTTAGAAAAACTTGATCATGGGTGGAGCGGTGTCTTGCTTTTGATCCAGATGGTTGGCAAATGACAGTGACGGCACGATAGACAGGCTTATAGTTAATATTCATGATACACGGATATAAATCATATAGATATATGGCAAACAAGTGGCAGGGAACATGCACTTATCTGAGATTTATGGGTTGTTAAACACACCAATAAACAAATAATGATCCAAGCACGTGATGGTTTTTAAAATATTTACTCCATAAATACGCATGTCTGCGCATTTGCAAACAGAATAGACCCTGACAAAACGTCTCCAATAGAAGCCGTCTGATCAGACTCTGCTATATTTGCTGTTGATATAGTATAATTATGATTCACAAATTTTGTCATAGCCAAAACTGACTGCCGATGTGTGCTAATATAACAATTAATCTAACTAATAGTCACATGAATATTCATGGAATAAAGGGTCAATGAAAAGTCAATGATATCTTCTCTATACATGTACCCTTTTTCCTGTTGAAATATGTATGTAAGAAATAATGACATCATAATGTACACATGATGTTTCAGTATGGGTCGAAACTGTAGAGCCAGCTCTGTTATGATTGTATAAGCAAATAGATCAGACCATTATAAGTGGCTATTACATGAGTCGTCTAATCTGGGTCTACTCTGTTTGTTTAGACTGGAAAAGGGGTCTATATCAGGAAAAGGGTTCTAGGACATTAGCCCACCCGGATGACAACCCACCCTTATGACAGCCCCCATTTCTCTAAGGGTGGACAGTAGATCACTCGTGGGTTTTTTTGTTTGTTTGTTTGGGGTTTTTTTTGGGGGGGGTGACAATAGCCCACTCGTGATTGTGTGGAGGGTGGGCATTAGCCCACTCGTATTTATTGATGGGAGAACATTAGCCCACTCGGACACTAGACCCCTCGAGATGCATATACCCCCCCCCCCCTCCATCACCATACACACACACATATATTCAGGGCGGACTACACCACACCCGGACAGTAGACCGCTCGTAATTTTCTCACCTATTTATGTAGGTCTGTAAGGCCAAATGACTTTAGATCGGAGCAACATATTACACAAATTTTATTTTTCGGTAATGTTCGAATAAGTACGTTGAACTATAAGATAAAACAATTCCCAGACGACTACAGATAAATCAATACAATGAAAACAATCTTAGAGGAAAAAAAATAAAACAATAATATATAACTTGTTTGTGTTTTTTCCAGATCTTTATATTAAAAAAAAACTGTTTTAATTTGTTTTAATTTGGTTTATACTGAGAAACTCTAACATTTCCGCATCAATTATTTCAAGGATTCGCTAAATGTTATACATTGTCCGGCATCGGAAGTGAACATATTGAAAGCAGTGTTCGTGTTTATTAAAAAGAAATAAATTTGGGAAAACAAATAAAAGTCGTTCAATTTACAGTATCAAGTTGTGTTTTTATGTTTATCTTTTAACACTAACAATCAATGTAGCTAATTTTCCATGATTTATCAAACAGTGCAGCGCAATGAAACATAAACAAATATTATAACTAAGATAATTAGGGACCAAACATCCTCGGTCCGAAAGAGACTTGTTTCCGTAACATAAAGAACCAGTAAGAGTAGCAGAATATTTGATAAATCATGGGTAATTATAACGATTTTCACCTAATAGGGAGTGTGAATAAACATATATTATCATCTCGAGGGGTCTACTGTCCGGATGGGCTAATATCCGTTTACCCAGGAAAAGGGTTAACATTTTATTCCATACATAACTGAGCATTGTTGCACATTCAATTACTGCTCATGAACAGACTCAATAAAACCGAGTCTGCAATTTTCTCTTTTTGTGTTGCAATTTTTGTTTTCGGGGGATCACCACCCTTCAGAATTTATTCCTTATCTCATACATACTGGTTTTAACCTCCGTAGCAAATATAGTAGACCCAGATCATACGGATCAATATTGATATTGATTATACAGTCTCATAATGCCTAGGTCACGTGATACACGAATATTGCTATACAGAGTAGACCCAAATCATAGGACCTTGTAGGAGCTATCTGGCCAGAGTTTGCTCTGTTTGCTTATGGAACAATATAGATATGATTATACAGTTTCATAACAACCCTAAATTGTTCCCTTTGCATTTGCCATTATAAATGATAAGTTTATTAATATTCAAGTACTATTCCTTACATGAATATTTATGGAGTAAAGGATCTATACCACTCGCTTGTTTGATATATCATATACTAATTGAAATACGGTACAACCTGTACTAAGCGGCCATCAGAACTATACCACTCGCTTGTTTGAGATATCATATACTAATTGAAATACGGTACAACCTGTACTAAGCGGCCAACAGAACTATACCACACGCTTGTTTGAGATATCATATACTAATTGAAATACGATACCACCTGTATTAAGCGGCAGCAGAACGAGATCTAATTATGGGTTTGTAATGCAAGCGGTAGCTTAATGCAGGTCGAAAGTAATGAAAAAAAGCTCTTAAAAGAGCCAGTACAACCAAGCTAATACATAGTCCTATAGGAGCTTTCTTGCATTACCTTTGCGCTGCATTTAACAACCTCCTGCTTATAAGACACCTAGACTCAATAAATGAACGGCCGCTTAGGACAGGTTCTGCTGTACTCAAATATTTAAACCATCACTTCTCTACAAAACCCTCTACTCTTTAGAGTTGTCATTCTCTACAAAACCTTATGTTATGACTTCGCTTTAGAAGTGGTATTTCAGGACTAATTTAAAGAGTAGTCACAACGTTTGGTGTGGTTGAGAAATAAAGGAGCTGCTCTTGAAAATGCTTTTTATCTAAGTCCCTGGGACTTACAATGTTAGTGGTACATGTACAGTTGTATCATATCTATAATAATCTTTCAACAAACAGAGTAGACCCTGATCTAGCAGCTGCTACACTGTCTCGTCAGTTTGTAGATGAGTAATTATGAGCCTTTATATCCATAAACAAAGAGAGCAGACCCTGATCAGACAGCTCCTCCAAGATCTAGTCTGATTGTAGATGACTAAATCAGAGTCTTTAGATCCATAAGTCAACAGAGCAGACACCGATCTAACAGCTATTCAAAATATCAAACAGGTCAAATTTCGGGGATATTTCTAAAGGGAGATTTTTAAAACAGTGTAAAACAGTGCAGATACTAATGAGAGCCTACTCAAAGTACGCAAGGAAGTTGCCATAGAAACGTACCGTGTTACATTCGTTATGTATTAACCGTTTCCTTTATATCTTACGTCATAAATTACGTCAAACACTTCTCCCATATAAACACATTTTTACGCATTTCCAACAGAGTAGACCCAGGTCAGATGGTTCCTATAGGAACCTTCCGATCAGGGTCTGATCTGTTTGCTTATGGTACAATATAAATTGGTTTTGCATGTATATACATTTGATTCTACAGTTTCTATGGTTTTACATGTATATACATCTGATTCTACAGTTTCTATGGTTTTACATGTATATACATTTGATTCTACAGTTTCTATGGTTTTGCATGTGTATAAATCTGAGTCTACAGTTTCTATGGTTTTGCATGTGTATAAATCTGATTCTACAGTTTCTATAGTATTACATGTATATACATCTGATTCTACAGTTGCTATGGTATTACATGTATATACATATGATTCTACAGTTGCTATGGTATTACATGTATATTTCTATGGTATTACATGTATATACATCTGATTCTACAGTTTCTATGGTTTTACATGTATATACAATTGATTCTACAGTTTCTATGGGTTTGCATGTGTATAAATCTGATTCTACAGTTTATATGGTATTACATGTATATACATCTGATTCTACAGTTGTTAAGGTATTACATGTATATACTTCTGATTCTATAGTTGCTATGGTATTACATGTGTATAAATCTGATTCTACAGTTTATATGGTATTACATGTATATAAATCTGATGCTACATTTTCAATGGTATTACATGTATATAAATCTGATTCTACAGTTTCTACCCGAGTAAAACCATCGTGTGTAAATATGCCATTATACAAATTAAGTTAATAAATATTCATGAGGTCATTATTCCGTACATGAATATTGAATAGGGAAAGGATTATCCATCCACCTGTCTCTAACTCTTTACTAGTTATTACTGCCTTTTGTACACCTTAACACACAGAATAGATCCAGAAATGACAGCACACAGAATAGATCCAGATAGGACAGCACACAGAATAGATACAGATAGGACAGCATACATAACAGATCCAGATAGGACAGCACACAGAATAGATACAGATAGGACAGCATACATAATAGATCCAGATAGGACAGCATACAGAATAGACCCAGATAGGATAGCATGCATGTACAGAAAAGATACAGATATGCCAGCATACGAAATAGATCCAGATCAGAGAGTATAGAGAATAGATCCAGATCAGAGAATATACAGAATATTACTGCATGTTATACCCCTTAGCATGCAGAATAGATCCACACAGGACAGCATACAGCATATATCCAGATCAGAGAATATACAGAATATTACTGCCTTTTGTACACCTTAACACACAGAATAGATCCAGATAGGACAGCACATAGAATAGATCCAGATAGGACAGCATACATAATAGATCCAGATAGGACAACATACATGTACAGAATAGATACAGATCTGAGAGTATATAGAACATATACAGATAGGCCAGCATGCGGAATAGATCCAGATCAGAGAGTATAGAGAATAGATCCAGATCAAAGAATATATAGAATATTACTGCATTTTGTACCCCTTAGCATGCAGAATAGATCCACACAGGACAACATACAGCATAGATCCAGATCAGAGAATATACAGAATATTACTGCCTTTTGTACCCCTTAGCATATTTTATAATGTTTAATTCTGTTGTTTAGTTTTGCTGTGATCATTACCCTTATGAATGAATTAATATATGTATGAAATAAAGAAAGAAAGAAAGAAAGAAAGAAAGAAAGAATGAATGAATGAATGAATTAGTGAATAAAGAATGAATGAATTAATGAATGACCTTTCTGTATTACTTTTGTCCTGCACTATGCTACCACTTTCTCCCCGTGAAGAAGATTATGGACTATAGTTATTGGTCACTTGATGCAGGTCTTACTGTATGCATAAAGATAAGTATAAGATAAAAAATTAAATAAACATCCTCTCCATCTCAGAGATATGAACAAACCAAACTTACTTATTCGTTCATTAATTCCTGATATATAAACTGGATCTATGCTGTAATTAGGTCCATTTCAATATCCACTGAACTTATCTATAGGATTCTACATTTCAGTATGACCCACTATTCTAACTCAGTGGTCTGGTTAAATAATTAAAATACCTAATCCTATTTAATAACAAATATCCATTGATATGATTACTTCACATTGAGAAGGTCTACATCAAGTTTTTAACAATGTCCCATTGTTTTCGTGGCGGATTTAAAGTCGTTTAGACTTGCGGTAATCCATTAAATATATGGCTAAGGGTTTGGCAGCAGGTAGATCTACTTTTCCTCGCGAACAATTAAACCTGGCTTTAGAGATTAAGAACCAGGTTAATTCATATTAAATCCACTGATTTATTAAACATCTGCCCTGGTTTACACCTGTTGCAGCTACCGTGGTAAGCCAATGTATGCATCCAGAATTAAACAAAAAACAATCCATCTCAGGTTATTGCATTTAAGGTAGTGTTTTCGACCTAATCATTTTTCGGAAACTATCGGTATATTCCGTAACCGTTCGTAATAACATTTAACGTATCCTAATAGTATTCGCTGCACCTTATAGTCACGTGAATCAGATAACAACTGTATCCGGAATGCAATGTACACCAGGTCCTGTTGTCCATTGAGTATGAAAGACTTTTACTCGCTATAGGATTTTAAATTGCAATCTGTGCAGAGTCGTTCAGAAATTGACGGATAGCCATTATTGAAGAAGAAGAAGAAGAAGAATCTGTATCGGAGGTCTCCTTTAGGAGCTATCTGATCTTAATTTATATTGTCAGTGGTAGTGTATACATGCGTGTTTTACATTAAATGCATTAACTCAGATGTACCAAGTTCCCTCTATGAATGGGTATAGACAAAGAGTGGAGATCAAGATCAGAAGGATTCAATAGGAGTCATCCGGTCAGGATCTGATTTGCATCTGCTGCGTACTTTCCACACAAGAACAAAACTTATAAACAAAACTGTGCAATACTGATGAAAATTAGATTCGTTTAAAATTCTCACCAGGTCCAGTTAGATACATGTATAGAGAGATTATATACAATAGCGACTTTCTAATTCGAACTTTTACTAATGTAGCATTGAGAAACTTTTGCGGAGCTGAATGCTAAATGCAGGCTGAAAGTCATCCAGAAATCTCACATAGGAGCGAGCCTTGTCCATGACTGTTATCGTGCATTACGCTGTCATCTGTTTAAAAGACCAACCGTGAAACAATGGTACTCATTTCTAAGTGTTCCGAATAGCGAGGCTTTCGGGTAGATTAGATTAAACTTTATTTCACCGTCGTCCCTATCTAGAAAACCTATACATGAACATTACTAAATAAACATTTGATAAACAGTGATAACAAATTGTCACAGATCCACAAGTGTGCATGTGTTAACCCTTTATCGCGTTACTTTAACCATTACCTCTGTACCTTAACCCTAATCCTGCTACCTTAACCCTTAACCCACTACTTTAACCATTAACCCTGATCCCAATACTTTAACCACTACTTCAACTCTTATCCCGCAACTTTAACGCTTATTTAACGCTTATCCCACTACTTTAACGCTTATCCCGCTACTGTAACCCTTATCCCACTACTGTAAATGGAAAAAGTAGTAAAGTCAAGCAGGCAAAGCCACATACAAGACGCAACCACCACCAAAACACCGTTACCCTTATCCCACTACTCTAACCATTATTCCGCTGCTAAACCCTTATCCCGCTACTTTAACGCTTATCCCGCTACTTTAACGCTTATACCACTACTGTAACCCTTATCCCGCTACTTTAAAGCTTATCCCGCTACTTTAACGCATATGCCGCTACTTTAACGCGTATCGCGCTACTTTAACACTTATCCCGCTACTTTAAAGCTTATCCCGCTACTTTAACGCTTATCCCGCTACTTTAACCCTTATCCCGCTACTTAAACCCTTATCCCGCTACTTTAACGCTTATCCCGCTACTTTAACGCTTATCCCGCTACTTTAACCCTTATCCCGCTGCCTTAACCCTTATCCCGCTACTTTGAAGCTTATCCCGCTACTTTAATGTTTATCCCGCTACTTGAACGCTTATCCCGCTACTTTAACCCTTATCCCGCTACTTTAAGGCTTATCTCGCTACTTTAACCCTTATCCCGCTGTCTTAACCCTTATCCCGCTACTTTAACGCTTATCCCGCTACTTTAACGCTTATCCCGCTGTCTTAACCCTTATCCCGCTGCTATACCCTTATCCCACTACTTTAACCCCATATCCCGCTACTTTAGCGCTTATCCCGCTGCTTTAACACTTATCCCACTACTATAAACCAGGAAATACTTAAGAGTCGTGACCTGCTTTGATTGATAATTATAGCTTCCGGGCATATTGCTATGACAACTGTCCTTAGATGGTATATTGAGACCAGGGTCCATGCTTATAAAGCTTTTAGTTTTAGTCTGAGTTTCGTTCTCAAGCTTTTGATTGGTCAGATTTGAGTTCTCAAGCTTTTGATTGGTCAGATTTGAGCAAAAGGCTCAAATCTGACCAATCAAAAACTTGAGAACGAACTCAATATATATAGGTAGTGACAGAACGCGCTCCCTCGCTCCGCTCGTGATCGCGTTCCCGCTTCGCTTGTCACTACCTATATATATATATATATATATATATATATATATATATATATATATATATATATATATATAAATTTCCTAAAAAATAAAATTAGGTACATGGGGGTAAAAGGAGGGACAGTGTGTAAAAGGAGGGACACAAGAAACTATCGGGGGTAGAGAGAGTGATAAAAATAAAAAAAGAAAGGGGTAAAAGGAGGGACAGTGGGGTAAAAGGAGGGACACAAGAAACTATCGGGGGTAGAGAGAGTGATAAAAATAAAAAGAAGGGGGTAAAAGGAGGGACAGTGGGGTAAAAGGAGGGACACAAGAAACTATCGGGGGTAGAGAGAGTGATAAAAATAAAAAGAAGGGGGTAAAAGGAGGGACAGTGGGGGTAAAAGGAGGGACAGGGAGAAACTATTGAGGGGTAGAGAGAGAGAGGAAAAAAAAAAAATTAGGTACATGGGGTAAAAGGAGGGACAGTGAGATGAGTAAAAATTTAAAAAAACCTAAAGGAGGGACAGAGAGAAACTATCGTGGGTGTGGAAGGGTACGAAAATAAAAAAGGGACACCGAACGTTAAAGTAAAAACAGAACGCTCCTATATATAATAATAATAATAATAATAATAATAATAATTATAATAATACTATTAATAATAATAATAATAACAATAATGATAATAATAATAATAATAATAATAATAATAATAATAATAATTATTAATAATAATAATAATAATAAGGTAAAAAAAATAACAGGTACATGGGGGTAAAAGGAGGGACAGTGAGATGAGTAAAATTAAAATTAAATGTAAGGGGGTGGCAGGAGAAACTATTAAGGGTAGGGAGAGAGGTAAAAATAAAAAAAATCTAATAAAAAAAAATCATCGACGGTGGGATTCGAACCCACCGCCGGCAAAATCCTCTCTGTGTACACTGGTTCCAGAGGACTTTAGATAGAGAGGAAGTTTTTTTTTTTTTTTTTTTTTTCCTCTGGACCCACACTGACAAGCCGAGATCCGGGCTACCCTTTCTGGAATAGCTTCCGGACCTTACAACCGGATAGGATCAAACCCCTATGTTAACAATCTTCCAGGGAGGAAGAAAGTCTTAGAAGTTTGTCCTACCACGCAATGCCTAGTTATTATTTGTGTACACAAGTATAAATCATATAAATTGGGCTTATAAAGTTTTATGTGTGGTGATAACCGGTTCCCGGCTATCGGCTGGTTTCCCGTATACTGAGCGAACATCCGGGTCCATCTTAGGTTCCCGGCTATCGGCTGGTTTCCCCGTATACTGAGCGAACATCCGGGTCCATATTAGGATCATGAACAGTGTGTAAGTAGGTCAGTGCGGTTTTGTTTTGCATCCTGAAGCAGACGCAACGTGAGATAGAATTACATAAAGACGAGACGGATGTGTATTAGTGTAACATTGTGATATTGATTTTTGGTACAGTGAGACGATGAAATTGGGAAATATGAAAATAGAAGTATTTCGTGTGTACGAAAATAAAAAGAGAGGTTAGTAAAACAGAACGTCGGGTCGTTTCGGACCCAAACCGTTTCGGACCCAATCCATTTCGGCCCTTGGTCGTTTCGACCACATTATAGAATTATATAAAGGGCAATTGTTATGTGATTGGATATATATAATAATAATTACAAGGGGTGTAGGAATTATTTAATTAATTTCGATATTCATTAATCTTTTAACTTCTTCATTATATGGTTTGATTACCTCGTGATATCTACAGTTCACTCTTATTTTATTAGACCCGCATTTATTGCAGATTTGCAATTTGGAATAAGTCCTTTTCCCGCAATATATACACGGTTTCACATTATCATTTTTCATCAGAAATTTATGTATAGCGCAATATATAGACCATTTTACGGGTCTTTTAAAACATCGTTTATCGCTTCCGACCTTCGAGAATTCGCATTCCATTTATTTAAAATAAAAAACAATTATTTGTTATACTTAATTACAAAACTAACCTTAATAAATGGAATATATTAAATTAGTAGATAAACCAAAATGTAATTATTTCAAAACGTACGAAATTGACGCTAGTAATTATAAAGATCCCTATATATTATTTTCTGATAAAAAATCTATTACAATAGATCAAATCAAAAAAGACATAAAAGAATATAATGGTATTAAGTTTTCGGTAGGTCTTTCTCTTCAATTTTTTCATGATGAACAAAACGGTAATAAGAAATTTGTTGATGCTTCAAATCATGGACTACAAGCTGCCGTATTAAATGATGAAAATATCGAAGAATATTATAATGAACAAACTTCTTATTTACAAGTATGGATTGAGAAATTCACAAACACAGCTTCAGGTTTAGAAATTGATCACTGTAAAATATTGTATTTGAATATAGCAAAATATGAACCGTTAAAAGGTTCTTCGTATATAGACCTACCAATCTTTTTAAAAAAGAAGCAAGCAATAATCAATGTAAAAAATAAAGATGATGCGTGTTTATTCAGATCAATAGTTTCCGCACTTTATCCCGCATCTAAAAATTCTGATAGACCCTCATCTTATCCCGATTATAAAAATATTCTTAATACAAAAGATATCGATACTCCTACACCATTAACGCAGGTATCAAAATTAGAAAAACAAAATAATCTCGCAATAAATGTATACGGATATACAAAGTTAGTATTTCCGTATTATATTTCTGAACAACCAAAAGATATTAAAAGAATAAACTTAATGTTAATTTCAGAAGATACAAAATATCATTACTGTTGGATTAAAAATTTTAGCAGATTAATTTGCAATCAAAACAATAAGCACGACGGAAAAACACACTTCTGTGACAGATGTCTATATTGCTTCTCAAAAGAAAATTTACTTACTAAACATAAAGAAGATTGTGAAGGAATAAATAAAACGACTTTAAGAATAGAAATGCCTAAAAAATGTGATACAATTATATTTAAAAATAATCAAAACCAAATGCCAATTCCATACGTAATCTATGCAGATTTTGAAAGTATAATAAAACCTAAATCAGAAGAAAAAGGAGATAGAACGGAAATAACTAGTGAGCACGAAGCATGCGGGTTTGGATATCAAGTTGTTAGATATGATGGTGAAATAAAAGAAGAAGCTATTATATATAGAGGTGAAAATACCGCAGAAATCTTTCTAAATCATTTAGAAAAAGAAGTAGAAAATATTAACGATATATTTAAACATCCTAAACCAATGATTATGACAAAACAAAATACAGAATATTTTAAAAACGCAACTGATTGTTGGATATGTGAAGAAGACATATTAGAATATAAAGTTAGAGACCACTGTCATTTCACGGGTGAATACAGAGGTGCAGCGCATAAAACGTGTAACTTAAAACTAAAGATAAAACCATATTCAACTAAAATACCTGTTGTCTTTCATAATCTAAAAGGTTATGATTCTCATCTTATAATGCAAAAGATACATACGACTTCTAGTGAGAAGATTTCTTGTATAGCGAATAATACAGAAAAATATATTTCATTTAGTATTGGACAATTAAAATTCTTAGACAGTTTTCAATTTATGCCATTATCATTAGAGAAATTAGTAGACGCAACAGATAAAAAAAATCAAAATAATTAAAGGACAATTTCATGATAAGACTGATTTACTTTTGCGTAAAGGTGTTTATCCGTACGAATATATAGATTCTTTTGATAGATTTAATGAAACTAAATTACCTCCTATAGAGAAGTTTTTTAGTTCTCTATCGGATAAATATATCAAACAAGAAGATTATGACCATTCTCATAATGTATAGAAAGAATACGACTGTAAAAATATAGGTGATTATCATGATCTATATTTAAAAACGGATGTTCTCTTACTAGCCGATATATTTCAAACATTTAGAAAAACTTGTATGAAAACTTATAAATTAGATCCTCTACATTATTACACGGCACCATGATTATCCTGGGATGCTCTACTTAAACAAACTAAAATAAAATTAGAATTACTCACGGATATAGATATGCATCTCTTTATAGAAAAAGGAATGAAAGGTGGAATAAGTATGGTTTCAAAGCGATACGCGAAAGCTAATAATCCTTTAATAGAAGGTTACGATAAAGATAAAGAAAATAATTATATAATGTATCTAGATGCAAATAATTTATACGGTCATGCAATGTCAAGACCACTTCCGTATTCCGGTTTCAAATGGGTTAATCCGAGTAAAGTTAAGAAGCGTCCTAAAAATAAAGGATGGATCTTAGAAGTTGATTTAGAATATCCTAAAGAATTACACAAAGAGCATAATGATTATCCGTTAGCTCCAGAAAAACTTTCCGTGAAAGAAGAATGGCTTTCAGAATATCAAAAAGAAATACTAGATAATAAAAGTATTTTAAAGGTAGAAAAGCTTATACCTAATCTAATGAATAAGAAAAAGTATGTAGTACACTATAGGAATCTACATTTATATCGGTATGACTAAAATACGAAATGGAATCAAAGTACGAAATGGAACGAAATGGAATCTGAACATACGAAATGGAAACACAGATTTTTAACTAGATGTGTTTTGGGGAAAGTGAATTGATATACGTATACCTAATATAAATACAGACTCTTGTACAAAATTTCAGCAAGAAAATGTGAATAATAAAGATTTTACAGCGATTTATATATTCACGCATTAACAGCCTGAACTGAAATGGAATCTGAACATACGAAATGGAAACACAGATTTTTAACTAGATGTGTTTTGGGGAAAGTGAATTGATATACCTATACCTAATATAAATACAGACTCTTGTACAAAATTTCAGCAAGAAAATGTGAAAAATAAAGATTTTACAGCGATTTATATATTACACGCATTAACATGGAATCTGAACATACGAAATGGAAACACAGATTTTTAACTAGATGTGTTTTGGGGAAAGTGAATTGATATACCTATACCTAATATAAATACAGACTCTTGTACAAAATTTCAGCAAGAAAATGTGAAAAATAAAGATTTTACAACGATTTATATACTACACGCATTAACAGCCTGTCCTGAAATGGAATATGAACATACGAAATGGAACCACATCTTCAAAGAGATGCATTTAATCAACAATACCGATATATATATATGCATGCCAAACATTATTATAAACATATGCATTAAATTAGGGATAAATTGATTATAAAATAAACATTTTATAGCGATTTACATATCCCCATATGTGGATCAGGCTAAGGGAACCTCATGAAATGGAATCCGAACATACGAAATGGAAACACAGTTTTTTACTAGACCTTTGTTTGCAAAAATGAAATCATGTATGTGTACCTAATATAAATACAGACTTGTGTACAAAATTTCAGCCAGAAATTGTCAAAAATAAAGATTTTACAACGATTAATATAGTTCATGCATGAACAGCCATAATTGAAATTGAACCTGAACATACGAAATGGAACCATATTTTCAAAGAGGGGCGATATATCAACACTATTCATTCACAAATGCATGCTTAACTTTATTTAGACATTTGCATTACGTTTTGGATAGTTTGAACGGAAAATAAATTATTTTTTATAGCGATTTACATACTCCCATATGGGGATCAGGCTAAAGGAATCTCATGAAATGGAATCCAAGCATACGGAATGGAAATACAGTCGTTCAGTTAAGTGAACTTGTATCTGCAAAACTGGATTCATGTAAGTATACCTAATATAAATACAGACATGTATAAAGATGAGATCGGAAATAGGAGAATTAAAGATTTGACAGCGATTTAATATATACCACGAATTAAGAGCCAGGCCTAAAATGGAATCTGCACATACGAAATGGAACCATATTTTCAAACAGAGGCATTATGTCGACAATCTTCAATTATGTATGGATGCTAAACGTGGTTTTAGACATATTTATCAAATGTGGCATATATTGATTAATAAATAAAGATTTTGTAGCGAATTACATATCTCCGTAGTGCATCAGGCTAAAGGCTAAAGGATCCTCCTGAAATTGAATATGAACATACGAAAGAAAATGGAAAGATCTATAGTTTTAAGAGCAAATGTATTTTTGGAAAATAATAATTTACCAAACCTACATCTAACACTTGAATTTAGAATTGTGTACAAATCTATATTCGGAAAGGGTGAATAATAAAGGTTTTGCAACAAACGGTTTATCCGCTAGGCTAAGGGTCGGTCGTGAAATGAAATTCCGAATGACACTAATCAGCTCCCGTATATAACAGCAGGTGTTTGACGGCGGGGGGCAGTTAAAGGATTATTAGCATGGCGGTGCATGCTAAGAATATCGCTTAGAGAAGTTTGTCACATAATTAATACTGTCACATTAGAATCGTTTATTTTAATCATGTTTGGCACGGCTGGTTGGTTTGATTTGGACTAACATGGTTATCGCGCTTCATTAATTTCACACTTACATGGTTGTGCCAATTATTTCACACATAAAAAATAATTGTAGAGGTATTTTTTGTTGAAAATGTTAATAGTGTTACATATAATATAAATTAGTGTATTGGAAAAATCATGTTAACCCTTTCCCTCATATAAACGTGTTTTCACGCATCTGCAAATAGAGTAGACCCAGATCAGACGGCTCCAATACCAGTAGGAGCCGTTTGATCAGGGTCTGCTCTGTTTGCTAATGGAATATGATATGTCTATGAATATTCAGTAGGTATAATGAAATGTGTAATAAACATAAAACAGTTAATAGTGTTAAAAGGCAAATCGCTTACATATTGCTTGTATTTTTTTCAGGCCTCAAAAAATGGCATCAGGCAGTTGACAAAGACAGCAAAGCGTGAAATGATGTTCATGTCAAATGTGTCTCTGGACAAATCCCTACATGGAGACTTTCAGCATCATAGACAAGACGAGACTGCCAATACACTATTGACACACCTGCACGCCGCTTCAAACAAGACAGCACTTCACAGCACACCAGATGGAGATTGCTTCTTCAATTCTGTGTCAATTCTGCTGAACGGTGATGAATCTCGCAGTGTAGAACTTCGGTACCGATGCTGTCTGGAACTAGTTATAAACAAGAAGCAACTGATGATCCACCCCCAGTACAAGCGGCTGACAATATTGTGCCCCGAACTTGATCAAGACTGTTTGAACCAGGATCATTCTCGTCCATGCATATTGAACAGGGACTACTCTCAAACCATTCAAGTTTATTTAGTTTAGCCAATGTGATATTCGATTAAAGGTTGATCTTATAAAAAATAATTATATTACAATTACATATTTCGATTACATATCCCTTCAACATCCAATGATCTGGATCTACATTGGTTTACTGTGCGTCACAAGTTATACGAATGTACCTTTATATGATTTTTATATATTATTTTCAAACTTTGTTGTTAATGATTATACCCTTATAAACAATTAGTTCTAATTCTATTCTTATGCGCACCGCATGTGGTAATCAAATGATTTAACAGATACACAGCTACTTAGCATATCACACTTGGGTTCCATTTCGAATGTTACTACTTTAACAGCGGGGGCCTTTAGCATGCTGTCCATACAGGGATATTTAAATCGCTATTAAATCATTATTTCTTCAACCTATAATCTCAAAAGTTATGTCGATGTCCAAAAACAAGGTTGAATATGCATACATAAATGCACATTGTAGATATAATAACTCTCTTCGAAGATATGTTTCCATTTCGTATGTTGAGATTCCATTTCAGGCCTGGCAATTAATTCATGGAATATATAAATCGTTGTAAAATCTTTATTTTTCACCTTTTATGGTTCATATTTTGTAAACAAATATGTATTTATATAATAAATATGTAAGTGAATCCAGTTTTGCAAATATACGTTTACTTAAAAATCTGTGTTTCCATTTCGTATGTTTAGATAATATTTCAGGAGGATCCTTTAGCCTGATGCTCATATAGGGATATGTAAATCGCTATAAATTCATAATTTTTTAATTTATATATCCCAAAAGTTATGCAGGTGACCAAAATAATGTTAACCATGCATATATAAATTAATATTGTTGATTAAATGCCTCTCTGTGAAGATATGGTTCCATTTCGTATGTTCAAATTCCATTTCAGTTCGGGCTGTTATAATGCGTGGAATATATAAATCGCTGTACAATCTCTATTTTTCACCTTTTCTTGCTGAAATTTTGTACAAGAGTCTGTTTTTATATTAGGTATACGTACATCAATTCACTTTTACCCAAACACATCTAGTTAAAGATCTGTGTTTCCATTTCGTATGTTTAGTTTATATTTCAGGAGGATCCTTTAGCCTGATGCCCATATAGGGATATGTAAATCGCTATAAAATCATTATTTTTTAATTTATATATCCCAAAAGTTATGCAGGTGTCCAAAATAATGTTAAGCATGCATGTATAAAGAAATTTTGTTGATTTAATGACTCTCTTTGAAGATATGGTTCCATTTCGTATGTTCAGATTCCATTTCAGTTCAGGTTGTTAATGCGTGGAATATATAAATCGCTGTAAAATCTCTATTTTTCAAATTTTCTTGCTGAAATTTTGTACAAGAGCCTGTATTTATATTAGGTATACGTACATCAATTCACTTTCCCCAAAAAACATCTAGTTAAAAATCTATGTTTCCATTTCGTATGTTTAGATTCCATTTCGTTCCATTTCGTACTTTAATTCCATTTCGTATTTTAGTCATACCCCATTTATATCATGAACTAGGCCTAAAAGTAACAAAATATCATAGAATCCTCGAGTTCAATGAGAAACCATGGATGGAACCTTATATAAGAATTAATACAGAACTAAGAAAAAAAGCTAAATCGGCATTTAAAAAAGATTTTTATAAATTAATGAACAATTCAGTATTCGGTAAAACTATGGAAAATATACGAAAAAGAGTAGATATAAAACTTATAAAAACGGATGGAAGTCAAAATGAAAAACTTAGAAAAACAATTGCAAAACCAAATTTAAACAGACATGTTAAATTCTCTGATAAACTGTCAGCAGTACATGTAAATAAAACAAAATTAAAATTAGACAAACCTATTTATGTAGGATTCTCTATTCTAGATTTATCAAAAGAGTTAATGTACGATTGGTATTACAACACATTGAAAAAAAGATATAATGAAAATTTTACCTTACTTTACAACGACACGGATAGTTTATTAGTAGAGATAAAAACCGAAGACGTTTATAAAGATATGTCAGAAATGAAAGATGAATATGATCTATCCGATTATCCTAAAGATCACTTCTTACACGATGAAAAAAATAAAAAAGTAATAGGGAAATTTAAAGACGAATGCGCGGGTGTTCCGATAGCCGAATATGTAGGTCTAAGACCTAAACTATATTCGGTATTAAGAGCGGATGAACAAGTTATCAAAAAATCGAAAGGAACAAAAAAATATGTGATTGAAAAAGAAATAAGACGCATTATTTAATAGAAAAAGATACTCTCACAAAATGAACATGCTAAGATCCCATCACCACAATATATACGGAGTGACGGTAAATAAAATAACGCTTTCTCCACACGATACCAAAAGAGATATATCGTCAGATGGAATTACGACATACGGGTATGGGTATCAGCTGGAACGATAAGTAATTCTTCTTTAACGAAACCTCTCTGTGGTGCGGGAGATTTCAAATAATAAACTCTTATCCCCTGCGTAATAATATGATAATCTATATTATGAATATCGACCGACCATATTGGGTCGGTAGCTCTTCTCTTACCACCTCCTTCTAATTCTCCGGGTTGATATAAATATCTAACGTTCGCGAGTGGACATATTTCAGTATCAACTTTTCTTTTTAAAATTGGAGAAGGTTTTTTCGTCTCATTATTCAAAGCCTTAACGACGTTCGGTAATCTCTTTACCCATTCTCTATTTCTTTCCCGCGTTTCGATCTCCTTAGCGTACTGATAACCGAACAATCTTTCGGCCAAAGTTCTATTAAATCTCTCTACGATTCCTTGATCTCTATGTATCTCTCTTCTACCTCTTCTTATTTTAACATTACGTTTAGCCATTAGTTGAGAAACAACGCCCATAAATTCACTACCTGGGTCAACTTGTAATAGTTTAGGATAGTTCAAATGTCTTTTATAAATCTTCTCAAAAGCGGCGGCAACTTCTTTACTGTCTTTCGATGTCAATGGTTCGGCTTCTTTATATCTCGTTCCCGCATCTACTAATGTCAATGCGTACGTGTACGTTTTATTTTTAACTCTATCAAAAGGTAAGAACAGCAAATCGGCTTGATGTACTTCGTTCTTCGCAGACACGTCAAATTTAGGTCTTATTATCTTTTTAGGTTCTGGTAAATATATCTGCCACACAGCTTGTTTATTTAGAAATTCTAACGCTCGTTTATTACTTACTTTGGCTTCTTTAGCTAACTTACTAACGGCCGTCTTACCTTTCCAAAATCCTTTAGACTATAGTATATTTTTTCCATTTTCACGGGAAAATTAAATCATAAGCGTGATATTTATTCTTCTTGTTATTCTTACACGGTTTCAATCCGAGCGGTCTAACGTAAAAAGGTGGATCTTTATCCTCTATCTTAGTAGCGAGGTGCCAAGGACACCACACTTTTACATTGCCTTTTAGAGTTAATATCGTACTTTCGCCATTTCTCGTTTCAACTGTTATATAGTCAACGATTGTATAGATTTTATTTTTTTCCAAATCGGACCATTTCTTTGTATTATATTCGCTTTGTTCTTTTAACATTTCTTCAAATTCTTCTTCCGTGATTTCTTTTTGCATTTGTGCTTTACTTTGCTCTTGTGCGCTCATTTATTTAATATAGAAAATCAATTATATAATTTCCAAGCGACAAACCCGGTTAATGCCATGCCACCGATAACGAAAACGAGTTCTCTATTCTTTTGGTCTTCCGATGGCGTATAAAAATCGCTTAATTTAGGTTCCGGTGGTAACTCTTGAAGTTCTTTTCCGGTAGAGTAATAATACTGCTTCACAGCCGTATCGACATCGTCAAATGTTTTCTCGGAGTGATGTTCTTTTTTCATCACCTCATTAATATAATCTAATCTTTGAGTTCTTTTTTTATTCCAATCCGCTTGTTCCTGTTCTAATTGTTCCATCGCTTTATCGTGCCTTTCTCTTTCTTCGAATCACCATCTATTTTTTTAAATGAATAATTACTACCGCTAAAAGCTAACGCACTCGTAATAGTTCCTCCAACCATCATCGCTACCGCGCTCGCCATTTATTTAATTAAAAAATAAAACTAGGATTCCCATTTACTTTGAGGTCGATATTCTACTGGAGCTGGAATCAACTTAATAATTTCCCAAATAGTTAAACCTGTTAATAAAATACCGGTAACAATAGGTAAAAAATTACTTTTCTTTTCTTTATTAGGAACCATGTAATTTGAATAATATTCAACATCTAAATATAAGAAATCATACTTTACACATATTTTAATTGGTATTACTCTTGCCATTTTTTTAAAAATAAAAAACTACTTCATAATATCAGCCGGTATAATACCCTGTTTAACTAACATATCTTTAGTTACCATTGCGAGTAATATATCGATAGATAACATTCCGATATCGCTCATATTAAAATCTACTTTAGGTGGTTGTCTTTTAAATAGTTTTCTACCTATTTCGGAATATCCGACAGTTAATAACGTTTCTACTCCGGCGTGATATAACGTATTCACTATTTGTTTTTCATCTGCAGACATTTTTTAAAAGGAAAAAATTAATTAAATTCAAACGGGTCATATTCTTCTTTCTTTTCCTTTTCGATGGGAGTGACCGCTTTGGTTACGCTTTGGTTACGATTAGGTTCCGATTTGGTTACGAAAAAATATAATCCTAATCCGACAACTCCTATTGATATATATAATGGTACGTAATTTGGTTTCTCCTCGTGTTTCGATTTTTTTAAAGAATCATCATCCGAATCTTTCGTTATATTCGAAAGTTCTATTTCTTTTCTTTTTAATTCGGCTTTTAATTTTTTAGCTTCTACACCTTTCTTACCCGCGGCTACTCGTTTCGGGTCTTTAGTTTTTTCTTCGTTATTCATTTTTTATATCTAAATCTTGATCACTCTTGTCGAATTGAATATGTTTTACCGTCGTTAACATCGCGGTAAAAGGCGCTAAATACATTCCGTATTTATAATATAGTTCGCAACATGAAGTAGTCAAAGCGTGATTAATAAAAGGATCTTCCTCTAAGTCTTGTATTAGTTTAGGAGGATTATCAACGTTAAAATACTTTGAAACGCTCATGACATATAAATTAATAAAAGCATTACCTAACGTTTTAGTCATACTAGCTCCTAATCTCGCTTCGTATCTACAGTATAGTTTGTTTATTTGTTCTAATGTCATTTCGTCGATATCCGAGAGTTGTAACTCTCTTCCGAGATATTGTTTACTACTGCCACCGGCTACAATAGCCGATAATCTTTCACGTTTTTTTTCTTCTTCAACATCTTCAACATCTTTTCCAGTTACTTCGGTTAATAATTCTTCGGCGTTCATTTTATATAATATATTTTTCAATTTAAAATAATTAAATATCACATATCCGACTAATGATAAGACTGTAGTATTTGTTATAATTGTTAGTATTTCCAATAGCATTTTTTAGCAAATGCTTTTTAGCAAATGCTTTAATGCTTTTAGCCTTTTAGCAAATGATTTAATGCTTTTAGCAAATGCTTAATGCTTTTAGCAAATGCTTAATCGACTAACCAATAATTCGTAGGTTGATCCGTTATCAATATTAATTTACGATGCTTCTTTTTTTTAGTTCTTCTTTAATTCTTTGACGTTCTTCCATAGTAGGAATAACGTCATTTTCTCTTAGACAATTTTCGAAACTGTCTCTATCTTTCATGTAGAACATACAAACCCATTTAGTTTGTTCTCTCAGATCTTTTAATACGGAATTGTATCTCTGAGATATAACCCATACCGATTGTTCCGCGTGCCTACCGGAAAAAGCTAATTCCGAAAGCATGTCCTTTTTTTTAGTTAATTCTTTCGTAGCGCTACAATCGTCAATAACGTATAACGTCGAATAACCGGCGTATTTATTAAAGAACATTCTTAATAATTCTTGTAATTTCTCTTCTTCATTAACGATAGGATTAACGATTATTATATTTTTTGTTTTAGGTTTCCTGACATCTCCGATCCACTCACGATTTTTATAAGCTTTATTCCATCGAATAGTAGGACACAATATAACTATGTATTCGAATATTTTATAATATTCATTTTCTAGAAGATCGAGTACGAACTCCGTCTTCCCGCATCCCGTTTGACCGCATATAATCGCCGAATGAGGAAATTTCGGTAGCTCGATTTTTTAATAATTAATAATTAACTTCTTTAAATCTTCCATCTTCAAAATTAATTTGCGCGTCTTGTATAACGAATAGATAAAGGTTTATTAATTCGTCTTCTCCTCCTTCTTTCGTTATTTGTATCGTAATTCCTTTGGAGGCATTCTCAATTCGCCTTCCAGAACAGTGTAGCGAGTTATCATCCGTTGCGCGTAAATCGAGCCATAACGCGTAATTACTGGTAAGATATTTTTCAATTGTCGTATTAGTGAAGACCGTATCTTTTAAAACGGAATTCGTTATTTTATTTCGTTTAGAATTCATAGCAAAAAAATTATTTATTTCGTCCCATTGTTGATAAGCTTTCATTCCTTGACTGTATAGTTGATTCGGAACTCCTTCTATCGTAATCTCTACTTTCGTTATTTTAGGATTGAAATAAGTTTCGGTGTTAGTTCTTTCGGGATCCTCGAATAACATCAGGACCCCTTTCATACTTCTAGCCGGAACATTTAAATTAATGTTCCATAAAGTATCGGATTTATTTTTTGTTATTTTCCTATGCCTTAGTATTCTATCGTACAAAATAACCATTTTACCGGAAACTTGTTGTCTTATTTGTCTAGATAATTCGGTGTCGGAAACCATATCGAATTCTAAACAAATATTACTTATTTTATCACTCGCATCTTTATCCGTCGAGTTAATAACTTTATTATAATCGTTGAAAGTAAGTTCGTATTCGAGTCTATCGCTGAGACCGGACTGATAAAATGGCATATGCGTTTCTAATAGTTCGAAGTCTAAAGGAATACAAAATCTATTTTTATACGCGTCCGCTATAGCTTCGTCTTCTTTGTCCGCACCAGCATTTCCCGCTCCAACTCTGTGTTTTAACATGTTTACTTTACCAAGACCTTGATAAGCCATGTTCGCGCGTTCGGTAGGCGTTTTCCATAAATCGACGTAACAATGATAAATATCGCTATCATCGATTGACATAACTTCATTTCCGCTTATACGAATGGTAGTTTTTTTAATTATTGATCTTCCTACGTTTTGATATATAGTAGAATTTACGTCCGTAGATTTAATTTCTATTTCGAAAGCTAATCTAACCGTTCTGGGTACTATAACGTCGTTACTACTTAGATTAGGGAATCTAACTAATAACTGTTGATTCTGATCGAAAGTAGAAGGATTATTAGTTATTACGACGCTCTGTCTAATCCCTTTTACACCTCTCGGTTCCCTCATTTTTCTGTAAGGATTTAATTTTTCGCCGTAGGAAGACATTTTTAAGGTTTTTTTTTTTAGTACGATAATTCAATTATCATTGACGCAACCGTATTAACGCACGTAGAATTATCTGTTTTAGAAACGAAATTGATTACGTCGAGAGGTTCAATCTGTAACGGTATAGCGAAACGTGCCCAAAAATACCCAAAGACACGCCATATTTCGGTTGTTCAATTCCATTAATAGATACTGCAATGGCTACATTATCATTATCCGTTCTTTTACTCGATAACCCTAACCCCATTATCGAGCCCGTCCTTCCCGTCACGTAACCTACCCCTTCTTCTCTACCGGCATTACCGAAACTAAATACTTTTCCATCCTTTAATGAACCCTTACTTTCGGCGCATATGCTTATCGTCTTCTTAGTACTAATACTATCCCTAAATTTATTAATTTCTTCTTTCAGCCCTAAATTATCGTCACGTTGTCTATTAGATAACTGAGGAACTAAAACGTGCCTCACATGATTAATTTTTCTTTCAAGTTCTGGATTATTAGAACTAACACCTTTATATATTATTTTTTTAGTTCCAAATATACTCATTTTTAAGGATAATCTTTTAACTCTAAAACGCAATTAACCGGTAGACGATTAACTATTTTATTATTATTTTCGTCCCTTATTTCTAAATTTAATTCTGTTATAGCGTCATTAATTAAACTTTTATATTCCGGATGTTCGAATCTAATCGTAGTTATATCTCCGAATTCTTTATTTTCTACGGGAATAACCGCTAACAAGGTACTAGGATTACCGTCTAGAAAATTATTAGAAGTACTAACTTGTTCCAAATGAACGTACAACGATTTATAGATAGCTAAATCTATATTCTTATAACCTATGTTTACATTATTAGCGGTAAATCTAGCTTTATCAAATCCTAACATAGATTTCAAATTTTTACTCATTGTCAAATCTTTAGTAGTAATTAACGACGCTATTCCATTAAGTTCGTCAACAGTTAAGGTAACATTATAAGTTTTAAAAAAATCCGATAATTGTTGAAAACTATAATAACCATCTGGAATATGCAAAGGTCTATCGCTAACCTTTTGTACATATTCGTTAACGATATTATACCAACCTACACCGTACGTAATACACTTCAATCCGATACATTTATCCCCATTTCTATTATCGATATATTGTTGTAAGTTAATAGTTTTATCAATATTAGAAATTGTATGATGCATTTTTTATGTTTAAAAAATGTCAATCCAAAATACCTTCAAGTACAATGATAAAGCTCAATATACCCATGGAGGTGCGTTCAATAAAAAGACCGTCAACATTATAAAACAATCCATCGTTATTACTTCTGATGGAAAAAGTTTCAATCCAGATTTCCTAGATTTATTTAAAAAATATAAATTACCGCACGTAGCATCAGATGATATAGTTCAACGATGGAACGAAGACTGTTTTTTATTCTATCAAAACCAACTTAACTTCGCTATATGGTGCGCTACAGCCGGATGCGGAGTTGATTTCGATAATCACATATCTAATATAAACCCTATGATCGGTTCTCTATTCTCGTTCCATTTTTATTATCAAACTAGAAGAATACTATTCGAATTATGTATAGCTTTACCGCAAGATAAAAGTTGGAACGCCTTTAACAATAGTTATAACCGCGAAGCGTATGAACGTATATGTAAAGAATTTAATGTAGATCCTAACGCGGACTGGCGACAAAAATTATATCCGAATAGCGATGGTCTCGGAGATGTTTATACTAGCGGTCATATATCCTGGATACGAACGGATTTTAGACACGATAATTCGGGTAAACACATTAAAAATCTTACATTTTATGTTCTAGATCTTAGTAAGATGACATTCGGAAAAGAAGTACCCGGAGATAGACATTGCGGCGTTACTAAGTGTTATTACGGTCCACCTAAGAAATACCATATAGATTATATTCAACAAGATGATGGAGTTAAAGACGCTTGGACTACATTCGTTTTAGATACATCGAAGGGATTTACTCAAGCCGGAGTTCAGCGTAAAAACGAATCCATAAGAACGTATTGCTGGGCTATCTTAGGTTCTCAGTCTCAAACTAGAACTAATATACTCGGAACGGGAACCGCTTTTGACGCTCAAAAACAATTTCTAGCGAACGTGGAGGACGCTATAAATAGTCCCCTAGATTTACCGAGTCAAATTGCGAGATATCAAAACACGTTGAAATATGCTAGAAGTAAAGTTGATTTTGTATACGGAATAAACTTGTATATGTCTCCTAGTAACATGGAATTACGGATAGGAACAATTCAGGATTATAATAATGAAATCGTTGTCGCGACGGAAAAACAAGAACTCGGTTTAAATAATGAAGTCAATATTAAACCTATTCCGCCGAGACAAAATGTAGAATTGAAAGGAACAACTACTAAACAAACCAACAGAGTAGAACCAAAGCTCGAGGTTAAAAGCGAAACGCCAAAGCTCGAGGTTAAAAGCGAAACGCCAAAGATAGAGGTAGAAGCGGAACCAAAGCATCATGTTTCTGAACACGAAGATAATAAAACGGCAATAATAGTAGGAAGTATAGCAGTAGGTCTTACGTTTTTATTTATTTATCGTTGAGATACTCTTTCGCCGCCGTAAATAATAATCCGATAACTAAAACTAATAAAACCCATAGATTATTAGCTAGCCAATTAACGACTTTACCCGTTGCGGATAACAACCACGATACGATAGCCCCTATTATTCCCGGTAATGCCGCTGCCGCTTTAGCGGCTAATTTAGCTAATAATTTTCCGATATTAGATAATTGTTTTTTTATCCAATCTTTCACGCCGTCGCCTTTTGGCGGTGGCGTAGATCCTCCTCCGCTGATAGCACCACCTCCACCGGGAATAACGGCTTCTACGATAACACCGATAATCATACCGAATGCGGTTAAAATACTAACTATCGTAATTCCTTGTTCCCTAAATAAAGTTTTTATTTTTTCGGCTAATGTCGTGTCTTCTCTTAAATACTTTACGTATAGTTTCTTTTATTCTATTTAATTGACTTCTTAATCTTTCTTTATCGATATTAATTATTTCTAGTAATCCATCTCTAGTAGTTTCTAAATCATTTATTCGTTGTTTATTTCTTTTAATTTATTTTCATCATTTCTTTCTTTAGCTTTTTTTAATTCTTCTCCTTGTTCTTTTAAATATTTTTCTGTATCATTAAGTCTCGATAAAGATAGCGCAATCTGATCTTTAACTTTTGTCACAACTTCAATAAGAGAATCATATTCTCTCTTAGGTATATTATATACCTGTTCTAATTCATTAATTACTAGTTCTGAATTGTTAAAATTTGTTTCAACGGTATCTGTTAAATCTCGTATGTCTTGTTCTGAAGAAATATCTTGCATTGGAATTTCTTCGGGTCGAATTTTATTATTTGCATCAATTAGTTGTTTTAATTCCTTTCTACCCTTTCTAACTCTAGTACTATGAGGATCATAATCTTCTACTCCTAAAATGTGTCTAATAAAATCAACACCATATTTCCCTTGAAGTGTGTCAAATGAATAAAAATTCATTATAGCATCAGGGTTTGTACCTTTGTAAAATGATAGGGGGTATTTTATATTATTATCCTCCACACCAAACAAAGGTCTTCCATATTCATCGGGTGTTATATACAATTTGATATTCCTATTATTTAGTGGTTCTTGATTTCTATCATAAAATTGCTTTAAACATTTATTTAACAAAGAAAGAGTTTCTCTTTCCCCGTCTGGTCCTGATAGATTATCTAATGCATTATATTGAGTATTCAACGTACGTTGAAATTGTCTTTCATGATCAATAAAAGATTTTTCTTCTTCTTCATCTTCATGATCATAATCATCTTTATCAAAAATAGGATTTTCAAAATCATATCCGCCTTCAGCCATTTTTATTCGGAATAAATTGATGGGGGATTTTCATATCTATAATTATAATTAGTGATATAATTATTATTAATTGTATAAATTATTCCTTTTTTAAACTGTTTTGTATAGTATTCATCGCTTCTTCCCTTCCACGATTTATTAATTTTTTTTTTCTTCATCAGTTATTAATTCATTTTTATCTACTTTTTTATTGATCTTATTTCTTCTTTAAGTTTAGAATATTTTTCCATTTCAATTAAAACTAATTTAAACTCTTCGGGAGATATAGTTCCATCTTGTAAAGATTTAGATATAATATCCTTAATACTATTAAGTTTACTTTCAGCCGCTATTAAAACGTTACAATGTTTTTCAGTTTTTGCCATTAATTTGCGTCTTATCATTTTAACGAACATACCAGCTCCTCCGCATATTACAGCCGCTATTTGTACCGGTAACAAAACTGGAATAGCTATTCCTATTCCGGCTAAAATAACTCCGGATGATATTAGACCGGTATCTACTCCGTCGGTAATGTTAATACCTCTTTTATATTTTTTCTTAGAGATTTTCTAGTATCTCTTTCGTTAATTAAATTTTTTTCTATTTCAGATATCTTATTTAATCCATAATTTTGACCGTCTTCTACTGGAAGATCGGGATATATAGAAGGAGCCGTAGGTTGCTTCATTTTTTAAGGTATTTTTTTTTAATTAATCGGGGGGACATAGGAGCGTTCTGTACCTCCTTTTACCTTTTTTATTTTCGTACCCTTCCCCACCCACGATAGTTTCTCACTGTCCCTCCTTTAGGTTTTTTAAAATTTTTACTCATCTCACTGTCCCTCCTTTTACCACCCCCATGTACCTTTTTTTACCTCTCTCTACCCTCGATAGTTTCTCCCTGTCCCTCCTTTTACCCACTGTCCCTCCTTTTTGGAGGATGTATCTTTTTTTATTTTTACCTCTCTCCCTACCCACGATAGTTTCTCTCTGTCCCTCCTTTATGTTTTTTAAAATTTTTACTAATCTCACTGTCTCTCCTTTTACCCCATGTACCTAATTTTATTTTTTAGGAAATTTATATATATATATATAGGTAGTGACAAGCGAAGCGGGAACGGGATCACGAGCGGAGCGAGTGAGACCGTTCTGTCACTACCTATATATATACTCAGACTCAACTAAACGTTTTACAAGCATGGACCCAGACGTTCCGCTGCAAACAGGAAATGTCTGTCACCTTGCTTACGGATACATACTGTCCAAAGTGGATATTCGAGAGATTAGATCAGATTGGAACAGAGATAGTACTAGTGCTATGATCATAATTACAGGTAGATGCATTATGGGAATTTAGGGACTGCATGGTACATGGCAAGGGCATGCCAATGTGCATTTAGCATCCATATGCGATAGAGTCATGTAGGCTAGTAGGCATTTCCAACCTATCCCGATGATGCCGAGATAAACCAAAGTTTAACAAGGGGACATCTCAACATAATCAGGACAAGACTGTCAGGCCAACACAATATAATGTTGTGTTTCTTATAGAAAAGAAACAAATATAAACGCCATGGCATTAATTATGCTGTTTTAATGTAACAATAATCATCCAAATCAAAATGTCTTCATATCCGAGTGATCGTATCTCGCATTAAATTATTGTATAGTTCATTTTTTTTACCCGAATAAGGTCAGCTAGTCAGCGACTAGAAATGTTTCATTTTGGGGCTATATTGTTTCCATTGGCGTCCTGCTGTCGTTGGTGAGGTTGTGCTTGGTTGACAAGCCGGTGTTTGGGGCCCCACAGTATTGTTATCATTTTAGTTACCTTTGACATGCCAAACCGGAATCTTTGATTAACTTTCATTGCCTGTTCCCGACAGTAGTGACATACGTAACAGCTTTGATCTAGATGAGAGTACTTGGTCATCTCACCCGGATCCAAACTGCTAGACACTCAGTGAATATTTTTCTATTTGAAGTTTAAAAATGAAGCAAACGATTTATAGCGAATATGCATATTTGCCAAAATGTTAAATGGACCGTGCGATACCAGAAGTAAACTTAGCCGATGTATCCGGGCCTGTAGTTTATGATATTTTTTCTAAAAAATAAAAAAAATAAAATATATGCAGGGAAATCCGCAGAAGTAATAGGCCTGCATATAGACCGACTTTCTTTCTATTAGGCCTACACGAGCAAATACGAGTCGCGCCCGAGATACACGTGGACACTTGCCGTTCATCGGCCTTTTATACAGCCGCTTGTAAAGCATATGTAGATGTTTTTATTTAAAAAGGTAAGTTCCGTTATATTCCATTCCCTTCTCTGTATGTTTGTTATACATACGTTATAATGATTCTTGAAAAAGAAAAGAAAGAAAAATGCACCGAATTAGGTGCATAAAAAATGAAATGCAATTTGTAATATTAGAAGTCTTGTACAAATATTTCGCTTGAAAACTATTGGTAACAACATTACATAAATATTATAAAATATCCTCTCTAAAGCCTCCACTTGGTTTACTCGCTTACAGATTTTAGGACAGCTAGTTATGTCTCCCTCCCCCAATATTTATATGGAGATATTGTTTTCGTGAGAGTTGTCTGTCTGTATGTCCGTCCGTCACACTTTTTATCCGGACAATAACTTCAATATGCCTGATGCCAGTTGATTGAAACTTAATATACTGAAAGATCATGACGAGAGGAAGTGTCATGCACAAAGTCCATAACTCTGGCTTCACTAATATTGGAGTTATCGCCCTTTGTAAAAAAATCACAATTTTTTGTCAGGACGATAACTTCTATACGGCACATGCCATTGGAGTGAAACTTCATACATGGAAAGTTCAATAAAGTTAGAGTTATTGCCCCTTGTACATTTGTTTAATGCTTTCTTGTCCGGGCAATAACTCCTACATGACTCTTGCCATCGCATTGAAACTTGATACATGGAAAGAGCATGATGAGAGAAAGTGTCTTGAGCAAGGGCCATAACTCTGGCTTCAATACTTTTGGAGTTATTGCCCTTTGTTGCATATGTTAGCCGATCAATAACGCCTGTTCGACTAATGCTATTGGAATGCCATTTTATTTATAGAAAGAGCACGATGAAAGTCAGTGTCATGCGCTAGGGCCATAAACTCTGATATCAATATTTTTGGAGTTATTAGCTGTTTTCATTTTCTTCTTGAAAAATGTGGTGTGGAAAGCGCATAATGAGGGGAAGTATCATTCATCAAGTCCATAACATTTTAGTGATTTCCCTTTACATATTGTTGTTATTAGAGGGAAGACACCCGTTTTTGTGACAAAAACCTCTAGTCGTTTAATTCAAATCCATGATAATGCAGAAGACGTTATAAAGGTACATGTATGGAGGCAGATCAAATCTTCGTCTGTCGGTTCGTCTGCCTGGTCGTCCGTCCAACACCACGAATACGCTCCATTTGTGCCGGTTTAGAAAGGTTCTACTGTAATATAACTCGTATGAGTTCTGGGCCATAACTCTTGTGATGAACATTTCAGCAGGCGACACGTGTTTTCCTATACGTTATGACGTTATAATGAAATAACCCTGAATGAATATTCAGTAGAACAGAAATAGCAAATGCGTCTATTTAGTTCCTAGATATGGACCAACAGAGAAGCTAACTGTTAATGGCTCTACTTTGAGCCATTGTGCCGCTACCCCACCCCTCCAGATCATACCGAGGATGGACTTAACTTCCTGCTTATAATGATCAACAACCCACCATCCCCAGCCACCAACGTAGGATTAAGAAAATTTGCAGAGGACGAATGGAGGGATGTTTTCCCTTTGCTTGCTAGAAACTGATACCAATCGTACCAGATAACAGGGGAAACGCCAGAAACTTTTATAGAACTACAAACATTAAAATACATTTTATAAATGAACATTTTAAGTAAGCAATAAGCTGTTTTATTATTTCTATCAATTCATTTAGGATCTACTAGTCACAATTCGCCAATAATCAACACGCTTGAGATGCCCCCTTGTTCAACCTATGAAACCGTCGTCATCTAGATTACATATCGTCATCAGGGTAGGTTGGAAATGCCTAGTAGAAATTAAACTATGTGTTGCTATATTACAGTTTGTGAAATGTGTTTATTAAAAGTATCTAAGACTGAAAATGTGCTGTGAATGTGACCTGTCTACTTTGTTTGCGTAGCAAGGCTTGTTTATGGAGTAAATGGGCTCTATATGAGCCTCTGATCTGGGTCTACTCTGTTTTAAAGGCATAGAAAGGCTAGTTTATGGAGCAAATGGTCTCTATAGAAGCCGTCTGATCTGGGTCTACTCTGTTTGCAAGGGTGGAAAAGCGTAGTTATGGAGTAAATGGTCTTTGTAGCAGACGTCTGATCTGGGTCTACTCTGTTTGCAAAGGCGTAGAAAGGCTTGTTTGTGAGCAAATGGTCTCTATATGAGCCTCTGATCTGGGTCTACTCTGTTTGCAAAGGCAAAGAAAGGCTTGTTTATGGAGTAAATGGTCTCTATAGAAGCCGTCTGATCTTGGTCTACTCTGTTTGCAAGGGTGGAAGAGCGTATTAATGGAGTAAATGGTCTTTGTAGCAGCCGTCTGATCTGTGTCTACTCTGTTTGCAAGGCGTAGAAAAGCGTATTTATTGAGAAAAGACTTAAATAATAATTAGCATCTCCCTGCTCAGCGAGAGATGATTAAAGGTAGTACTGCATGTAGGACGGATAGGACTGATGTCAGGATAATGTGACTGGTAAAGTCTAATTTTAGTGCTACTTGTAGGACGGATATGACTGATGTCAGGATAATGTGACTGGTAAAGTCTAATTTTAGTGCTACTTGTAGGACGGATATGACTGATGTCAGGATAAGGTGACTGGTAAAATATCAAGGTAGTGCTACATGTAGAACGGAAATGACTGATGTCAGGATAATTGGCTGGTAAAGTCTAATTTTAGTGCTACAAGTAGGACGGATAGGTCTGGTGTCAGGATAATGTGACTGGTAAAGTCTAAATGTAGTGCTACATGTAGGACGATCTGAACCGGTGTCAGGATAATGCGACTGGTAACGTCTAAATGTAGTGCTACATGTAGGACGCCCTTGACTGGTGTCAGGATAATGTGACTGGTAAAGTCTAAAGGTGGTGATACATGTAGGACGGATAAGACTGGTGTCAGGATAATGTGACTGGTAACGTTTAAATGTAGTGCTACATGTAGGACGGATAAGACTGGTGTCAGGATAATGTGACTGGTAACGTTTAAATGTAGTGCTACATGTAGGACGACCGTGACTGGTGTCAGGATAATGTGACTGGTAACGTTTAAATGTAGTGCTACATGTAGGACGACCCTTAATGGTAACAGGATAATGTGACTGGTAAAGTCTAAAGGTGGTGATATATGTAGGACGGATAAGACTAGTGTCAGGATAATGTGCCTGGTAAAGTCTAAAGGTAGTTCTACATGTAGGACGGATAAGACTGGTGTCAGGATAATGTGCCTGGTATAATCTAAATCTGACTGGTAAAGTCTAATTGTAGTGAAGCATGTAGGACGGCTTGGACTGTTGTCAGTATAATGTGACTGGTAAAGTCTAAATGTAGTGCTACATGTAGGACGACCTGGACTGGTATTAGGATAATGCGACTGGTAACGTCTAAATGCAGTGCTACATGTAGGACGACGTGGAATGGTGACAGGATAATGTGACTGGTAAAGTCTAAAGGTGGTGATACATGTTGGACGGATAAGACTGGTGTCAGGATAATGTGCCTGGTAAAATCTAAATCTGACTGGTAAAGTCTAATGGTAGTGAAGCATGCAGGACGGCTTGGACTGGTCTCAGTATAATGTGACTGGTAAAGTCTAAAGGCAGTGCTACATGTAGGACGACCTAGACCGGTGTCAGGATAATGCGACTGGTAACGTCTAAAGGTAGTGTTCCAATTAGGATGAACTGGACTGATGTCAACTCAGTGTCAAACTGGTTGGACAATAATGGCAGGCAAAGTTACTCGGGCCCTCATCTGGGTCCAAACTGTTTTCAAAGTGTGAGCATAGACCCGGGGAAAATGTTTAACCCTTTCCCTCATGAAAACGCCTGTTCACGCGTACAGAGAAACCAAGATCAGATGGCTCCTATAGGAACTGTCTAATTAAGATCTGCTCTGTTTGCTTATGAAATTATAGTAGATCTCTTTAGTGTCTACCAATACCAACCATTATTGTATACATATACAATTATAAAAAAAATCAGTCAATCAATATTCATGACGTGATTATTCCTTACATATTATGTACTGAACAGGGAAAGGGTTAAAATAAGTTAAGCGGATTAAGATTTGTTATGCACTAGACTACCGGTATATGCGCCTGTTGCTCTTCTGTACTAGACTATATACGCCTATTGCTCTTCTCTACTAGACCATGTACCCCTGAAAATTGCTCTTCTCTACTAGACTATATACGCCTGTTGCTCTTCTCTACTAGACTATATACGCCTGTTGCTGTTCTCTACTAGACTATACATGTATACGCCTGTTTCTCTTCTCTATTAGACTATATACGCCTGTTGCTCTTCTCTATTAGACTATATACGCCTGTTGCTCTTCTCTACTAGACTATATACGCCTGTTGCTATTCTGTACATAAAAAGTAACCCCAAACACAAGGTGGGTTAATGTGTAACAAGTTAACATTTTACTCCATGAATATTCACGAAGGAAATGACATCATGAATATTCATTTTATAATGACGAATGAGCACAAGAATGTTTGGCCATTGCAGAAACTGTAGAATCATACCTATATTTTACCATAAGCAAGCAACATACCCTGATCAGTCAGACTGTTCCTACAGGAGCTGTCTGATCTGGGTCTACTTTATAAAGACGTAGGAGGGCGTGTTTGTAGAGTAAATAGCCCTCTGATCTGGGTTTACTTTAGAAAGGCGTAGGCGGGCGTGTGTGTGGAGTAAAGAGCCGTCTGATTTGGGTCTACTTTATAAAGGCGTAGGCGGGCGTGTGTAAAGAGCCGTCTGATCTGGGTCTACTTTATAAAGACGTAGGAGGGCGTGTTTGTGGAGTAAAGAGCCGTCTGATCTGGGTCTACTTTATAAAGACGTAGGAGGGCGTGTTTGTGGAGTAAAGAGCCGTCTGATCTGGGTCTACTTTATAAAGACGTAGGAGGGCGTGTTTGTGGAGTAAGGCCGTCTGATTTGGGTCTACTTTATAAAGGCGTAGGAGGGCGTGTTTGTGGAGTAAAGATCCGTCTGATCTGGGTCTACTTTATTAAGGCGTAGGAGGGCGTGTTTGTGGAGTAAAGAGCCGTCTGGTCTGGGTCTACTTTATAAAGGCGTAGGAAGGCGTGCTTGTGGAGTAAAGGGTTAAAATAAATATTCAGCAAAAGATTTCGCCCACAAGAAGATTATTCTAGCTCTTACAGACAGTAGCTAATGCAAAACAGAATTTATGCATATAGACACTCTGTTTGCATTAAGCTTTACATTAATTCTAACGAAACCCGTGCTTATTGATACATTTGTCGCTAATGTTTGAAAATGGAGAGTAACAAAAACTGTGCACGTGGAAGGGTTCAGACTAAACTCGCATGGACCCTTTACTCCATGAATATTCATGTAGGAAATATTGGCACCGTGAATATTAACAGGATTAATGGTTATAATAGGATATGGACACAGGGGTATTTGGCCAGTGCAGAAACTGTAGTTATCAGATCCATATTAACTCAAGCAAACAAAGCAGACCCCAATCAGACGGACCCTACAAGAGCCGTCTGATTTGGGTCTATATGCATAGTGTGATTGGGTCTACTCTATTTGCAAAGGCGTACAGATACGTATAGATGTATGGAGTAAGACCGTCTTATCTGGGTCTACTCTATTTGCAAAACGTACAAATGGAGTAAGCCAGTTTGATCTGGGTCTACTCTACATGTATTTGCAAAGCGTACCAAGTTGTATAGATCTATGGAGTAAGACCGTTTGATCTGGGTCTACTCTATTTGCAAAGGCGTACAGGGGCGTATTTATGGAGTGAGGCCGTCTGTTCTGGGTCTACTCTATTTGCAAAGGCGTACAAAAACGTACCTATGCAGTAAGACCGTCTGATCTGGGTCTACTCTATTTGCAAAGGCGCACAGGGTCGTATTTATGGAGTAAGACCGTCTGATCTGGGTCTACACCATTTACAAAGGCGTATCTATGGAGTAAGGCCGTCTGAGCTGGGTTTACTCTATTTGCAAGGTCTTGCACATGCGCATGAATTCATGGAGTAATGACTTAAGATACCACCTTACTTACATAATGGATACTCAATAATCCGATACAAACTTAGAGGTAGACCCAGATCAAACCCTGGCTGAAGAAACAGTCTGATTAGGATCTACACTAGTTCTAGAGACAATACGGTGCGGACGTATCCTTTATCCCACAGTATAAAAATGATGCCTGCTTAAAAGTGGAGCTGGTGAATTTTGACCGTATCCAAGTCGAGCAAGCTTTTGACAAGTCAAACAGCTTGGATCCTTATAAAACATCGAGTTACTCGGCGTGTTATCTTGATCCAAGCTGTTTTCAAATGCGAGTCTGGTCACACACACTGTGGGATAACGTTGGCTAGCTTTACAAAGGCGGGAAATGTAGGTGTTGTAATGTTTAGGGTTAGTAAGCTTTACAAAGGAGACGCCATTAGGTGTTATGATATTTAGGGTTAGCTAGCACCTCCGTGCACGTGGCATTTCGGAATAACGTAAAACGTGTTGAATCAGGTGCGATGCAGAGTAACACGGCGTCTCATATTTGCCTGTGACAGCCAAGATTGCAATTAATTTATGAAATATTGAGACATTTAACCTTTAACCTGATGCTAGAGATATTATGATAACCATAGCAACATAATTTCGTGTCACATCAGTCACATCAGGTTCAAAACTTAACAATTTGCTCCTTGAATATTCATGTAAGAAACAATTACATCATCGATATTAACTAGATTTTTTAATGGCGCATGGAAACAAGAACGTTTCGCCCTGGCAGAAACTGTAGATGCATATCTCTCTAGTTCATAAGCAGGGCATACCCTGATCAGACGACTCCTATGGGACCTCGGTCAACTCTGTTTGCAAAAGCATAGACAAGAGAAACTTGTTTCTATTGTTTTATAAGAAGAGCATGTTCCCATAGCAGCCGACTGATCTTGGTCTACTCTGTTTGCAAAAGCATAGACAAGAGAAACTCATTTCTATTGTTTTATAAGAAGAGCATGTTCCCATGGCAGCCGATTGATCTTGGTCTACTCTGTTTACAAAGGCATAGACAAGAGAAACTCATTTCTATTGTTTTATAAGAAGAGCATGTTCCCATGGCAGCCGATTGATCTTGGTCTACTCTGTTTACAAAGGCATAGACAAGAGAAACTCATTTCTATTGTTTTATAAGAAGAGCATGTTCCCATGGCAGCCGACTGATCTTGGTCTACTCTGTTTACAAAGGCGTAGACAAGGGAAACGTGTCTCTATTGTTTCATAAGCAGAGCGTACTCCAATGCGAGTCGTCTGTTCTGGGTCTACTCTGTTAGCAAAGGTGCAGATGTCGCGAATGTCGCTGAAGAGTTGTTCTAAAAGTGTACTTTTGCGATTTATAGTATTGCTTTTACACACTATAACGGAATAATACAAAATGAATATTGATTTATATTGTGTTGTATTAAGGGTTCTCTGCTCTGTCATTCGGCACGTTCCTCTTTTGCCATGTATTGTCGTACCCCTATATTACTTTAACGTATGTTCCGTCTTCATGTTGCTTTGTTCCGTAAGTTATGCCACATGACGACGGTAGTGATAATTAACACGTTACCCTTATATGTTCCGTTACGCGTTGAGCGTGGGGACTTTAATGTATGTTTTACGTGCATCATGTTAGGCATAATATATTTATACAGTATATAAAGAGCCACGATTGGTTGGTTCGGGGGTTCATTATTGGAAGTGAAATTATTCATGAGATGGATTTATAGTGAAAGGCTTCAGCGATCAGTAAACGCTATATATGTGTTCAGGAAAATAAAAGCGTAAAGGCTTTACGGGGTTTATGGATTATTTTTGCACCTCGGAAAGTGTGTTAACGTTACGAAGAACGTATTTTCTATGTGGCAGGAGTTTGGGGGCAACTTTAAATATACTCTGCCACAGTAGACAAGGGAGGAACAAATAGGTGTCTGAATGTATGCGGTTTGCTAGTAATTCCTTGCACGTGTCGAATTCATAAAACATAACTATGTTAACAGATTGGACCCGGCTACAGCGCCGATTGTATTTTAAATCGGGGCCAAGTTTAAAACTACGTTACGTATTTCGCGTGTGGCAACTTAGCGTTAAGTACCTTGCTAGCAATGCAGACCTGTATCAATGTTTACGTCGACTCTGAACAATTCGCCAAAAACTCATTGTAATCGTCAAAAACGCAGAGGCATAGAACTTACGTTCTTTAATAACTCACTTGATAGGGGGAAATTCGAAAAACTGCTGTACCCACCAATAAATGTGTAACTGATCGTAACCATAAAATACTTACATTGTGAGTCTAATGAATAGGTGTTCTTTGATCAGAGGGGCCACTCTATAGAGTCCCCTTTATTAACCCTTTACTCCATGAATATTCAGGTAAGAAATCATGACATTATTCATATTAATTAGATGGCTGCTAGAGGGTTAACTAAGACATAGATTGTAGACCATCGTTATGTTATAAGCAAACAGAGCAGACCCTGATCAGACAGCTCCTGGAAGTTTAACTAAGCATTGCAGAATTAGATCTGCATTTTTCATAAGCAAACAGAGCAGACCCTGATCAGACAGCTCCTAGAGGTTTAACTAAGCATTGTAGAATCAGATCTGCATTATGTTATAAGCAAACTGAGCAGATCCTGATCAGACGGCTCCCAGAGGGTTAACTAAGACAGAGTGTAAAATAAGATCTGCATTTTGTCATAAGCAAGCAGCAGATCCTGATCAGACGTTTCTTGTTTGCACAGACGTAGATTCCGCGTCTTATCTAAAGGAACCGTCTGATCAGTGTCTGTTCTGTTTGCAATGACGTAGAAAAGGCGTATTTATGAAGTAAAGAGTTAATAAAACACGTGAAAAGTCTATAGTACAGAAAAAACTCTTACGAGAGCCGTCTTATCTGGGTCTACTGTTTGCAAAGGCGTAGAACAGGCGTATTTATAAAGTAAAGGGTTAATAAAACACGTGCGTACAAATATAAACACGTTATCAATGTTAAACAGTTTGGATCCTGATAAGACATCGAGTTACTCCGCGTCTTACCTGGATACAAAAATTGGAAGATTGAAAATACATGACTGCGGAAGAGTTATATAGAACGTGAACAAAGAAAGTCAGTGTAACATTCAACCTGCATTGAGCTACGATGTCTTGAAAATCCAGAATTAGACTTATTTCACAGTGGGAGAAAAGTTGCAAAATGGATAAAAGTCAACAGTAACTTTTACTTAAAAAATTTCAACAAGAACCAATTACAGATGGTATAAATAATTCTTATTCCCCCCCCCCTCCCCCCATCAATGGGATGGGGTATTATTTTTGCCCTGTCTGTGCGTTTTTTAACGGCGGCGATATGTTTGTAGCCATTACATATACATACTTCAAACTTGGCATGCCTGTGCATCTTATGGAGGCAGACATTTTTATAAGTGACTGTCATACATCAAGACCAGAGGTCAAGTTGGGCGCATAGTGTTTCATCAAACTCATCGTGTTCTTTTTTATAACTCTTCATGTATTTTCGGCCAATCCTGGTCCAGATAGATTTTCAAAACATTTCATTACATGATTAGACCCAAAGACGGACGATGTTTAACGATCGACACAGGACGATTCCTAAAACTCATCGTGACACTTTATGCCACGTGAGACAAAATGCACAAATAAAAGAAAGACCAGTAACAGTTTATATATCTTTTTTATTTCAACTACAAATTGAAAATCATACATAATATAAAATAGAGGTTCTCTAAAGCGACCACTTAATATACATGTGTGTGACCCAGAATTAGGCCATTTTGGAAATCACTTAGAGAGGTTTTAGTGTATATATACATGTACATACAAACAGTGAGAGATCCTGGTCCTGATAGATTTTCAAACCGTTTCATTAGACACAAAATGAAATAAACATCTATCAAATGATCGTGCCCAATCCAACGCTAACTGGTGACAATCCGAATGAGCGAATTAGACACTCTCATTTAGATCAAAGACTGAAAGTCAACAAATCTGCCGTTGATTTTCTAGGTTTTAAAAGGCTGCTGAGAGATGAAAAAGATATTTTTCCTGAATTTGATTTTAAAACTTGTATCATTAGACTGGAAATGTTCCAACTAAAAAAACAAATACTCATTGTTGGGGGTTTGAACGATTATTTCGAGTTTTACGGCTGAAAATAAGATTTTCACAATAGAATTATTCCACGTGCCATCCTAGGGAGATGAAAAAGTATTTTTTTCGGAATTTTGATTTAAAACTTGTATAATCCGACTGGAAATGTTCCAACTAAGAAAATAAGTACTCATAGTTGGGTGTTTGGTTAATTCTAAGTGGTTTAAAAGACAAAAAGTAATGGCGGCTCGGAGATGAAAACCAACTTTTTCTTGAATTTTGAACTAAAAGTTGTTTTGTTAGACAGGAAATGTTCTAAATAATAAAACAAATACTGACAGTTGAATGTTTAAATGATTCTAAGATGTTTAAAATATGATAAAAGGCAGCTGAGAGACGAAAAATAACTTTTTTTTGAAATTCGAATTGAAACTTGTCTCATCAGATAGTCAACGTTCTACACAGTAAAATGGACGATGACAAGTTTTGTGTTTGACCAAACATTTCACTTTATTGTTTGTTTGTGTGGAAGTCTATCTCCCATGTGTTGTCTCTGTCATAATACTTGTAGAGTGTCACTGTCAGACCGGGACAACCACGGAGGAAAGTCTCCAGGTCTACACGGTCCTCACTCTCCTCTCTAACTGTTACCTCGAGTAGTGTTACCTGTACGCGTCGTTTTGTCTGTGAAATCCTCAGTAAAAACTCACACAGAGTCGTCATTGATAAAGTAACACGCCACATTGAAACCAGCTCCATACATTGTGTCACGGTCGGTAGATTATCTACACACATGAACCGCAGCTCAAGTGTCTGTAACTGTGTCATAGTAGACACGTCTATACGAGGTCTACACTCGTCGCCATGGTCTGTACAGTATAACGCCAGGTATAACTCTCTAATGGAGGCTGACTGTGATGACGCGTTCAACAGTTTTACTTTATCTACATGAGTCAGACTAACCCTAACCAGCCTAAGCGCCATTAAACGCTCGCTGATACTGCGACATATTGAAGTCAGTCCACTCTCTGTTAGTGTCACTCCACTGTACAAGTCTAAACAAGTCAACTTGTTCCTGCAGTTTCGTAATAATGTTGTCAGCGTCTCTCTGGTAATACGTGACCAGGGGTCATCCAGGCACAGTTTCTGCACTACCTGGCTGTGTAGTAAGAGACCAGTTATACGTCTTAACTGGTCAACTGTCATGACGGTTATGTACACGGACTTTATGCATGACGTCACGTTGCCTGGCAACGCACGTGCTACATGGCTAATAGTGCGGCAGTAGATAGTCTCTAACCCAGACACTCTGTTGCTTGGCAACAAGCGTTCTACATGTCTAAAAGTGTCTCTGCTAATATACAAGTCCTCTAAACCGATGTTTTCGTATGTGTGGCCATTATTTTGACCTTCAATTACACAGTCAGCCACAAATGTCTGTATGTCTTGTATCAAACGTCCTCCAGACCCGTCACGATCTATACTCTGTCTGTAGTTTTGTACTCGTTTGTCAGCATTAATAACATTAGTGAAGTTTTTCAACAACTGTCTCATTGTGTCAGGACTCATCCCAGACACAAACCGCCAAACTTGAGACATTTCTATCATTATATCTATTGAACTACAGAATTCTCTGAGATATTCTAAGGTATTTTCAAGAGGCTGGACAGTTACTATATGTAATGCTGCGAGAAATTCTTGCATTTTTTTGTGCAAAAATGAGAACTTTTTATATTTTCCTATATAATTACCAAAGTCCTTATTTTGAGATAATATGCCACACTGTAAACAAAGGGTGATATCGGATGGAGAAATTCCAAAAATATCAAGTTTCGAACTTTTGAAGACCAAGACTTCTTCCCTTTGTTTGTTAAACAGAGATGTATATGCCAACTTTGATAAGCACAGTAGTAACTCTGTGTGACTCTGGCAGCAATCTTTTGTACTGAAACATTCTGGCAGCAGTATTTCCTGTTTATTAGCAGCTGTACATGTACTTTGTGATTGTTTTTCAGACATTCTTTTCTCAGACCGTTCAAATAGCAGATCTAGCATACTACAGTACAACTGTAATTGTGAGTTACCAAAGTCTTTGCCACAATACCACAGAGTTACCAACTGTATCAAAAGAACTGGCACAGTTATAAGGTCAGACAACTTTTTCTGGCGTATTTCGCTATTAAAGGTACCAATATTTGTTTTTGTTGGTCTTTTGGATTTTTTGTCTAGATAATCAACCAATTTCTGAGCCAGTTCTTCTGAGGATTTCTTACCAATGCCACACAACTCTATGTATTTATCTACATCTTTTGTTTTCAGATCACTAACATCATACTTCCAATTTCTTGTTGTAGTAAGAAAGACACAGTTCTTATTCATTATGTTTCTGCCCGGTATGTGCTCATTCAAACCTGGGCATTTTGTCCCGTCTGGACAAGACCATTCATCCAAACCATCAAGAACAATCAAACATTTCTCGGTTTTCAGTAAGTTGGATATGTCTACAGATATTGGAGCATATTTCATAAACTTTTCAAGCATTTCTTCAACATGATAGATTGCCTCAGTGTCTCTCAAATTAATGTAAAACAATAATTTAAATTGTAACAGAACTGTCAGATCTGCTGAAACTGTCCTGTCTCGGACATTCTGCACTGCCTTGCACCAGGTGAGAGCAAGTTGGTTACAGAATGTAGTTTTTCCAGTTCCAGCATCTCCTGTTATGTATACATTTGTACATTGACTGGATCGAGAAGAGAAGATCTGTTGATAACTTGGACGAAAAAGCTGTGACTGTTCCTTTTTCACCTCTTCCAATCCACCATGTTCATCTTTCTCCCTCATTAGTTTTGCTGCAGGTGACACATACATATCAGGAATACATTGTTGGTCAGTTGTCATCGGATTTTCCCACAAGCACTTAGTCTGGTATATCTCAATGAGGTACTGTTGTACACCTGAAATAAAAGACAAGAAAAGTCTAAACACTTTTATCACATAAATATTCCATGTGGGAGTGCTGTAACAGAGTATCATATTTTGCAGAATTGCACTAGTGCATTTTTTATGCAAATTAGCAAGTAAGCCAATCGTAGGTCTCATTTAAAAAGTGTTACCCAATCATAACACTCCATGCGGGTCGTCCGTTGTATTACTACGCGGTTTGTAAAGCAATGGGAGACACAGTCGTCAGCTAGTCTTTTTTTTTATTTTCTATGGCATTTTAAGGATTATGTGATAAAACGAATCTTACATGAGTGTTCATTACGTAAATCCAAACTTATCAGGGTCTAATTTTAAATCATTAGTGGCAATAACTCAACATTATCAGGGGGGACAATTCAAAAACCCCGGGTACACAACAACACATGCTGGTCAAGATTCCTGTGAAGTTTGGTGACTCTAGTACTAGTGGTTTCAGAGATACACATGACAAAGTAAAGTTTCTCTTATTTTAAATCATAAGGGGCAGTATATGCAAAGTTATCAGAGGGAGACAATCAAACAAGAGGGCCATTGGACCTATATCGCTCACCTGACTTACAGTAATATATTGACATGTTAATTTTTCAGTGGACATCATTTCTAGCAGATGATATAAGCTTAGTGCACTGCTTTCACCCTTTCACTGCTGAATAAACTTGAACTGGATTCAGATCTAATACCAAGTGACTGATTGATCAAGATTTAACCTGTTTACAACTTGTGCCAATTTTGCCTTAGGTCAAAATGCCTAAAACTGGTCTTTGAGAAATTCAAATGACGTCAATAAAGCTATACAATTATACCATGATCCAGGTATATAGGCAAATAAAGTGCTAGGCAGTGCATAATGCCAGCTTTTGTGTGAAATGACCAATGAAAATATCTTTAAAAAATCGTTTAACCCTTTCTCTCATGTAACCAGGGTAGATAAAGATAACAAAACCCTAGTGGAGTTCGTTTAGTGTATTCTCCAACAGTAGTTGAAATATATAGATGAATAGGGTTGAATAGGGTTGAATAGGGTTGAATAGGGTTGAATAGGGTCAGCTGGTCGGAATATGAAGCCTGCTTAGTAATTAAGTAGAGAAGTAAAGATATGATGTCTTCGCTAGAAGAGTTAGAGCCAGAATGAGAGCGGGAGCTAAAGGAGATGTTGCACGTTAACTCGTGTCACGTGACTAAAATAACCACGTTATCCTCGCACGCATATATCAGACACTCCCAAACCGGTTCACTCTCTCTTTCCAACCATGGACATATACAGGTAAATAAATATAAATAATGAAACGGGCTATAGCAAGCGGAATTCGACAATGCTATAGTCTGTTTCAAGATACAGCGCTAGCAACGGTACAAGGGGATCTAAACCTGGGTTACATACTCCCTGGCTAGATTTAAATGTCTCCTGACATTTCCTAAAAACAGTATTCGGAGAAATAGTTAATAAACATTTAACTTAAGGGAACTCCATACCCTAAGCAGTTAAGAAATCAAACTGTACACAATTAATATGAAATGTTAATAGGCTAAATTTGTAGTAGGCAACATTTCTGCATATTATAAAAGTATAAAGCCTTAATGATCAATTATCAAGTTGCATGATCATCATAATTTATTGACTGTTCAAGGTTTTAAACCATTTGAGCTGAACAAAACTGATTCTGGCTCCTACTAAGTGAAAATGATAACACTATAGTTATAAAATTGCCAACTCAGATTACAGTCAAAATATAAATTACAACAGCTGGTAAAAAATGGTTAAAATATAATCTAGGTATGATTCTAAGAAACCCATTCCCCATACCTATCGGGGGGTCTTCTCTGCCTAACCGGCCGACTTGGGAGGGGTGTAGACCTAGATGCTTGAGTGGGTGGTGAGTGAATAGTAGTACCAGTTAATGAACTGTCTGGAACAGTAGAGTGTCTGGAATGAGTGTGGTGTCTGGAATGAGTGTGGTATCTGGTAGGTGTATATGTACTTGCAGAGTCAAGGATAGGTGTGTGTCTACTGACAGAGTCAAGGGTAGGTGTGTGTCTACTGACAGAGTCAATGGTAGGAGAGGAAATTGCAGATCTACTCACAGTGAATGTGGTAGAAAAAGGTACAGAAGTGTCAACAGGAGTCAGATCAAGACTGGGTCTTCTCTGTGAGACAGGTCTGTTTTCATCCCTGTAACTGGGAGGATTCCTTCTCTGAGGGATAACATAGAGGCTGGATTCTGAATCCTCTTCTGAAGAATCTGAAGAGTCAGATTCAACTCTCCTCTCCTGTTCAGGCAAGGGCTGAGCTCTTGGCTTAGGCTTAGGTGGGACAGGCCGCTGAGAAGCCTCAAGTGGAACAAAGTTAAAAGGAAGCAGCATATTTCTATGCAAGGTGCGAACCTTGGAACCGTTTTCCTGTTTAACTTTGTACACAGGTAGCAAAGGATCTGGGATAGAAGTGACTACATAAGGGTCTTCTTCCCATTTGTCAGCCAGCTTGGCTTTACCCTGTATCCCAACTTTCCTGACAAGTACTCTGTCCCCTTTCTCTAAGGTTGACTCTTTTACCAATCTATCATAGATGATCTTATTTTTCTCACCTATCTTTCCAGCATGTTTGGCAGCCTGCTCATAAGCAAACTGTAACCTAGCTTTAAGTTTTCTGCCATATGACTGAGGCCCTGCAGAAACCTCTTCTGGAGTAGGAGAAGTACCCAGAAATGCATCAACAGAAAGTCTAGGATGCCAGCCAAACATAAGGTAGTGAGGAGAGAAACCAGTAGCATCACTCTTGGTGGCATTGTAGGCCTGTACCAAGGGTGCTACATAGGACTTCCAGTCACTCTTTTGATGATTTTCAAGGGTTCCAAGCATCTTGAGAAGAGTTTGGTTAAAACGCTCAGCTGAACCATTCCCCATGGGATGATAGGGGGTTGTTCGCGTTTTCTCTGTATTAGAGAGTTTACAGAGTTCCTTTATAACTCGACTCTCAAAGTTACGACCCTGATCACTATGGAGCCTTGAAGGGAAAGAATAGTACCTAAAGAAGTGATCATACAGAGCCCGGGCAGTGGTCTGGGCTGTTTGATTTCTGCAGGGGACAGCCTGAGCATATCGAGTAAAATGATCTGTGATGACCAAAATATGCTCAAAGCCACCCTTGGACCTCTCTAGAGATAGAAAGTCCATGCAAACAAGCTCCATAGGATGCGTACTAGAGATAGGGTTGAGAGGAGCCACAGGTTTGATACCTGTTTTGCGCCTAATACACCTAGGGCAAGACTGTACTTTGGCTTCTATGTCCCTCTCAAGACCAGGCCAATAGAAACGCTGCCTAGCCAACCACAGGGTCTTATCTTTACCCTGGTGGCCCGTGTCATCATGGATGCCCCTCATGGCCCTAGCTCGAAACGAGTTGGGTACAACGAGCTGTTCTACCTTCTGGCCATCCAATGATGCTGTTCTATAGAGAACATTATTTACAAAATGGAACTTACTCCATTCGCGCAAATGCTTTTGCACAGCTGGCAGTTCTTTTCTCAATGTGTCTTCCCTGGGGCGAGAACAACTGCTCCGCAGGTGAATAACACGGGCAAGGACAGGGTCTAGCTTCTGCTCTTTATGCCAGTCAATCTTGGTTAGGTTATCAAGAGTTGACACATCCTCATTGGCCAGATGAGGAATACCAGACACAGACAAGCTTTCCACAAGAGGAATGTTGCTGATGACTGACTGGCAGACTGCCTGAATAGAGTCAGGAAACAATCTGCTAAGAGTGTCAGCATCTGTATTCTGCTTGCCAGACCTATACTTTATAGTAAAGTTGAAGTTGGCGAGAGCAGATACCCAACGGTGCCCAGTGGCATCCAGTTTGGCTGTGGTCAAGACATATGTGAGGGGGTTGCTGTCAGTGACAACCTCAAATGTATTTCCCATAAGATAATCATGGAATTTGTCTGTGACCGCCCACTTTAATGCCAGAAACTCTAATTTATGGGCAGGGTACTTGCGTTCACTCGGACGCAGACTTCTGCTAGCATAAGCTATGACTTTCTCCAACCCATCTTGCTTCTGATACAGAACAGCCCCAAGACCCTTCCCACACGCGTCCGTATGGATAATGAAAGGCAAAGAGTAGTCTGCATAAGCAAGAATGGGTGGATTGACAAGTCTATCCTTCAGTGTGTTAAAAGCACACTCTTGTTCTTTACCCCAGACCCATTCTGTAGGACTCTTGGATTTCTTCCTCGATTTCCTCTTTTGCTTGGGCTTGACAGTGCAGTGGCCCTCAAGAAGAGCATTAAGAGGCTGAGCAAGGGAAGAGTAGTCCTTGACAAAACGTCTATAATAGCCGGCAAAACCGAGAAATTGACGCAATTCTTTTACATTGCTTGGTGGTTGCCAGTTTCTTATAACTGCAGTCTTGTCAGGGTCTGTGGAAACTCCATCTGAACTAACTACATGCCCCAGGTATATGATAGAACTTTCAAAGAACTCACATTTGGAAGGTTTGAGCTTAAGATTATGCTGCTCAAGTTTTCCAAAGACAGATTCAAGGCGTGTAAGATGCTCTTCGAAAGATTTAGAGAAAATCAGAATGTCATCTATGAAGATGAGGCACTCTCTGAGGTGTAATTCCCCCATACATTTCTCCATGAGCCTCTGAAAAGTACCTGGTGCGTTGCAGAGCCCAAAACTTAGACGCTCACACTCATAGAACCCCAGATTACCGACTGAGAAGGCAGTCTTAGCTTTGTCCGCCTCTTCCATCTCGACCTGCCAGTAACCTGAGCGCAGATCCAGTTTACTAAAAAACTTGGATCCTGCCAGAGTATCTATGGTGTCATCAAAACGGGGTAGAGAATAGGCATCCTTGCGAGTCTTAGCATTGAGAGTTCTATAGTCAATGCAGAAACGAAGAGAGTTATCTTTCTTCCTAACTAAAACAACATTGGAAGAGTAAGGACTGTCTGACTCTCTTATGACTCCAGCACTAAGCATGTCCTTAATATGCTGCCGTACTTCCTCGTACATGCCAGGAGGAATCCTCCTATACGGCTGCTTAAAAGGGGTGTCATCCGTCAAAACGATCTTATGTTTAACCAGGTCGGCACAGCCAATATCATTGGGTCCTTTAGAAAATATATGGTCCCATTTACCGAGGACCTGTTGAGCACGAAGATATTGCTCTTCAGTGAGATCTGAACTGTTGATCTTGATACCCAACTCTTCTAAAGATGACAGCTTAGAAGAAGAAGGAGATGAAGTTGGTTGCGGATCCGAACCCAAACTATCAACAACTTTGACCTCACTGATCTGACATATTGTAGACCTAGGCTTGATCACCACAGGCTTTGCAGTCATGTTGCATACTTTGACTGGGATTCTGCAATAGTCAAGTTTGCCGAGTTTAACCACTCTAGGGCACACTGACAGAGTTGAAGAGACAACATTCTCTGTGACAACTTCAGCTATAGAGCTGTCAGCATTTCTGATGAACCCATTAACTATCAAAGTCTGGTATGGATCAACAGATATAGGCTTACGAGTACAAGCCTTGACAGAGAATGTCTGAACATTCAAACTATCCATGGCTAACTGCCATTCACTTGGAACTTCAGAGTTCAAAGACATCTGCTTCAAGGGTCTGATGACATTTGTTCCAATTATAACGGGGCAAGTGTAATTGTAATGTGTATCTGGAACAACCAGTACAGGTACAGGTAAAAGGGAATCTGTGATAAATGGTACTGAAATAGTAGTATCAATGTAACCAAGGTATTGCAACTTTGAACCATCAGCTACAGAAATATCAAGTAAGACATTCAAGTCTTCGAGAGATGGTCTATGAGGAATGGAGTTATAGAAAGACTCCGATACAGTGGTTATCATAGAGCCACTGTCAATGAGAGCAACAACTTCCTGACCATGAAGTATAACAGTTGCCTCATTGGCTGAACCTATCAATTTGGCCTTAGGCTCGCATGTTTGATCTGGTGTCAAAACAGCACTAGCTGCAGAAACAGCCTCAGTATGGCCATCTACTGAGGCCCCTGGCCGTTTAAAGAATGCTGATAATTCTGTGTGGTGTTGCTGTTGTTGTTGTGTTGATAACTGTGTGTGGTGTTGCTGTTGTTGTGTTGATAACTCTGTGTGTTGTTGTTGTTGTAGTGAGATCTTCCTCTACCTCTACCTCTGTTACCATGGTATCTGGTGTTCTGTGTGTATGAGTTATTTGGTGTTGTGTAGTTGCGGGAGTTGGTGTTGGTGTTGGTGTTAGGTGCAGAAGTAGGCTGAGAAGTATCAAGCCTGTCCAAGATCTTAGACAACTTGTCATCTAACTGAGCATTTAGATCTTTCTGCAACTTCTCTATCTTGGAGTCAAACCTCCGCTCTAGATCAGAGAGTTGATCAGATGCAACAAGAGGCTGGTGAGTGCCTTTGTTGGAAGTGAGAGAAATCTCCTTCTCAACAGTTCTGATCTCCTGGACAAGTGTCTGAAAATCCAATACACTGTCATACTTATGACTGGTTCTATCTTTCAGTCTCTCAGAGTGGAGTGACAGCCAAAACTTATGACGTAACATGTCATTTTTGGAAGCTTCCAAAAGCTTACCACGGTTCACAGCTTCTTGCAGAAGACTGTTGAGACGACATCCAAAGCTGGTGACCGACTCATCGTGTCTCTGATAAGAATTGAAGAACTCCTGCATGATCAGACATTGTGAAGAAACGTCTTCAAACAGAGTATCAAGATGTCTGAGAATAGCATCAAGAGGTGCGTCATCTCCTAGAGACATGATAGCTTTCATGGCAGTTCCACGCAAAGAACGGTGAATAGACGCAATCACAGAACTTGGTGCAATGTCTCGATCTTTCATATGACAGCGGACACTGAATCTCCACTCATTGTATGAAACATCTCCCTTCTGGTCATCACCAGAGAAATATGGAAACTTATGCTGAGAAGTGGAAGTAACATACTGTAAGGAAGTTTTAGATTTGCCAATGGTTGGTGCAACATATGGTGTAGAAGTAGGTGGAGGAAATAATGTCCTGGGTTTATTATCTGGTACAAGTAATGAATGAGAAAAATCATTTAAAGGAGTAAGGAGTGAAGCTGTAGGGAACATATGGGGCTTTGGATTCCTGGGTCTAGGTGTAGGCTTAGGATCTACACTGCTTGCAAGGCGTGATCTGCGTGGAGTAGGGGTTGGGTAAGGTACAAGACCCCTAGAGCTCACAGCTGCAAGTACCTCATCATCTGTCAACATTTCTGCCATTTTGAATAAACAATATATCCAAAGAATCAAGAAAAAAACTGCCTCTGAAGTCTCTTACAAATAAACACTACATGTATATGAAAAAAAAGGTTCCAGTCCTAAATCACCAAAAAAAACCAGCTCAAAAAGTCTAAAAATGAAAATTTATCCCATATACAGTCCAAAAACGAACAAAAATGACCAAAAGATAATCACTGCTAGAGCAAATATGGAAAAAAAACCACAATGCACTGTAAATATCAACTTACACGGGCAATTAAATAAGTATAGCAGACGTCGTGTGCAAGCAATGAAAACAAAGCAAACTAGCTAGTCCTGCTGAAATTTCTAAGACAGCAAAGCAGTCCAAATGCATAACATTAAGCAGTAGTACAAATCCTACAGATTCCTGAGAATATTACAAATAGTTTACAGATTTATTCCAACAGCAATGAGTAATTTACTATTAGAAAACCTGAAAATACCTAATTAAATAGATTCCCCAAATGAATATTATGTCCTATATCCCTATAATTAATATACAGTCACTCTGCGCCAACAAAAATATGTATAAAATAACACAGAAAATAAGTACAACACTATCAAACTAGATATTCACCTTCCTCTGTATGTAGGGTTCTGCTTCCATCCATCCTTCTGTCTATCCATAACTCAATTTCCAAAGGATGTTCAGATATAGCGAGAATAAAGGTTTTCAGAAAGTATACAGAAAGATATGAAGTACACAGGGTGATAGTAAACAGACCATATAAACACAATGAACAAGATCCTAAAGTTTTGTTTCCGACCAGCTTTTAAGCGGTGCAAAATTAAAACTCTAAACCATAACACTAACTATGGCTATATCTAGCGGTATATAGGTCAGACCAACCAGTAAACATTGTAGAAAATAATATATCAAACTAAACCCATATTTACAAGATGTAACGCTCTAGCGTTCACGTACCACAGATAAAACTACTATACTAATATATGTTCGTGGTTAGACCTCCTGATTTCCTTCAGAAAATTCTATCAAAGCTATACAAAGTAAAACGGAACGAAAGAAGAACGAAAAAAAAGAAAACAGCTGTTTTTGGAAAATGCCGAGTGAGTCCGAATGAAAAGTCAAGGTTGGCTATAGTCTATCTCACAATTTGGAAACAGGAAATTCGCCACAAATATACTCGTTAAGAAAACATGACAATGCAAAATAAATACAACAAAATAAGGAAAATATAAATGCAACACTTACTGCATAGTCCTAGTCCGTCCTTTTCAAAGAATAACACAGTTTAAAACAAGAAAATATCACAGAAAACACAGCAGCCACAAGGTCACAAACACTTCCGGTGATGGTCGTGTAGTCTCGTAAACTCGTTGACTCTCGCGCGAGTTCAAACAGCTGTTATCAGCACAAAAATGCACTCTGCTATCGATATACGCAGTACTTAACACTGAGAGAGAAAAAACTTGTGCACAGAAAAAAATGATATCACGTATTCACACGTGTGTGTGGGCCCACAAAGAAAAAAAAACACTGCCGAAGAGAAAGCCGGAGTCGTCTAGAAGAAAGTAGATAAATCTGAAGACGCTCGTTCTTCCAATTCCGTGGTCCAAAATGTACTCCGCTCCAAAACGCAAGCTATGAAGTCCACGAGATGGTGACGTCTCGCGCTTCCACCAAGCTGACCCAAAGTTGGAGAACTTGTCGTGGTCGCCAATGTAACCAGGGTAGATAAAGATAACAAAACCCTAGTGGAGTTCGTTTAGTGTATTCTCCAACAGTAGTTGAAATATATAGATGAATAGGGTTGAATAGGGTTGAATAGGGTTGAATAGGGTCAGCTGGTCGGAATATGAAGCCTGCTTAGTAATTAAGTAGAGAAGTAAAGATATGATGTCTTCGCTAGAAGAGTTAGAGCCAGAATGAGAGCGGGAGCTAAAGGAGATGTTGCACGTTAACTCGTGTCACGTGACTAAAATAACCACGTTATCCTCGCACGCATATATCAGACACTCCCAAACCGGTTCACTCTCTCTTTCCAACCATGGACATATACAGGTAAATAAATATAAATAATGAAACGGGCTATAGCAAGCGGAATTCGACAATGCTATAGTCTGTTTCAAGATACAGCGCTAGCAACGGTACAAGGGGATCTAAACCTGGGTTACACTCATATAAACCTGTTTTTACGCATTAGCAAAATGAGTAGACCCAGATCGAACGACTCCTATCGAAGCTGTCTGATCAGGGTCTGCTTTCTTTCTTTTGACACAATATAGATCTGATTCTACAGTTTTTGTCAAAGCAAAAACTTCTCTTCACAGAAATAATGTGTTTTACGCATTAAAATTAAAAGTAGCCCCTGATCAGACAAACAAACACTTTGGGGACAGAAAATGACTTCGACTTAACGAAAACGTGATCAGTTCGAACTCGACTTAAAAACTTAAATTTATATAGAATATATAGGAAGAAAAGTTGGGACTTTACTATGTGCAAGAAAAAATTATGCAAGACTCTGGAGAAAGACATCATCCAGGCAATCAACCAAAAGTGTGCTGATGCAAGGGTTTCCATGATACCTTGACTTAAATAAAAGATAAGAGGGCCATTGGCCCTATTTTGCTCACCTGAGTTACAGTAATATATTGACATGTTAATTTTTCAGTGGACAACATTTCTAGCAGATGAAAGAAGCTTAGTGCACTGCTTTCACCCTTTCACTGCTGAATAAACTTGAACTGCATTCAGATCTAATATCAAGTGACTAGTTGACCAAGATCTAAACTGTTTACAACTTGTGCCATTTTTGCCTTAGCTCAAAAAGCCTAAAATTGATCTTTGAGAAATTCAAATGACATCAATAAAGCTATGCAATTATACCTTGATCCAGGTATATAGGCAAATAAAGTGCTGGGCAGTACATAATGCCAGTTTTTGTGTCAAAAACTTCTCTTCAAAGAAATAATGTGTTTTACGCATTAAAAATAAGAGTAGACTAGATCAGACGGCTGCTATAGAAGCTGTCTGATCAGGGTCTGCTCTGTTTGCATTTGACAAGATATAGATTTGATTTTAGTTTTTATCAAAGCTAAAACTTCTCTTTATGGAAATAACATGTTTTACGCATTGTCAAACAGAGTAGACACAGATCAATTTTTGTCAAAGCAAACAGGTAAGGGTTAATAGGTGTTTAGAAATAATTCTAGCTCTAGGTGTGAATATCTGATAAGTCAATTAAACGGGTCATTATTTTTTTTAACAATTGAAATTGAGAAGAGTTACTCATTTTTTGAGTAACATTAATTATTGATTGACAATAATTTTGATTAACTTAAGACATCATTTGTTTTAAAAATCAAATTAAAATAAATACAATAAGTAGCAAGGAGAAAATACTTTTTAAACACCTAAATTTCAACTAAATGCAATTAATGAAGACTCGCATAATAAAATTTATTAAAATAAATGATCATAATGAAACTAATTTTTTTTTCCAATCACATAAATTAACTGCAGAAACAAACATAACATTGTGCAAAGACCTATGATAACATCTAGCTGTGAAACCCCATATCACTCATTATGGAGTTAATGGGTCAACATTCCTTTCAAAATGCCTTTAATGTTTCGTCTGCAACAAAAACTTATTGTCATCTGCTTCAGTTCTTAGATAAACGTTCATTTTTTGCAAAAATATGGTTAAGATGACCAACAGTTTGGATCCTGATGATACGCCGCATTATGCGGCCTCTAATCTGGATCCAAACTGTTTGCATAGGTAATCACAGTTTCACCACTAGCGTGCAAAGAGTTAAGAGTCATGCATTGACCTGGAGAGATTTTACTGCCCAGTGCTGTAATCTTTTAACTGTAGTTTCTGATGTGAAGAAGTCTATTTAACCCTTAATTTCCCTCATATAAACATGTTTTCAGGCATCTGCAAACAAAGTAGACCCAGATAAGGTGACTCCTATAGGATCAGGGTCTGCTGTTTGCTAATGGAATTTGATAGATGTTTTTCTATGCCTTCTAAAACAGCTACACTGATCCACCTTCCATATTTTATGATAAATAGTTACAAATAGAATAACTATTCAGGAGGTACTAGAACTCCAATTCAGTTATCCCCCGTTGTCCCTTATGGCTATGCTGATGAGACAAGGGAAATAACTGTGAGGAAATTGCTCAGGGGGAATTTTTAACTAGTTTCTGATGTTAAGAAGTCTTAAGCCCAAGGGTGAGACCATTTTTGGCCCAGGGTTCATCATTTGAACAATCTGGGTATAGGACCATTAGATGATCTTATATACCAAAAACCAAAGCTCTAGAAATTGTGGTTTCAGAGAAGAAGATTTTTAAAGATTAAAAAAACAAAACTTTAAAAGTAGTGGGGCGGGGCCATTTTTTGCCCGGGGGTCATGATTTGAAAAACCTTGATAGAGGACACCCTCAGGTACATTTCTGTGAAATTTGGTTGAAATTCTCCCAGTGGTTTAGGAGAAGTCATTTAAATAAAAGTGAACGGACAGACGGACAGACGTACAGACGGATGACAGGTGGTCACAATAGCTCACCTTGAGCGTTTGGCTCAGGTGAGCTAAAAACCCAGATGCAAAACAACTCTTGCTGGTGAACATTCCTGTGAAGTTTGGTGACTCTAGCCCTACTAGTTTCAGAGATACATTCAGCACAAAGTTTCTCTAACTCCGCTTAAGACAGGTTCTACTGTAGTTGAGCACAATCGGATGAATAGAACGAATGATTAACTCGGTAGATTAGTCGTCTCACCATCAACTTTATTGGATAGCAACACATACTGCTACATGTCCATCGGAAGATAGCTCTTGTATGATTTTTTTAGATATTACAAATAATTATGTTATGCATATATTCACTTCAAAAAGATCATGTGTAAATTTAAGTTCAAAGGGCAGGCAACTTAATATATCATGGAGACAAGACACACACACACTATATGTTAAAGGCCCAAAGTTCAAGGCAGATAATTCTGCAATATCTGACAATAAAACATGAAATTTGTGCCGTGCATATCTGTTATCCGTGGTTATTATGTTAGACAACTATTAATTCAATAACCTTTTTAAAACTGAAGCAGGAGTTTTCAACACTAAAACTACCCAAGTAAGATGCCATAATGACAAATATACTCAAAGTTCAAGGGAAAATAGTTCTGCAGTGGTTGGTGCTAAAGACACATGTTTGGCACTTTGCACATCTACTACTTGTGCTTATTATGTATGGCCAATATCAATTCATTAACTTTAAGTTGAAGGAGGACTTTGCTACATTACACGGACTAACCATCGACTGCAAGGGTGATTCCAGCTTCCCCTCATTATGCGCTTTCCACACCACATTTTTCAAGAAAATGATAACAGCAATTAACTCCAAAAATATTGACACCAGAGTTATGGCCCTTTTGCACAACACTTTCATCATGCTCTTTCCAATAGCATCAGTCGAACAGGAGTTATTGATCAGACAAAAAAATGTAACAAAGGGCAATGACTCCAAAAGTATTGAAGCCAGAGTTATGGCCCTTGATCATGACACTTTCTCTCATCATGCTCTTTCCATGTATGAAGTTTCATTACAATGGCAAGAGCCATGTAGGAGTTATCATCTGGACAAGAAAGCGTTAAACAAATGTACAATAGGCAATAACTCTCAATTTATTGAAGCCAGAGTTAAGGACCTTATGCATGACACTTTCTCTTATCGTGATCTTTCCACGTATGAAGTTTCACTCCAATTGCATGTGCCATATAGGAGTTATCATCCTGACAAAAATGTGATTTTTTACAAAGGGCAATAACTCCAATATTAATGAAAGAGTTATGGACCTTAAGCATGAGACTTTTTCTTATCATGATATTTCCATGTATGAAGTTTCAACCCAATGGCATGAGCCATAAAGGAGTTATCATCTTGACAAAAAAATGTGAAAAAAATATTACAAGGGCAATAACTCCATTATTAGTGAAGCCAGAGTTATGGACCTTGTGTATGACACTTGCTCTCGTCATGATCTTTCCATATATGAGGTTTCAATCAACTGGCCTCGGGCATATTGAAGTTATCGTCCGGACAAAAAAGTGTTATTTTTATTTACAAGGGGCAATTATTCCTATATTAGAGAAGCCAGAGGTATGGACCTTGAGCATGACACTTATTCTCATTATGCTCTTTCCATATATGAAGTTTCAATCATCTGGCATCAGGCATATTGAAGTTATAGTCCGGACAAAAAGTGTGACGGACAGATGGACAGACAGAAGATGGACAGACAGACAGACGGACAGACAGACAACTCTCACGAAAGCAATATGTCTCCCCCTTATAAATATGGGGGGAGACATAATAAGACATCTATTGGTTTACTTCAAAAGGTATGGCGTCAGAACCAATCACAGGAGGTTCATAAATTAAATCTAACAGGAAATTGACTTTGAGACATTTCCAGTTTGACACAAAGCAGTTTTTGCCTATATCCCCTCAATCGACTGACCTTTGTCAAATATACCAACCTTTACACTGATCCTCCCAGCTAGAAGTACTTTTACAAGCAGCAGTTTCATCCTTATGCTGGAATTACAATAAATATGCAATTTATATAAGCCGAAAACTAAACTATCCTTTACCCGTTACCTCATATTGATGCCTTTGTAAAGCCACTTTGTTTTTAAGATATCGTGATAAATAGAGCATTTGCTCCTATGGAACGAATGCTCTATTTATCACAATAGTTTCATTACTACACGATTCTAACATTTTCCTTTTCTCTAGTACACGTTCCTTTTCAGTAGATTAATTCAAAGAGCTTGGATCTAAAACAAGAGGGCCAAGATGGCCGTTAATCGCTCACCTGATTACCATAGATTTAAGATTTTTGCTGGGTAGCCCATGGGTATGGTCAATATTGACCTTAGGGACAATATATGAACAATGTTGATAGTAGATCATGAGCAGTGGATCATGAGCAGTGGTTCTGCAGAACAAGATTTTCAAAGATTTAGTATATTGATTTTATCAAGACAATGATTCTGACCTAGATTTGACCTAGTGACCTACTTTTTATTCCCACCCAACCCATGATCACACTCAACCTTGATATCACCAAGACAAACACTTTGAGCAAGTTTGAGGAAGACTGGGCTAAAAATGTGGCCACTGGAGTGTAAACTAGATTTCTCTAAGATATGACCCAGTGACCTACTTTTTGACCTCACATAACCCACTTTCAAACTTGTCCAAGATTTCATTAAGACAATCATTCTGACCAATTTTCATGAAGATTGGACAAAAAATGTGACATCTAGAGTGTTCACAAGGTTTTTCTACTGTTTGACCTAGTGACCTAGTTTTTAATTCCACTTGACCCACTTTCGAACTCGTCCAAGATTTTATCAAGACATTTATTCTGACCAAGTTTCATGAAGATTGGACTAAAATTGTGACCACTAGTGTTCACAAGGTTTTTCTACTGTTTGACCTAGTGACCTAGTTTTTAATTCCACTTAACCCACTTTCGAACTCGTCCAAGATTTTATCAAGACATTCATTCTGACCAAGTTTCATGAAGATTGGACTAAAATTGTGACCACTAGAGTGTTCACAAGGTTTTTCTACTGTTTGACCTAGTGACCTAGTATTTTACCCCACATAACCCATTTTTTAAACTCCTCCGAGATTTTATCAAGACAATCATTCTGACCAAGTTTCATAAAAATTGGGCTAAAAATGTGACCTGTAGAGGGTTCACAAGGTTTTCCTACTGTTTGACCTAGTGACCTAGTTTTTAACCCAACTTGACCCACTTTCGAACTCGTCCGAGATTTTATCAAGACATTTATTCTGACCAAGTTTCATGAAGATTGGACTACAATTGTGACCACTAGAGTGTTCACAAGCAAATTGTTGACGACGGACGCCGGACATTCAAGTATCCCAAAAGCTCACCCTGAGCTTTGCTCAGGTGAGCTAAAAGCGTATGAGGGAATGGATTAATTGGACTCATGTGACAGTTAACATGTGATAAGTTCTTGGGTATCGGACTTGGGTTTATGACTCATGAGCCAAGTTCTTGGGTATATGACCTATGTGGTAAGTTGTTGGTATAGGACTTGGGTATATGACTCATGAGCCAAGTTCTTGGGTATCTGACCTATGTGGTAAGTTCTTGGTATAGGACTCATGTGCCAAATTCTTGGGTATATGATTCATGCAATAAGTTGATAGATCTGTTTCTATGCCTTCTAAAACAGCTACACTGATCCACCTTCCATGTTTTATCATAAATAGTTATAAATAGAATAACTATTCAGGAGGTACTAGAACTCCAATTCAGTTGTCTCCCTTTGTCCCTTATGGCTATGCTGATGAGACAAGGGAAATAACTGTGAGGAAATTGCTAAGGGGTTACTTTTTAACTGTAGTTTCTGATGCTAAGAAGTCTAAAGCCCCAGGGTGAGACCATTTTTGGCCCAGGTGTCATTATTTGAACAAACTTGGTAGTGGTATATTAGGTCATGCTTCATACCAAATATCTTGGCTCTAGATTATGTGTTTTCATTCAAGAAGATTTTTAAAGGTTTCCCTCTATATAAGTCTATGTAAAAATTACATGCCCCAGGGCAGGGCCATATTTTGCCCTGGGGGTCATCATTTGAACAAACTTGGTAAAGGACCATTAGATGATGCTATATACCAAATCTCTAGAAATTGTGGTTTCAGAGAAGAAGATTTTTAAAGATTTAAAAAAAAAAATGCTTTAAAAGTAGTGGGGCAGGGCCATTTTTTGCCCGGGTCAGGATTTGAACAAACTCGATAGGGGAAATCCTAAGGTACATTTCTGTAAAATTTGGTTGAAATTTTCCCAGTGGTTTAGGAGAAGAAGTCATTTGAAATAAAAGTGAACGGACAGACGGACGACAGGCAGTCACAATAGCTCACCTTGAGCCTTTGGCTCAGCTGAGCTAAAAAACAGAATAAAATTTAATGCACCGTGTATAGTACAGAATTCAATGACAGTGTTTGAAAGTTTTTAAGCAACAGACCCACTAGCCTAAACCAATTACTTGTTTGAACACTAGATCTCCCTACATTATTCACGGGCTTTTCCAGAAAAAATTACGTCTATCGGCGGCCATTTTAACTGTCAAAATGACTACTGCTACAAGGTGAAAAATGAATTTTTGCTGATTGTAAAGTCAGATAAGCAAGGATCAAAATTTTATTAAGGATCTGACTACATAAAAAATAAATACATCGATTGAGGTAAGTTTAACAACACAAAAATATGTAATACAAAAAAAAAATCTCGATTGAAATCAAGTGACAGAGCTGGGTGAAACGCTGTAGTTACTGTACATTTATGACTCATGTTACAAATTCTTGGGTATTGGACTCATGTAATAAGTGTTTGGGTATAGGACTCATATGACAAGTTTTGCATAGAACTCATTGTATAACTGATTGTGAGAAGTTCTCTGGGTATAGGACTCGTGTGACAAATTCTCTGGCATAGGACTCGTGTGACAAGTTCTTAGGTATAGGACTCGTGTGACAAGTTCTCTAGGTATAGGACTCGTGTGAGAAGTTCTTGGGTATAGGACTCGTGTGAGAAGTTCTCTGGCATAGGATTCATGTGACAAATTCTCTGGTATAGAACTCGTGTGACAAGTTCTCTGGGTATAGAACTCATGTGACAAGTTCTCTGGGTATAGGACTCGTGTGACAAGTTCTCTGGCATAGGACTCGTGTGAGAAGTTCTCTGGGTATAGGACTCATGTGACAAGTTCTTGGGTATAGGACTCGAGTGACAAGTTCTTTGGGTATAGCACTCATGTGACAAGTTCTTGGGTATAGGACTCATGTGATAAGTTCTTAGGTATAGGACTCATGTGACAAGTTCTTGGGTATAGAACTCATGCGAAAAGTTCTTGGGTATAGAACTCATGTGAGAAGTTCTTGGGTATAGAACACATGTGACAAGTTCTTGGGTATAGAACTCATGTGAGAAGTTCTTGGGTATAGAACTCATGTGACTAGTTCTTGGGTATATGACTCATGTGACAAGTTCTTGGGTATAGGACACATACGAGATGTTTCTTGAGTACAAGAGGTTAATCACGTGTCAATCAAGAGACTGGATTCCTGTGTTTAAAGCATTTGAAGCAATTATCCCTATAGTGTCATACATAAAAAATGATGCCACAACTGATGCATATTAAAGCATGGGTCTTCACTTTAACAAGATTTGTTTACTACTGGAGAAGTTCCCTAAAGGTAGATTTCAATGTTTAAGTATATGCTTACCTTCATGCTTTCTTCAATTACACCAAGTCTCTGATCTTGATTATCTATTTTTTGAACATGTAGATTCATTTGTTGAGCATGCTCATCTAGTCGTTCATCCTGTCGACCTAGTCGTTCATCCTGTCGATCTATTCTTTCATCCTGAAGTCTCTCACCATACTCCTCTAATGTTTTGGATAGTCTAGCTATGTCACAAACAAGACTGTCTTTTGTTTTTTTCAACTGCAAATAAATACACTGAACTCTCGATACAACATTCAATACAGCATTATTACGCAAAATGAGGTAAATCTGTTAGGAACAAATATGCATATCTATATATGAGCTCTCAAAGCAATAGCTTTTGACTTTTGAAAATATGTTCCGAATAAAAAGTATCAAATAGCAAAGGGCAATAACTCTGTAACAATTTTATACTGCTGATGGAGTTATGGTAATTGTACACTGCATTCCATCTTTTGGAACTAAGAAATTAATCTGGCAAAATGTCTTTCCCGTATCATGTTTGTATATGCAGCTTTAAAATGTTTGTACACTTTGATAGTACCTCGTCCATCTCAGCCTTAGTCCGTCTGTATTCTTTATTAAGGGATTGTAAATCCCCTACAGTTTCAGAAAGGTCTTTTTCATAGTTGTCGCATCTTTCCCCAAGACTGGCCAGCTCTCCCTCTACAGCATGCATCTTTGAAGTCAACACTATGACTTCTCTGTTGAGGGTTACATCAAGCGTTTTGTCCCTCAACTAAAATATACACATTCTGGGAGTTAATCCAAGGCCCGTTGCAATGTAATGTACAAATATACCTTTATTTAAATAATTTTGTCACCACATCTATACTGAATTCTACAAGCTGTCTGAATTTGTCTGAATATAATTAGTACTATTATATCTGATGAGATATGTTTTGACACCTTTCTTATATTTTGAAAACATCCATTACATAATAATGATAGGATTAAATGAATAATTAACCAATTGCTTCTGTTAATGCTAATAAATTAAAAGTAGTGATTGCTGCAATGTATTTTTGGCATGGGCAAAACCTCTTAGCTGTTAATGTACTGATATAGACAAGAGGGTGACGATGGCCCTGATATCGATCACCTATCAGAGTAGTGGTGATGTTTCGAGTTGGGTTTTACGTACGACCAACAGTATTTCAGTTATTTGCAGACAGAACCCGCATGAGACAAGTTATAGTGCTGCCTCACTGGAATACACCTGCCGCAGGTACATGGCAAGGGCACCCCTACCAGTCATACTATCCTGATACCGGGCCGACCAGTCCTAGAATTACACCTTTAATGTCACGCGTAGACATGGGAGCTACTAGTACCAACTTTTAACGACATTTGGTCTGTCGCGGTCGGCGATCGAACCCACGACCTTCCGTACCGCAGGCGGACGCTCTACCACTGAGCAACGTGGCCGGTCCCAAATAGAGGAGAAGATTTTCAAAGTTTTCACTATATGTTTCTATTGAAAACTGGCCATCATTTAGGCAGGGCCAATTTTGACCCCAGGGGCATAATTTATATAACTTTCGTAGAGGACCTGAACATGTTATGTGCCAAATACCGTATGAAAGCTGAGAACCTTCCAGTTTCAGGAGAAGATTTTCAAAGTTTTCACTATTAAATATATGTTTCTATTGAAAACTGGCTGACCCTGGGGTGGGGCCAAGTTTGACCCCAAGAGCATAGTCTATATATGTTCTGAAAATGGGTGATCCTTCGAAAGCAAAAGTGGAAATGCAAAAAGAGAAAATTGCAGATACGGTTTTATTGAGTCTGTTTATGAGTAGTAATTAAAACTGCAACACTACTCAAGCTCCCTAGCACCGGCTTAAGCAGTATTCAATTTTCAAAACTAATAACATCAAAACTAACAAGAGTACCGCATACGGTACATAATACGCCCACTTGCAAACTTTCTCTGATTCAACATGCCTTATAAGTGTTGACATTTTCTAAACTGTGCTTCAGATCTTGATTTCCATATTAAGGTGATACTATTTTTTTAAAAAATGAAGTGGATATCTTATTAAATAAAAAAGTTACAGCTAATCCTCATTTTTGCAGTGCAACGGCCATAACTCTGTAAAGACAAACTGAATGAACCTCAAAATAAACTCAGCTTCAAATTTTGTTGCTTAAAACATTTGTGTTAAGTTTCATTTATATCATTTTAATAGTTTTCCCAGAAAACAACAGACAAACTAAAAGTTGACCGACTAACAAAGCAACGAACACACGAAATTCAAGGACCATAACTTTAGAATAAAATGACATATCAAAACCCCCGCAATATATGTGAAAATTCACATTAAGGTTTAACCATATAAAAAATTGAAGTAAATATCATTTCAAATGAAAATGTTATGGCCATCCTCATATTTGCATAGATTTGCATTTTTTTTAGTGCAAGGGCCATAACTCCGAAACAACAAATCAAATGATCCTCAGAATCGACTTAGCTTCAGGTCTTGATGCATTTAACATGTGTATGAGGTTTCATTAATATCTGTCAAACAGTTTTGCCAGAAAACAGCGGACAAACTATATGCATATATTTGCATTATTTTTTAAGTAAAAGGGCAATAACTCTGAAACTAGAAATCAAATGAACCTCAGAATCAACTCAGCTTCAGATCTTGATGCATTAAACATTTGTGTGAAGTTTCATTAATATCCGTCAAATAGTTTTCCCAGAAAACAGCGGACAAACTATTTGCATTATTTTTTAAGGACAAGGGCCATAACTCTGACATGAAAAAACAAATGATCCTCAGAATCAATTCAGTTTCAGATCTTGATGCATTAAACATTTGTGTGAAGTTTCATTAATATCTCTCAAATAGTTTTCCCAGAAAACAGCGGACAAACTATTTGCATATTTTTTAAGGACAAGGGCCATAACTCTGAAATGAAATATTAAATGAACCTCAGAATCAACGCAGCTTCAGATCTTGATGCATTAAACATTTGTGTGAAGTTTCATTAATATCTGTAAAATAGTTTTCCCAGAAAACAGCGGACAAACTATTTGCATGTATTTGCATTATTTTTTAAGTAAAAGGGCCATAACTCCGAAACGACAAATCAAATGAAGCTCAGAATCGACTCAGCTTCAGATCTTGATGCATTAAACAAGTGTGTGAAGTTTCATTAATATCTCTCAAATAGTTTTCCTAGAAAACAGTGGGCAAACTATTTGCATATTTTTTAAGGACAAGGGCCACAACTCTGAAATGAAAAATCAAATGAACCTCAGAATCTACTCAGCTTCAGATCTTGATGCATTAAACATTTGTGTGAAGTTTCATTAATATCTGTAAAATAGTTTCCCCAGAAAACAGCGGACAAACTATTTGCATATATTTGCATTATTTTTTAAGTAAAAGGGCAATAACTCTGAAACGACAAATCAAATAAACCTCAAAATCGACTCAGCATCAGATCTTGATGCATTAAACATTTTTGTGAAGTTTAATTAATATCTGTCAAATAGTTTTCCCAGAAAACAGCGGACAAACTATTTGCATTATTTTTTAAGGACAAGGGCCATAACTCTGAAACGAAAAATCAAATGAACCTCAGAATCGACTCAGCTTCAGATATTGATGCATTAAACATTTGTGTGAAGTTTCATTAATATCTCTCAAATAGTTTTTCCAGAAAACAGCGGGCAAACTATTTGCATTTTTTAAGGACAAGGGCCATAACTCTGAAATGAAAAATCAAATGAACCTCAAAATCAACTCAGCTTCAGATCTTGATGCATTAAACATTTGTGTGAAGTTTCATAAATATCTGTCAAATAGTTTTCCCAGAAAACAGCGGACAAGCAAAATGTTGACGGACGAACGAACGAACGAACGAAAGAACGGACGGACGGACAGGGCCACGACAATATACGACCACCTTTATTAGGTGGGCGTATAATGATCCCAAAGGAAACAGAAAATATAACAACACTGAGAATGAAGTATGGGGCGACTTTTTACTTTTCACCTGCTGTTGTGAAGTACATATATTCTGAAAATGGGTGATCCTTCAAAAGCAACAGGAGAAATGCAAAAAGAGAAAACTTTTGCAGAGGACCTAAATATGATGTTATGTGCCAAATATGAAAGCCCAGAACCTTACAGTATCAGGAAAAGATTTTCAAAGTTTTCACTATATGTTTCTATTGAAAACTGACCGACCCTGGGGTTGGGCCATTTTGACACCAGGGGCATAATCTAACTAGAGGACCAACAGATGATGCTATGTGCCAAAGTTGAAAGCTGAATATTCTGAAAATGGATGATCCTGCGAAAGCAAAAATAGAAATGCCAAAAGAGAAAATTGCAGACTCGGTCTCTAAACCCCTGTAGATTTGGAGAAGATTTTAAAAGGTTCAAATTATTGACGACGAACGACAATGGACATCAGGTTATCACAAAAGCTCACCCTAAGCACTTTGTGCTCAGGTGAGCTAAAATAAATGTTTTTAATCTGACACCATCTATTTCAGTTCAAAGTGAAACAAGAGTGCCAGTGAGCATAATATATGCCCGTCGAAGCCTTGTTCAAAGTAAATTGAAGATAAATATTCTAAAAATGGGTGATCCTTCTAAAGCAAGTAAAAATGCAAAAAGAGAAAATTGCAGACTTGGTTTCATAACATGTATACATGCTGAACGCAAATGCTAAATGCAAATTTAAGTTCAATTGTGCGACAATGACCTTGGATATACATACCAGGACACACCCATGCTACTGTACCTTGGATATATTTTCTGGACATACCCATGCTACTGTAACATGTCCAGATAAACATAGTGGTGAATTTTGAGAAGGATCCGCCTAGCAAAACTTGAGTTAGAGATGTTACAGACAGGTAGACAGGTTTATTCCATAATACGTCCCGTTTATTCAAACAGGCATATAAAAATAGTTTGATATTAACCCTTTCCCTCATATAAACGTGTTTTCATGCATTTGCAAACAGAGTATACCCAGATCAGGGTCTACTCTGTTTGCTATTGGAATTTGAAAGATCTGTTTCTTTACTTTCCAAAATGGCTACAATGTTCCACCTTTCATATATGTTGCATGGTGACAAAATCATCGCCATTCTAAATTTGATCCGTATTTAATTTAACCTTTGACCTTAACCTTAATAAATTAACCAAAAAAATGTTTGCCTCCTTAGGTTTAACATGCATGCCAAGTTTAAAGTTTTCGCTACAAAACTATCGCCAACATATACAGAGTGACAGAGCAAAAATGAATGTGCCCTTGGAGCGCCTAAAATGCCTTGATCATTGAACAAGAGGGCCATGATGGCCCTGAAATCGCTCACCAGAGGGAAAGATTTTTAAAGTTTCAACTTCATGTATGTTTCTAACCAAACTGGACACCTGTTTTGTGGGGTGTTATTTGACCCTCTCTCTGTATAATTATAATGGCAAGCTTTCTGGGACGATTTGCTTTATTATAAATATTTTCTAAGTCCAATACCGAAGGTTTACCGACGATTAACTTGGAAAGCATATTTCGCACATAAAATATGTGGAAAAGTTTCATTTTCCATTACATGTTACTACGCATAACCTAACAATTCCTTGATATTTTGCGTATTTAGAAACGAACGACAACTCTTGTAGAGCACGTTTCGTAACAAAACCAGTTCACACCTGAACGTTTCGAACCCCTTCAGAATAAGAGTACTGATGATTGTTTCAAAGCAGAAATTGTATAAAAATCGCGATTTCAACAATTTATACAAACGGAATGTTATGGAAATGGAAAATTAAAACTTGTTAACAATAACTGGTGATAATAACCATTGTGATAAATAGAGCATTTGCCTTTGTGATAAATAGAGCATTTGCTCCATAAGAGTAAATGCACTATTTATCACAATGGTTTCAAATCTACACAATTCTGAAATTTTCCTTTTCTCTAATTAACCCTTTTCCTCATATAAACATGTTATCACGCATTTGCAAACAGAGTAGACCCAGATTTACCTCTTTGAATAAGCAGACAACATTTCTAACAGATGACAACCCTATCACAGCTTAGCAGGACTTAACCAAAATTAGCACACAGTTTGAACTCAGATCTGACACATACCGGTATGTAACTTTATATGTGGTTTGTATATGAGTTAATTTACTCCTATGGAACAAATACTCTATTTATCAAAATGGTTTGAAATCTACACAATTCTGAAATTTTCATCTTCTCTAATTAATGCTCCTTATCAGTAGATTTATTCAAAGAGGTAGGATCTGAAAAAAGCCTTTGTGATAAATAGAGCATTTGCTAACCATTGTGATAAATAGACCAAAAGCTCCATAGGAGTAAATGTTCTATTTATCACAAAGGTTTCAAATCTACACAATTCTGAAATATTCCTTTTCTATAATTAATGCTCCTTATCAGTAGATTTATTCAAAGCGGTAGGATCTGAAAAAAGCCTTTGTGATAAATAGAGCATTTGCTCCATAGGAGTAAATGCTCTATTTATCACAATGGTTTCAAATCTACACAATTCTGAAATTTTCCTTTTCTCTAATTAATGCTCCTTATCAGTAGATTTATTCAGAGGTATAATAGTCACTTTATGAAACCATTGTGATAAATAGAGCATTTGCTCCATAGGAGTAAATGCACTATTTATCACAATGGTTTCAAATCTAAACAATTCTGAAATTTTCCTTTTCTCTAATTAACCCTTTTCCTCATATATACATGTTTTCACTCATATGCAAATAGAGTAGACCCAGATTTACCTCTTTGAATAAGCAGACAACTCGGGCTGACTATTGGGGCCAGTTTTGACTATTGCAATACTATTGCTATTGCTGAATGTACTATTGCGATACTATTACTATTGCTGGAAACTGTTGCAATACTTTTGCAATAGTTATTGCCAAGATTTGAAAACTTGTAAAATGCAAATTTGCACAGTGTAAGATATAACTTTGCTGTAAATACTTACTAAAATGTTTGTGGAAATTATTTAAAATGAATTGGGCAGAAATAGATTAACAAAAATAAAAGTCCAAAGTACTAGTATTTCCAAATACTCGCTTTGCCACTTGTGTTTTACTGCTTTTGTTTTTAACAAACTCGATCTCCACGATGGTTGACGCCATCTTGAAAACACAACGGTTTGACTAAAACGTGAGCATGAAGAGACCGAATACTACAAATTTTACAAAACCATTTTTGTAACGTACTCGTTGGAATACTTATCTTTAAGAGATTGTAATGAATTTGATATTCTTAAAAAAACCAACAGTAGATATACTTTTCGTCGCTTTAACATATATGAAAGCAACGGTCCCGCATTGACCGCCGTCAACTGCACTCTAGCTAGGGATTGAATCTACCTGAGCTCTAGTTTTATACATAGCCCGTGACTGGGGAAAGTACTCTTTAACGATGTTTACGTTTTCGGAATAGAATGCTGCGATTAAGACTCATTGCTGGTGTATTGCTTTGAGTTTGCCAATTATAAGAAAGAACTATTGAAACTATCGATAGTCAGAGCAACTATCGCAATAGTCTATCGTCAATTGGAAATAACTATCGATAGAGTAACTGGGATAAAGAACTATCACGATACATCGATAGTTCGATGTATTGTTACACCCCTACAGACAACATTTCTAACAGATGACAACCCAATCACTGCTTAGCATGACTTTACCAAAATTAGCACACAGTTTGGATTCTGATCTGACACAGACCGGTATGTAACTTTATATGTGGTTTGTATATGAGTTAATTTACTCCTATAGAGCAAATGCTCTATTTATCACAATGGTTTGAAATCTATACAATTCTGAAATTTTCCTTATCAGTAGATTTATTCAAAGAGGTAGGATCTGAAAAAAGCCTCTGTGATAAATAGAGCATTTGCTAACCATTGTGATAAATAGAGCAAAAGCTCCATAGGAGTAAATGTTCTATTTGTCACAATGGTGTCAAATCTACACAATTCTGAAATTTTCCTTTTCTATAATTAATGCTCCTTATCAGTAGATTTATTCAAAGAGGTAGGATCTGAAAAAAGCCTTTGTGATAAATAGAGCATTTGCTCCATAGGCGTAAATGCTCTATTTATCACCATGGTTTCAAATCTACACAAACCTGAAATTTTCCTTTTCTCTAATTAATGCTCCTTATCAGTAGATTTATTCAAAGAGGTATAATAGTCACTTTATGAAACCATTGTGATAAATAGAGCATTTTTTCCATAGGAGTAAATGCTCTATTTATCACAATGGTTTCAAATCTACACAATTCTGAAAATTTTCAAGAGGCAGATTCTGAAAATATCCTATGAGGGAATGGGTTAAAAACAGTGTGAACAAACAGAGACTAATTCTGAAGCAGACAACTTGATAGAGTTTTGACCAGGAACTTGACCTATGCAGTGATTATGCAACACAGATGGAGTGACCTCAATCCCTCTAGTTCAGAGGAACCTTTATAGTGTAAAATACTATTTTAAAGTATAACCAACAGGGCAGGGCCTATTTTAACCTCAGAACTATGATATTTACCAATGTCAATAAGGTATACTAAGTAAATCTATACACCAAATATCTAAGCTCTGTGAGATGTAGTTTTTGACAAGAAGATTTTTGAAGTTTTCCCCATGCCTAACCTAAGTGAGCCCAGCATTCTGCTACTTGTACAGAAAACAACAGTCAGCTAGAAACAAGAGGGCCATTGGCCCTATATCGCTCACCTGAGTTACAGTAATACATGTATATTGACATGTTAATTTTTCAGTGGAAAACAATCTAGCAGATGAAATAAGCTTAGTGCACTGCTTTCACCCTTTCACTGCTGAATAAACTTGAACTGGATTCAGAACTAATACCAAGTGAATGGTTGACCAAGATCTAAACTGTTTACAACTTGTGCCATTTTTGCCTTAGCTCAAAATGCCTAAAACTGGTCTTTGAGAAATTCAAATGACTTCAATAAAGCTATGCAATTAATGCAATTATACCTTGACCCAGGTATATAGGCAAATAAAGTGCTAGTCAGTACATAATGCCAGTTTTTGTGTGAAATGACCAATAAGAATATCTTTAAAAATCGTTTAACCCTTTCCCTCATATAAAGCTGTTTTCATGCATTAGCAAACAGAGTAGACTCAGATCAGACGACTCCTAAGGAAGCTGTCTGATCTGGGTCTTCTCTGTTTCTTTTGACACAATATAGATCGGATTCTACAGTTTTTGTCAAAGCAAAAACTTCTCTTCAGAGAAATAATGTGTTTTACACATTAAAAATAAGAGTAGACTAGATCAGAAGGCTGCTATAGAAGCTGTCTGATCAGGGTCTGCTCTGTTTACATTTGACAAGATATAGATTTGATTTTACAGTTTTTTTCAAAGCTAAAACTTCTATTTATGGCAATAACAATTTTTTAAGCATTAGCAAACAAGAGTAGTCCCAGATCAATTTTTGTCAAAGCAAATAGGTTAAGGTTTAATAGGTGTTTAGAAATAATTCTAGATCTAGGTGTGAATATCTCATGATAATTCAATTAAACGGGTCATTAGTATTTTTAACAATTGAAATTGAGAAGAGTTACGTCTATTGTTATAATTAAGTTATATTTACTCAGTTATTTCATTAATATCATACAAAATTCAGACATTTTAGGACTTTTTAATGTGTTGTCATCAAATTTTATATAAAAATGTTATATTTAAGATGCTTTTTTGGGCAGCAGTAGTAATTTTAACACCTATCATTGTTAGGGGGGCAAATGCATTATCATGTTTTCTTAAGAATTACCATGACTTATATCAGTTGGGCCATTGCATAATCATGTTTTCACAGTTTTCTTAAACATTACCATGACTTACATCAGTTGGGTTTGGACCCAGATCAAAAGTCTAGATGGTGATCATTTTCCTTGATTGGCTGAATTGTTACTTTCCAATATCTCTCACATCTATTTTGAGAGACATTGGAAGACACCATGTAACATCTAGCTATCACTAACACTACACACTGGGGTTAATAGGTCAAAATGCCTTTAATGTTTCGTCTGCAACAAAAAGTTATTGTCATCTGCTTCAATTCTTAAATTAAACTTACTTTCTTTTTATTGCAAAAATATGGTTAAGATGACAAACAGTTTGGATCCTGATGAGACGCTGCAGTATGCGGCCTCTCATCTGGATCCAAACTGTTTGCATAGGTAATCACAGTTTCACCACTAGCATGCAAAGAGTTAAGAGTCATGCATTGACCTGGAGAGATTTTACTGCTGAGTGCTGTAACCTTTGAACTGAAGGATCTGGAGTTGTTCATTTAACCCTTAATTTCCCTCATATAAACTTGTTTTCATGCATCTGCAAACAGAGTAGACCCAGATAAGGTGGCTCCTGTAGGATCAGTGTCTGTTATTTGCTAATGGAATTTGACAGATCTGTTTCTATGCCTTCTAAAACAGCTACACTGATTCACCTTCAACATTTTATCATAAATAGATACAAATAGAATGACACTGGAACTCCAATGCAGTTATCTCCCTTTGTCCCTTATGGCTATGCTGATGGGACAAGGGAAATAACTGTGAGGAAATTACCTTTTAAGTGTTACAGATTCAGATGTTAAGTAGCATAAAACCCCAGGGTGAGACCATTTTTGGCCCAGGGGTCATTATTTGAACACACCTGATAGTGGTATATTAGGTGATGCTTCATACCAAATATCTTAGCTCTAGATTATGTGGTTTCAGACAAAAAGATTTTTAAAGGTTTCCCTATATAAGTCTATGTAAAAACTACAAGCCCAAGGGCAGGGCCATTTTTGGCCCGGGGGTCATCATTTTAACAAACTTGGTAAAGGACCATTAGATGATGCTATATACCAAATATCAAAGCTCTAGAAATTGTGGTTTCAGAGAAGAAGATTTTTAAAGATTTAAAACAAAAACCTGTAAAAGTAGTGGGGCGGGGCCATTTTTTGCCCGGGGGTCATGATTTTAACAAAAATGATAGAGGACACCCTAAGGTACATTTCTGTGAAATTTGGTTGAAATCCTCCCAGTGGTTTAGGAGAAGAAGTCATTTGAAATAAAAGTGAACGGACAGACGGACGGACAGGCTAACGGATGGGTAGTTGTGTGACTTTTTCCTTTGATCTTTTTTTGTGTGACTAGTCCCACAAGAAAAACTATTTTTGGCTCTAACTTTGGAAAAGAATGATCTGGAAGCTAACCCTAACCCTAACCCTATGTCCCACAACTGGCCAGGTTAATGTCACAAGAAATGGCCAGGTTAATGTCACAAGAGATGGCCAGGTTAATGATTTTACTTGTGGGACTAGTTAGAAAAAGTCACACATCTACCCTTTGGTGAGTGCGGACAGACGGACAGACGGACAGACGGACGACGGACGACAGGCGGTCACAATAGCTCACCTTGAGCCTTTGGCTCAGGTGAGCTAAAAACTGGCCACCCCTGGGACCGTGGCGGGGCCAATTTTGACTCCAGGGACATAATTTATATAACTTTTGTAGAGGACCTATAGGTGATGCTATGTGCCAAAGATGAGAGCTGAGAACCCTGTAGATTCAGAGGAGAAGACTTTTAAAGTTCAAATTGTTGACGACGCACGACACACGAGTAACGCCGACAGACGACGGACATCAGGCGATCACAAAAGCTCACCCTGAGCACTTTGTGCTCTGGTGAGCTAAAAATTGACAAAACGAAGTCAAGTTCAAGGGCCACAACTTTGGCAAATGCTATTCAACCACATCGAAACACGAACTTCGACTTAATTAGATTTAGCTTTATGCCACATATATTGTTAATTTCTTTTAACTCCTTCTAAGAAAAGTCCGGATAACTGAATAATGCGGAATGACAGACGGATGGAACAAACAAGAGTGTTCGGAGGGACACATGTGTCACCTGCTTGCAGCTGACACAAAAACGTATTGTTAATATGAACAAGAGGGCCAGAATGGCCCTGACATCGCTCACCAGACAATCAGAGGAGAAGATTTTCAAAGTTTTCACATACGTTTCTATTTAAAACTTAACACTCCAGGGGCGGTGCCAATTTTGACCCCAGGGACACAATTTATATAACTTTTGTAGAGGACCTGAACATGATGCTGAAAGAATGTAGTGAAAGAATGAATAGAGCATAGACCACTGGAACTTGTATTAATTCTTTGGATGCTAGAGGCAGATTCTCCCACCACTAATGACCTATGCAAACAGTATGCATCCAGATCAGGGCCCACATAATGTGGGGCCTGATCTGATATCCAAATTGCTTGTAAATGAGACTGAACTTCTGAAAAACTTAGAAAGAAAGTGTGTAGTGGGATTCTCCCACCACTAATGACCTCTGCAAACAGTTTGGATCCAGATCAGGGCCAATATAATGTGGGGCCTGATCTGATATCCAAACTGTTTGTCAATGAGACACTTAGAAAGAAAGTGTGTAGTATGGATAACTTATGAATATGCTGCAGACAACCATTTAGCAGATGACAAAATTACCCAGCATGCAAAGAGTTAAGCTGAAATTCACAACAGATATGCTCTATATTGATAGCTGGTAGCTTAATGCAGGGCATAGGTATGAAAAAAAGCTTTAAGAGTGTTCTGCATATTAAGAACTATCCACAGTTTTCTCAATCTTAAATGAGAGTGTGTTATTTGTCTAAACACAATTTCTACTCTACTGATCAGGCTAAGGGTGATTATATAAGAACTCACTCTGACTGGTCTGAGCTCTGCAGGCTGATATATTAAGGAGAAACCTTTAGGCTGTCGTTTCTGACGTGAAGAAGACTGTACACACACACAGGGCAGGGTTAATTTTAACCCAAGAACTATGATACTTATAAAACCCATAAAGTTATGCTAAGTAAATCTATACACCAAATATCTAAGCTCTGGGACATGTAGTTTCTGACAAGAATACTTTTAAAGTTTTTCCTATGCATAACTAGTGATCCTATGGGCTGTTTAAGTAGTCAGCTTAAAAAAACTGGCAATCCCTGGGTTGGGACCAATTTTTACCCTAGGGGCATAATTTAAATAACATTTGTAGAAGCCCTGAAGTTGAAGCTATGTGCCAAATATGAAAGCTGAGGACCTTCTAGTTTTAGAGGAGATGATGTTCAAAGTTTTCACTATATGTTTCTATTGAAAACTGAAAACCCCTGGGGCAGGGCCAATTTTGACCCCAGGGGTATAGTTTATATAACTTTTGTAGAGGACCAACAGATGATGCTATGTGCCAAAGATGAAAGCTGAGAACCCTGTAGATTCAGAGGAGAAGATTTTTAAAGGTTCAAATTGTTGACGGACGCCGGACATCAGGCAATCACAAAAGCTCACCCTGAGCACTTTGTGCTCTGGTGAGCTAAAAAGGTGAATAACTAAAACAATATTGATGCTAGAGTTATGGCCCTTGTGCGTGATACTTCCTCTCATCATGCTTGTGTAAAATTTAAAGCTGTATAATGATTAGGGGTGAAACGATTCAAAAAAATTCGATTCGATTTCGATTTTTTACAACACGATTCAATTATTTTCGATTCGATTCGATTTAAGATTGTAATAAAAAGAATGCACTATGTAGAATAAATACTGTGTATTAACAGCTCTGAAAACAGAATGCTTGGACATATACAGTTGAACAAATCATAATAGACTAGTCACAGATATATCTGACTTTAACAGTCAAACCTTTCTGCAGTTTGTTTTTGGAAGTTCTTTTTTTATAACTGGTCACTAAAACCAAGTAAAATGGTAACACTAACATAATCAGTCTTAGCTAATTGACTAAACAGCCTAACTCTGTAGAACATGTAGGTTTTTCTGAAAAAAGAATTTGAGCACTTGCAGGAGATGTCATGTCTCTCTTCAACTGATACAGATAATTATCATTTGAAGAGAGATATGACATCTCCCTGTCTCTGAGCAAAAAGCACTAGACATTGCTGCGAGTATAGTTTTAGCCGTTATCAATCCACAGCTTCATAAATTCTAAGCATACACAAATTTGCAACCAAGTTTACTGGAAGAAGACGAAACGTAAATGCAATACTGTGTTTCCGTTCATACGATATGACAGATTTGTCGTATTTCCTGTGTTGCAGAGAATATTTGTAAAAAAATCTTACATGTTGGTTTATTTGTGTTGTTGCTCTCGCGAAATCTGAAATCTCCACATTTGGAGCGATAGTTTTTCGGAGAAGCACATAGATTGACAGCTTCAGCATCAACACAAAGACGCTTGAATAAAGCGCCCAGACGATCAGATTAAGTGCAACAATTGCAACGTGTTATTTGATTGGCTAAAATAGTTGGCCTTCATCCAATCGCTTTGAGTCTATCAGAATTCGATGAGTATGTTTGTTTTGACAGCTCTAATGCGGGAAAACAAGTATTTCGACTTTTCACGGCGAATTTTCACAGGTTAGTCTCATTTCGCTACCAATCATTAAGAAGCTAGCCTTTTATAATACCAAGAGGGCCAGAATGGCCCTGAAGCGCTCACCAGACAATCACAGTAGAAGATTTTCAAAGTTTTCACTATATGTTTCTATAGAAAACTAGCCAGTCCTGGGGCGGGCCAATTTTGACCCCAGGGACATAATTTAGAAAACTTTTGTAGAGGACCTGAACATGATGCTCTGTGCCAAATATGAAAGCTGTGAGCCTTCTAGTTTCAGAGGAAAAGATTTTCAAAGATTTCACTATTTGTTTCTCTACAAAACTGCCCACCCCTGGGGCAGGGCCAATTTTGACCCCATGGCCATTATTTATATAACTTTTGTAGAGGAACTGAACATGATGCTCTGTGCCAAATATGAAAGATGAGAGCCTTCCAGTTTAAGAGGAGAAGATTTTCAAAGTTTCACTATATGTTTCTATTGAAAACTGCCCAACCCTGGGGCGGGGCCAATTTTGACCCCAGTGCCATAATTTATATAACTTTTGTACAGGACCTGAACATGATGCTATGCACCAAATATGAAAGCTGAGAACCTTCCAGTTTCAGAGAAGAAGATTTTCAAAGTTTTCACTATTTGTTTCTTTTGAAAACTGCCCACCCCTGGGGCGGGGCCAATTTTGACCCCAGGGTCATAATTTATATAACTTTTGTAGAGGACCTGAATATGCTGCTCTGTGACAAATATGAAAGATGAGAGCCTTTCAGTTTCAGAGGAGAAGATTTTCAAAGTTTTCACTATTTGTTTCTATTGAAAACTGCCCACCCCTGGGGCGGGGCCAATTTTGACCCCAGGGTCATAATTTATATAACTTTTGTAGAGGACCTGAACATGATGCTATGTGCCAAATATGAAAGCTGAGAGCCTTCTGGTTTCAGAGAAGAAGATTTCAAAGTTTTACTATGTTTCTATTGAAAACTTCCCACCCCTGGGGCTGGGCCAATTTTGACCCAAGGGGCATAATTTATATAACTTTTGTAGAGGACCTGAATATGCTCCTCTGTGACAAATATGAAAGCCTTTCAGTTTCAGAGGAGAAGATTTTCAAAGATTTCATTATTTGTTTCTATTGAAAACTGCCCATCCCTGGGGCGGGGCCAATTTTGACCCCAGGGTCATAATTTATATAACTTTTGTAGAGGACCTGAACATGATGCTATGTGCCAAATATGAAAGATGAGAGCCTTCTGGTTTCAGAGGAGAAGATTTTCAAAGTTTTACTATATGTTTCTATTGAAAACTTCCCACCCCTGGGGCGGGGCCAATTTTGACCCCAGGGTCATAATTTATATAACTTTTGTACAGGACCTGAATATGCTGCTCTGTGCCAAATATGAAAGATGAGAGCCTTTCAGTTTCAGAGGAGAAGATTTTCAAAGATTTCATTATTTGTTTCTTTTGAAAACTGCCCACCCCTGGGGTGGGGCCAATTTTGACCCCAGGGTCATAATTTATATAATTTTTGTAGAGGACCTGAACATGATGCTATGTGCCAAATATGAAAGCTGAGAGCCTTCCGGTTTCAGAGGAGAAGATTTTCAAAGTTTTACTATTTGTTTCTATTGAAAACTTCCCACCCATGGGGCGGGGCCAATTTTGACCCCAGGGGCATAATTTATATAACTTTTGTAGAGGACCTATAGGTGATGCTATGTACCAAAGATGAAAGCTGAGAACCCTGTAGATTCATAGGAGAAGATTTTTAAAGGTTCAAATTGTTGACGCCCGACAACGGACGACGCACGCCGACGGGCTACGGACATCTGGCGATCACAAAAGCTCACCCTGAGCACTTTGTGCTCTGGTGAGCTAAAAATCAAATCGAAAATGAGATCTGCTGAACCAAATTGAACCGAACCGAATCGAGGGCAAAAGATCGCGGTTCAATTCACATCGTGATTAATGGTTTCACCCTTAATAATGATTATTTCGGAAATGACAGCCAAAAAAAGTGTTACGGACGGACAGACAGATGACTGAAAAGTGATTCCTAAGTTACACACTGCCTCTCGGCTGGTGACACAAAAACTATGGTAAGGGGGGGGGGGCTAATAAATCGACAAACTTTATTTGGACAACTTGATTAGAATCGAAATAATAATAATAATAAGGAAGAAACGGGTAAAACACAGTATGTCCCAACCAGTTCGTTAGGGGGGAAAAATTAGTTTTGATGTTATTAATTTTGAAAATTGAATACTGTTTAACGCATTCCCTCAAAGGCTATTTTATTATCCAGCCTCTTTGAATAAATCTACCGAAAAGGAGCATTAACTAGAGGAAAGAAACTATTTAGAATTTTGTAGTTTGAACCAATTGCATGATAAATACTTAGTGACAGGGCAAAAACAATATGCCACCCAGATCTGATCTGGGGGGCATAAAAAGTATATCGCAGGAAAACCAGTACAATAAACATTGAAGAAGACACAACTTTCATGTGTTTGAAATGTTATTCAGCAATATATTAGAATTTATTCCGTCAACATTATACCAGTAGCTTCGTTAACTGTTCGACCAAGGTCAATAATATTTTGTTGTAGACCAAAAATGATAAGTATCGATGAAAACGGTTTACATGTATCTCAGGGGCGTTTTTCGATATAAGTTCAAATTGACAATCTTCAAACAATGATGATTGAACAAAACAAATACCTAGCATTTTGATAATAAAAATATGCTACTTTTAATTACCAGGGTTCAAAATTAAGTGTTAAGAGTCAAGACGTAGTTTTCCAACCAGAAATGTCCAACTTGCCACCTGATCTGAAAGTCAGTGGCAAAATCTTGCCACCAGAATTAATTGGGTGGAACAAATACAATCAGAAAAATACTTCAAGAATTATCAGACCACTGTTACTTTTTCTTGCTTGTTAAAAAATTACATACATTGCTTTCTAATTTCTGATTTTGCCACCAGGTTAGATGCATTTTGCCACCAGGTTAGATGCATTTTGCCACCAGGTTAGATGCATTTTGCCACCTACTTTCAGATCAGGTGGAAAGTACTTGCCACCTAGGAAAAAAGTAAATTTTCAAACACTGAATTACTACTCATGAACAGACTCAACAAAACCAAGTCTGCAATTTTCTCTTTTGCCATTTGCTATTTTTGCTTTTGAAGATCTCCCATTTTCAAACGTTTTATGATAGCTATGACCAAGCAGCATACCAATTTTGAAGACATAAGTTGACTTGTCTGCAAGTAATTATCAACTACAGAAATATATTGCATAATACCTTGGTGATGTTGTCAATGGCTTTTTGAACACTGTCCTTTTCTTCAACTGTTAGACTAACCATACTGTTTAACAGTTCAATCATCTTGGTAGTGTCTCGCTGCAGCTGGTCGTTGCTGATTGACATGTTCTTAGAGTGCATTAGTCTATTACGTGCATCTAACACCTGTAAGGTAAAAAAACCATCATGAATATAAAGCCAGACATCAGAGTTTGATGTAGCAAAGTAATATTTACAAAATGCATCAGTACACTAAAGTTTTTCTATTACAACTTTATACAATTTGACTCTTTTATCGACAGAGTGTCTCTGGTTCTTTTAGATGCCCAATATATATTTCTCTGATTGAATATTTCGACAACAGTTCTAAAGACAAAATATTTATATATAAACAACCGACTGTTGATATGTAGATTAGCTTAACAATATATAGAAGTATTTGTTGTGGTAATATAGTAATCTTTTAGGATGCTCTGGTTCTTTGTGAATGCAATTTAGTAAGTAATTTTGCCTAATCAAAATATGATGTCTTTGCAGTTATGTACAATAAGATATGTAGGTAGTACCTCATATGCTATTTTTAGATTTAATCTCTAAATAAATTGATCAAGAAGGGGCATTTACTATCTAGAGAAAAGGAAAAATATAGAATTGTGAAGTTTTGAAATCATTGCGATAAATCGAGCATCTTCTCCCTACAGAGTGAATACACTATTTATCACAATGGTTTCAGAAAACGGCATTAGCACAGACATCAAAAGGCGTCATAATAAGGGAATGGGTTAATGAAAACACAAATACAATCTTTGAACTACACATAACCTCCAACTTCATTGATACATGGTTAATACTTCAGTCCAACAAAGATCAGTTTTTTATGTTAATCATATTACTCGAACAAAGATCCGATACAAATCGTGGCTCTCTGAATGTGCATCAAAATGGCCACCTGATTTTGACCTTGTTTTTTCTTTATGCATACAATGTCATGATCTGGTGAATAAACTCGAAACAAGAGACAATTGTAATACAATCAAATCAGTTGTATTACTACCCTTTCCCTGTTCTATGTTTATATATAATAACTCGAAACAAGAGATAATTGTAATACAAGAGGGCCATGATGGCCCTCAAATCGCTCACCAGAGGGAAAGATTTTTAAAGTTTTAACTTTTAAAATCTTAAATTATATAGCTATTGCTGACAAGAAACAATGGAGGAATATGATTCATGAATAGTAATAAGATAATCATGTGAAAGGACAGAAATATCAGTGTATTAAATAATGTGATATTGATAATTTATTCTGAACGTTATGCCTTCCCTTACCAAACTGACTTACATTAACTTATAAGTCACTTATAAGTGAGATATAGGTGACTTATAAGCCCCTTATAAGCCCCTTATAGGTCACTTATAAATTCACAAAAATCCTGTGTAAGTGAGTTCTAAGTTTAAGTCAGTTATAAGTGAGTTATAAGTCTGGAAATACTTCACTTATAAGTGACTTATAAGTGGCTTGTAAGTTCCAGTGAACATTTGATAAAACAAGTAAGTCAGTTATAAGGACAAGGCTTTTCATTACATTGCCATGTGTATGTGAGAACTTAAGTCTTTTTCATCGGATATTTGCTAGCTTGAAAAAATCTAAGTCCAAAAATTATTCAAAGTTTTGCCCCCCAAAAAAAGCTTAATGCTCAACTAGATCCTAACCCAACAGTAATGGGTATCAAAATTCTCAGAATTTCAAGATCTATCCACTAAAATAATAATCATTTACATTATATTATAATTATATACATAATTTAAAAATTATATATACTAGATTTATTTAATATTTTGTCAGACTCCAATATATTAACCCTTCTCTTGCTGTTCATGTCTGTCAATATACCTACCTGTAAATAGTGAAGACCCTGATGAGACAGCTCCTACAGGATCAGGGTCTGCACTATTTACAAGTTTAACAACCCTTACCAAACTGACTTATGTTTACCAAAATAATAAGAATTGTGTACTTTATGTAACTAACTGACAACAAATGTCTTCATATAATTATGACACAAAATCAATCTGAATTTTTTTTTAACCCCCCCCCTTTGATCCGGGGGGGGGGGGAAGGGGGTGCATTTGTACACACAGTCCTTTCATAATAGTTGTGGGTGTGACCAATCATATTGAAGCTCAGGGTGCAAGTCGGTGCATAAATTTAGGTTGTTCCTACGCAAAGATATAGTCCCTCGATGATGGAACCATTTTGTCCAAAAATTTATGATTTTGTTTTCAAAATGCACCATATACCATATGAAAAAAACACTTTTAGCTTTATTTTGATGTATATTTCATATTACGGAAACAATTTTAACCATATTGCATCCGGCCCGCAATATTCAAATTTTCGGGGTCACGCGTTAATCCGACCCGGCGCCATTTTGAAAGTTTTAAAAATATCGACTTTGTCTCTCGATAAAAATTCGACTCGATTTGAATGAAAACACCCACCACATGCTACAAAAAGTACATACAAGAATGAATGGTGAGTATCAGTATATAAAATACCACTTATTATTATTTTTTTAAGTCGGATGTTTGAGTTTTTGACGAAAGTCGATGGCTAATCTATGACTGACTGTCAGTTCTGTCACGAAGTAAATACAGATGTTTTTACTTCGTGGTTCTGTGGTGCTCAACGTATAAGCGCACACTCGTATGGAAACTGTTTTTCAAACAGTCAATATTAATACAAGCATTTATTAAATCATGCAATTTAACAAAGTGTCAGTGTACTCTTCCTCTTCAAGACCCAACCATATGTATCGACAGGAAAGCTCACGCACAACATCAACTCGGGTCGTTTCGGACCCAATCACTTTCGGCCTTGGTAGTTTCGGCCAAAATTTGGACCAAAACGACAAAGGCATACGCAGATTATAATGTTAGCAGACACATTTTCATCAAGATCTACACTGTTTGAAACAGACTTACAGTTCACTCTGCAACAATATATAGTTGAAATCTTTTGCTGATGCCTTGCTGTGACACTTTTAAAAACCCATGTCATGTCTTGCAGTAGACTCATAAAGTCTTCTATAGTACTTTTTAGTAAGTACTGTAGTGTAATGCTTATTGGATTATGTTTAAATTTAAGGCTGGCAACATGGATGTTGAGGCAGATCTACTACCAGGATATGGTGTAAAGATCTCTGTCCCTCAGCTGGACACCAAAAGGAAGTGACACTGCACAAACTCGCCTGTTATGCAGAGTACTTCTCAGATGAAGTAATGTCTAGGAGCTCTGTCAGAGGAGAAGCCAGCCCTGGATGGAAGGATTATTAATGCCATAACATTAGTAAGTGAAAACAGCATTCTGAGTGACTGGTAATTCAATATCTAATTCGCATGTGTTTTAATACATCTGATAAAGAGCCTAATGTAAAAAGAATTAGAATATAAAATTAATACAAATATCAACGACAACTATACACCAATACACAATAAGATGGGCACAGTAAAAAAAAAATGACTTAAAATACCTGCGGGAATAGTGGCAATAATTTGAGGATGAATGGGGATGAATAAATTCCTTAGGCTGTGAAATACATGATGCAACAACATTTAACAAGAGCACCGCAAGACGGGGCAATATAATTATGTTGAAAAATAAAGGAGGAGTTAGTTGCACAAGAAATTGCTAACGGACGGACGGACGGACCGACAGACGACATGCGCCAAACCATAATACGTCCCTTCGGGCGTATAAAAATTATATAACAAGGCTTTCATTCTAAGCTGAATATCTCTCACACAAGCTGTAGGATTCAAACAATTGCTGCTAAATTATTGCCGTTATTCTGTACCTCAAAAGCAGTAGAACTTTACAGTTGATTAAAGATTCAGTAACCTTTTTACATGTAACTATTAGCCTTTTACTTGTTTTCCATTAATAGAATTCAATATTCTGTCAAGCAAATTATTGAGTACACCCAGATAAGATTGCTCCTTCAGAGCTTCTTTATCTGAATCTACACTATTTGCAAAGATAAAAATATCGGGTACAATTTTAAAAAAAATCCAACATTTTCTATCTATATCGGAGTGTCAAACACCTTGGATAGAGGTCTAGAAGACTTAAGATCCAAGACTTTTTGCAAAGTTCATCCACAGTCTTTTAACCCTTTCCCTCATATAAACATGTTTTTACGCATTTGCAAACAGAGTAGACCCAGACAGGAGCCGTCTGATCAGGATCTGCTCTGTTTGCTAATAGAATTTGATAGATCGTTTTCTTTACTTTCTGTAATGTCTACACTGTTCCACCTTCCATATTTCATTAAAACTAGTTTGTCCATGAATATTCAGTCGGTATTGAAATTTGAAATAAACATAGAACAGGGAAAGGGTTAAATTCACATCAGGTGGGCAATAATTTAAATATTTACAATGTTCTCTTTTTTCCTTACATTTCAGAATATGTGCAAGAAAAAATTATGCAAGACTCCGGAGAAAGACATCATCCAGACAATCAACCAAAAGTGTGCTGATGCAAGGGTTTCCATGAAAACCAGATGTAAATAATAGAAAATATGTCCATGGGACACAAATGCCCACACCAGGTTTTTCTTAATTGAACAATCATTAAACAATCACCAAAATTCAATCAAGTGTCGGCGAACAGGAAGTAGATGAACGATAGACCTGAAAAGGGGAGACACAGTACAACTCACTAGGATTATGCTTCAGAGCAAATATCAAAACATTCCAATTTACAAGTCAAGAAATATTTGACAAAACAAACGGACAAGGGTAAAACTTAATGCCCTAAAGGCGGGGGCATAAAAATGATAATGCTGCTGCTTATAGTAGATTGAACACTTGATTTGGCTAGTTGCGCATATTGTGGATAAACAAGGCCTTTAATTTATGATGAACAATTTACCTTCCAATGTTTGTTTTTATTTATACATAACGTGCATATATGTGTATTTGATGGTGAAATTCAGTGATATTTTCATGTTGCTAACAACCAATATCTCGATATTAATGGCTTAAAATAAGAAATGATTAACTGCTGATCTAAGAGACTGATAATGTTTAACCCTCTCCCTAATAATCAAGCATTTTCTCATACTGGTAGACAGAGAAGACCAAGACCAGACAGCTGTATGGTCTGAGTCTGTTCTGTCTGCTTATGAATTTTCATAGATCATTACATGCAGTTCCTTTTTCTCACCAAAACTTTACTTTAAAACATACCCAAACATATTATGACTATATGGTCTAGGAATATTCATGAGGTCATGAAACAACTTAATAAATAAAGAACAGGGAAAGGGTTAATCAATACACTATGAAAGTAGATCATGAATCATTGCTCCTGAGGAGCAATTGCTCCATTTTCCATATTTATAAGTTACCAAGTTACGATTAAAAAATCTCAAATAAATTAAGCCCTTATCTTAGGAAAATTACTTAACCCTTAGCCTGTCAATAGTATTGTAGTCTGCTACATTTTTCATATGTTTCAATTTTCAAACTGCTTCAAAGTTGCTAAAAAAAGCATCTAAATATGTAGTATTATAGCATAAACGGAAGTGAGGTATATTCAACTTCAAGCACGATACCTTTTAAAAAAAAATACAATTTGGATGACTCTTTAACTTTGAATTAAGATAAGAATTTCATGTAGACAAGATTTGAACAAGTTGATAGATTATTATGGTCAAGTCAAATATTTAAATGTTTGATACAGGCAGTGCATTTATTAAACATTTATTATTAAAACATATTGCTGATGTACTGCAGCTTGTTTCCATTAAACCCAAATGTAAATCATGAATTTCCTGTACAAATAAAAAGGGACAGTGATGTCAAATTAATCCGGACATTAGTTGCTGAATGAGATTACCAGATGGTGAATATAAACAGTTACTTTAAATTTTAATAATTTTTTTTTTTTCATTCAAATTTGGAAATTGAAGGTGAACTTCAAATAATATCAGGTTTAGCAAACTTGATAGCTTCTACATTCTGATTTTGATCTACACTGGTTGTGAAACCAAATGTGCAGCCAGAGTATTATTTTCACTCTTGTTCGATAACATTCTGGATTTATGAGGCATTACTGTTTACTTAAACGGGCAGTGAATTTTCCTTTTATGCTTTCGTTCCAGGCTAATAATTCAGGGTATGCAGGATAATTAATGTATTGATGGGTGAAGACTTTCTACAGATTCCCAACTGTCAGTAAAGACTATTTCATGTTAAAAACTCAACTGTAGGAATGGTCCTTGAGCAGGGAATTGAACCAGCAGCCCCTGGGTTGGTAGTCCAGTGCATTAATACCGCTAGACCAGGGTACAGGTCTTGATCCAGCTCCGTAGACTTATAAGTCACTTATAAGTCTCCCAAGCAGTAGACTTGTAAGTGGCTTATAAACCACTTATAAGTGGCTTATATAGACCACTTATAATTGGCATATAAACCACTTATAAGTGGCTTATAAACCACTTATAAGTGGTTTATAAGCCGTTTACTAGCATCATACTTATAAGTCACTTATACATGGCTTATAAGCCACTTATAAACCACTTACATATGGGCTATTTTCAAAAAAATGGCTAGTTTGGGTTTTTCCGCAATAAAATATATTCTAAACAAATTATGCTAACATCTTTTACCCCAAAACATGTCATTCAATGTCATTAAAAAGTGTGTGAAGTTTGAAGGAATTTGCTTAACAGAAACAAGAGGGCCATGAGACCCTGAAGCGCTCACCTGAGATAACTCCAGGGGGGTTCATTAATGGTCTATGCCTTATGGTTTCAGAGAAAAATAATATTTCATATTTTTCCAATAAAAAACTGATAAGCCCTGAGGCAGGGCCAGGTTTCGCCCAGTGGTCAGGGTCGTAAGTTAAACATTCTTGGCAGAGGACCACAAGCCACAGCTACTTATTTATAGAGGACCATTAGATCATGTTAGTCATACCAAATATCAATGGTCTAGGCCTTACCGTTTCAGTAGATTTTTAAAGATTTTCCAATGAAAAATTGATAAGCCCTTGGGCGGGGCATTTTTGGCCCGGGGGTCATAATTTGAACAATACTTGTAGAGGACCATAAGAGCATGCTACATATACCAAATATCAAAGGTCTAGGCCTTACAGTTTCAGAAGATTTTTAAAGATTTTCCTACAGAAAACTGATAAGCCTTTGGGCGGGCCATTTTTGGCCCGGGGGTCATAATTTGAAAAACAATTGTAGAAGACCATAAGATCATGCTACATATTAAATATCAAAGGTCTAGGCCTTACAGCTTCAGAGAAGAAGATTTTTTAAAGATTTTCCTATGAAAAACTGATAAGCCCTTGGGCGGGGCCATTTTTGGCCCTGGGGTCATAATTTGAACAATATTTATAGAGGATCATAAGATCATGCTACATGCCAAATATCAAAGGTCTAGGCTTTACAGTTTGAGAACAGAAGATTTTTAAAGATTTTCCTATGAAAAACTGATAAGCACTTGGGCGGGGCCATTTGAGGCCCGGGGGTCATAATTTGAACCACTTTTGTTGAGGACTGTAAGATCATGCTACATACCAAATAACAAAGGTGTAGGCCTTACAGTTTGAGAACAGAAGGTTTTTAAAGATTTTCCTATGCAAAACTGATTAGTCCTTGGGCGGGGCCATTTTTGGCCCGGGGGTCATAATTTGAACAATATTTGTAGAAGACCATAAGATCATGCTATATACCAAATATCAAAGGTCTAGGCCTTACAGGTTAAGAGAAGAAGATTTTTAAAGATTTTCCAATGAAAAACTGACAAGCCCTTGGGCGGGGCCATTTTTGGCCCGGGGGTCATATTTTGAACAATATTTGTAGAGGACCATAAGATCATGCTACATACCAAATATCAAAGGTCTAGGCCTTACAGTTTCAGAGAAAAAGATTTTTTAAAGATTTTCCTATGAAAAACTGATAAGCCCTTGGGCGGGGCCATTTTTGGCCCGGGGGCCATAATTTGAACAATCTTTGTAGAGGACCATAAGATCATGCTACATACCAAATATCAAAGGTCTAGGCTTTATAGTTTCAGAGAAGAAGATTTTTAAAGATTTTCCTATGAAAATTCCATATTACCATATACGGAAAAAATGACCACGCCCTCTGGCGGCCATGTTTTTTGCCGGATCAAAATTCTTTTAACAACTTTTGAAGTCTATCAACTGAGAAACATTTTGGTGAAAACTATATTCAAATCGGACAAGTCATTCTGGAGAAGAAGATTTTTCTAGATATTGTGTACGGTTGCCATGGCAACAAGACCGATGGCCCCACCCACTATCTTTTAACAACTTTTGAAGCACCCACCAACAGTATGTATCTGACCAAGTTTGGTTACAATTGGGCAGTCGGTTTCAAAGAAGAAGTCGTTTGAAATTGTTGACGGACAGACGGACAGACGGACAGACGGACGACGGACGCCGGACACAGGGGTATCACAAAAGCTCACCTTGAGCACTTTGTGCTCTGGTGAGCTAAAAAAAGTTATGATAAAAAAACAGGTCTAAAATGTCAGGAGTGAAACAAATAAGCGTGACAGTTTTCAACAAACACCAAATTCAAGACTTTCCTTTATAAAATTTTGATAATTTTGAAAGTTACAATTGTTTTTAACAAAAAGTTTAACATGTTGCCTTGAAGATGGTATATAATTTTAAGCATTATTATCATGTCAAGACGCAAAAAATAAGTGATTACATAAATGGGTATTTAGAAAAAACATCACTAAAAAAGATATTTAAAAAATTTGTATTGAGCTACAACTTCAATAACATTTAAATGATTAACATTCTTTGTTGTTCAGAGTTAAGAGAAATGTTTTGTTATAAACTAAGTAAAATATTTTTCTTATGTTATTAATGTAACTGTTGTTTTGCTTCATCGAAAAAAACTGGCCTGAATCCGTCAGGAGTGAAACATTTGGTATATAATGAAAAAGTGTGATGGTGAAAACTTTACACATTTATATTTTATATGGTTTTCCTGGAAGTCTGAGTCTGAGAGTGATCACAAGTAACAATTATGAGTGAATATGGTGTTTGTGTATCAAGTACATGGACATCATGTGATTGTCAGGAGTGTAACATATGCTTGCGATTTTATGCTTATTCTTTGTTCAGCCTTCTGAAATGTATTACAGTTATTATGTGCTGTGTTTTAAAGTTATATAATGAAGTTTGGATAATAAATATTCCATCTGATGCAAATAAGGTAAGTTTAATTTGACAGAAACATTTACATTTTGTCTATTTTTATTTAGAATTTAGACATTTAAATAAAAATGCATGATGTTTTTTAAAAGTGATTGCCAATCATTAAAAAATATTTTTTTGCTTTGCTATACTAAGTGATAACCATTTTAAAATTTAAATTTATATAAATGAAACCAAGATGTGCTTCTAACATAACTGTTTACATGTATATGTACATGTTACACTCCTGACCAAAATTGGTAAGAAGTATTATTCATTCATCTTCTACAGAATTAATATCAAAGCAAAAATGGGCAAGTTAGTTGTGAGCCTTCCAGCTATTAGAATATCATTGACAAATATGAAAAGAGCAACTACAGATCATAATATTGTAACTAGGCACATCAACAGAAAGAGTTGAAAATACTGTGAAAATCTGAAAACCGAAGGTTTTGAAAAAGAAGAAAATGAGATAGAAGGAAGAAAAAACCGAATTACAGGACAGACTGTCAGGTCCTGCCCTTGACAAGAAAATGAAAGAAAAGCAAACAAGAGGACCACGATGGCCCTGGTATCGCTCAACAGACAATCAGGAGAAGATTTTCAAAGTTTTCACTGTTTCTGTGGAAAACTTGCCATCCCTAGGGCGGCCTCATTTGAACCCAGGAGCATTATTCATATAACTTTTGTAGAGGACTTCAAGATGATGCCATGTACCAAATATGAACCCAACTCCTGGGGTCTGGCCAGTTTTGACCCTAGGGGCACAATTCTATAACTTTTTTGTAGAAGACCTGAAGTTGATGTTATGAGCCAATTGATTGCCAAATATGAAAGCTGAGAACCTTCAAGTTTCCGAGAAGAAATTTTTTCCAGGTTTTCATAATATGTTTCTATAGAGAACTGACCAGCCCTGGGGCGGGGCCAATTTTGACCCCAGGGGCACAATTTATTATCACTTTTGTAGAGGACTTGAACAGTATGTTATGTGCCAAATATGAAAACTGAGAACCTTGTAGATTCAGGAGAAGATTTTCAAAGTTTCACTATATGTTTCTAATGAAAATTGGCCACCCCTGAAGCGGGGCCAATTTTGTCCAAGGAACATAATTTGTATAACTTTTGTAGAGGACCTACAGATGATGCTTTGTGTCAAAGATGAAACCTGAAAACCCTGTAGATTTTGAAGACTTTTTAAGGTTCAAATTGTTGACGACTGATGACGCATGCCGACGGACATCAGGCAACACAAAAGCTCACCCTGAGCACTTTGTACTCTGGTGAGCAAAACAGAAAGGAAAAGTTGACAGAGCCAAGCTGCTTGAGATAAGAGGGTGCAACTGAAGAGGTCAAAGTCAAAAGCAGGAAAGCAGAAGAAGCCAAACAGTATTAGAAAGGCTGCTGGAAGAGTTGGAGGAAATCTCCAAGATAGCCCAAGAGCTTGGGCCAACACTATTGAGCACATAGTGAGAAATACTACCCCTAGATGACTGGCACATCTATAGCATACATTGCAGCTTGGAAAGATAGAGTTACCTTCTATCAGAACTTATGCACTTCACAACAGCAGGTGTTAAGTGCTCGTGTGGCAGGCGTAAAAAGTCGCCCCATACATCATTCTCAGAGTTGTTATATTTTCGGGTATTTTGGGATCATTAGTTTCAATGTTATTAGTTTTGAAATTTGAATACCACTTAAGCTGGTGTATGAAACAGAAAGATTACAATTTAGACCAGTAGCTCAAAACACGGAAAAAAGGATGCAACTGAAGAGGTCAAAGTTCTGAAAAACATCTAAAAGTTTAAGTTGACATCATAAGTTACGTATTTTCGTCAGGAGTGTAACAGTTAGGCAAATGTGTGCCACAAATCTTTTTTGTTCATAATACTAGTAGGATCAGATTCAAGACACTTTATTTTAATTGTTTTAGTGTTTAATTGTTCAATGAAACATACTATTAAAGTTTGCGACACGTTTTCAGCCAAAGTTGCAAGTGGAGTCCATATAGTTTCAAACTAATTTCTTGAAATATTTTCAAATTGGAGATGTAATCGCCAAATTAGTTTAAAAATGTTTCACTGTCTATCAGTTGCTATGTATTGACAGTTCAGTTGATAATAACTGTTAATTTATATGTGAAATCTACTTTATGACTGACAGCTACATATGTCAGGAGTGTAACAAATTCTGAACGAAAATGGTACTGTTTTAATGTTGATTTTCTGCGCTAAAATCATAATATCTTTTATGATTTTTTTAAAATTTTACATGTTATTGTTAAAATTTCATGAACAAGCCTGATTTATTTAAATAGTTTCACCATTTTGTTTGAAAATAGAATTTTAATTGTGTGAATATTAATTCCATGAGGAAAAAAGGGCAAAAAAAATTAAATTTGCATTATATTTTTGAATGACAGACCGATTCAAAAGTTTAATTCTGTATGATGATATAACAGCTAGCAAAAATAAACCTTGAAAGTGTAAAGAACCATTTAACTAAAACAATAATATGCTTTGAAAGTGTTCATGTATTTTAGTATTTTTTGCTTGTTCACTTGAAATCAAAGCTTGATAAAACAACTAATACTTGTGATTAGCTTTATACCCAGCCAATTTTGTTAACTACAATGGTTGATCATAACATTCAGGCCAGCTTTTTTGTATTTCATGAAGGTTTAAATTCTGACATTTTTTCAACTTTTCTAGCCATTTTTTTGAAAATAGCCCATATATCCTCTTTCTTATAGATCACTTATACTTGACTTACATCTCATTTGCATGTAAAATACTTATAAGTGACTTATAGGTGACTTATAAGTTTGACATCTAAGCCACTTATAAGTGACTTATAAATTATTTTGGTAAGGGTTTTGGTACCGGGAACCAGCAAGCATATTTACAGAACTTTAATCGCTCTTTCATATTTTTAAAATCTTAAATTATATAGCTATTGCTGACAAGAAACAATGGAGGAATATGATTCATGAATAGTAATAAGATAATCCTGTGAAAGGACAGAAATATCAGTGTATTAAATAACGTGATATTGATAATTTATTCTGAACGTTATGTATTTTCGTGCTTCGACCTTCCGATGAATGAGCGACAACAGTTATGTGACTATCAAATTTCTGTGATAAAATATTATTCCTTATTGGGATGGATTTGGTAAATTTTATATGAAGGTACTGATCATTTTGAAAAATGACTTAGAAAGTGAAATTTTAACAGTATTTCATTTTGAAAAATTGTGACGTCATGGACAAAATTATGACGTGAAAATTGTTACGCATGGCCGAACTTGTTATTAGTGTATGAGCCACTAAAATGGCACCCACCATGGGAGAACATCTCGAGGATCCGACTGTGTGTGGTGATAATACGTATCATGGAATCTTTTTCAATATCACAGATTCTGAAGAAAAGACCACTATACACTTTCTTTCATTATTGTTGTTTAAATTATTTCTCAACAAGATGCAGGCTGACTTCCAACTGCCCAATGATGTATATATTTACAGACTAACCACAAGAAAACAGAAGAATAAGTGCCATATCGTACTAAATTCTAGCACAAATAGCATTGAAATTTCAGAAATTGGACATAAAACTTGGAAATCTGATTTTTTGAATAAGACTGTACCATCCCTATTTGTTCAGCTTGTGGAACAAACAAATAATGACACTGTACAGTCTGAGTCTGTTGATACTGATACTGAGTCTCTACTTGCTTCTGAAGTTGTATCAAAAGAGGATTATGGAAATCATATCCAGGATCACAATGACAGTCATGATAATATTGTTGTTTTAAATGCTCTTAGTGAACTCAAAGCCCAGACTGAGCTTTTGAGAAAAGAAGTTCGAGGTATGAAACCGTCATATGCCTCAGTAACCACCATTGATCCACCAACACCTAACTGCGGTCTAACATCCGAACAACTTCAACGCTCAAATTCGGCAAAACATACAACGATCTCAAAAGCCCATGAACAACAGTCGACCACCATTTACCCAAAGACATCTGCAAAACCTCGTAGGGACACCCCGGTTAAGGAGGGAAGGAAAATACCAACTATTAAGAAAAATGTATTCCTTGTGGGAGATTCAATTATAAACAGGGTTAATACCAAAGGTTTGAAATTCAATATACATAAACATGCAATACCAGGTGCCACTATCAAAACGCTGATGGCTGATATTCAATTATTTAATATCTCAATGTTCGACACCATAATTGTTTACATAGGTGGGAATGACGTTTCATGTAAGATTGACATTGAACTGGTTGAAGAACAGTATGACCAGTTTGTGGCTACTCTAAAGGCGTCAAACCCAGCCATTAGAGTTGATGCTGACGTTTCGCCACTCAACTCCATTGTAGAAAGACTTTGTGCGCATCATGGTGTGGAATCTATAGACATATTCAGGGCGTTCCACGACAACAATGGAATGGTGTGCATGAGATACATGAGTCAGCATGACACTGTCCATCCATCAACATCTGGCATAAAGCGGATACTTGGTACTATTAATAATACTATAGACATTGTTCACAGCTTTGATAATGCTGTCTCTTTACAGGAGGCGAGGAAACTTAGACAGGGTAATCGTTTCAGAAGGAATGTCATAACTCTTGGTCAATCAGCCCGCACATGTTTCAAATGCGGTGAAAGTAACCATGAAACTTTTAAGTGCAGACACCGCTCAGCTGTTACATGTTGGTCCTGTGGAAATATTGGTCATAAACAGGAACATTGTTGGTCATTTGACTAGGAACACGGCAATAATGCCATTCAAGAATTGCGATTTAGTTCAGTTGTGTTCAGAATGTAAATTCATATCTTGTTTATGCCGAAATGCTAAAAGCAACTCTTATAATGACGGTAATGATTTTAACCCTACAATACAGAATCTAGGACTACGTGGAAATGGTTTAATTATTGGACATTTAAATATTCAAGGTTTATGTTCGAAATTTGATGACCTGCATATCCTTTTGTCGTCGAATAACATCGACATATTTGGGGTTAGCGAAACAAAATTGAATGACATTCATCCCACACAAAGCTTCTCTATCAATAATTACCAGCTTCCTTTCCGCAAAGATCGAACAGAAAATAGAGGTGGAGGGATATTAGTATATATTAGAGATAACTTACATTGTATTAGACGTAATGATTTAGAAAGTCCTGAATTAGAAAGTATTTGGATCGAAATCAAACAGCCTAATTCAAAATCATTTTTACTTTGCATAATATATAGGCATCCTGAAGCTAGATCTTCATGGAAAGATCTTTTTGAAACTAATATAGAACATGTTCAAGTTGAAGATAAGGAGATTGTGGTATTAGGGGATTTTAACAAAGATTTGAATAACAATCGCATAAAACGAGAATGGTTGAATTACACCTCATCTCTTGGTCTAACGCAACTGATCAACGACTCTACCCGAGTATGTAGTCTATCTGAAACACTTATTGATCACGTATACTCTGATAATCCCCAGAACATCATTTCAACGTCAGTTCCGAAACTTGGCTTAAGCGACCACTACCCAATATTTTGCTCAAGAAAAATAAACTGCAAAAACCTTAAAATGAATCATCATTATATTAAATACAGGTCTTTCAAACACTTTAAGGAACAGAACTTTCTGAATGATATGAATAGTGTAAATTGGAATACCTTTATGCAATGTTTAGATGTAAATGAAACATTAAATTCCTTTATGGAAATTTTTTCATCTATAGTCGACGAGCATGTGCCTTTGAGACGACATAGGGTTAAAAAAGTACATCAGCCAGATTGGATTAATGGAGATATCCTTGATGCCATGAAAGATAGGGATAAATTCAAAGCTAGAAACGATACGGATAACTTTAGAATTTATCGAAATAAAGTCACTTGTCTAATTGATAATGCAAAACGAGCTAATTACGAAAGGAAAATCACTGAAGGTCAAAACGATCCATCCACTATTTGGAAGCTGTTTAAGGAATTTAGGACACCTAGTCGTGATAATAGTTCCATTCGCACTCTAACAGTTGATGGTAAAGAAATCAGTAATTTGGAAAACATGTCAGATGAATTCAATACCTTTTTCACAAATATTGCTACTAATTTGAAAGAAAATATTCCTTTCTCTGACTTTGGAGATGTCAAAGACTTTGTAAATAGTCGAGTTCCTTCACCAATGTTTTTCAATATTCCTTATGTAGATAAGGAAAAGGTTCGTAAGATGTTATTAAATCTTGATATTTCGAAGTCCACTGGACTTGATAACATTGGTCCAAGGTTTTTAAAACTATCAGCCAATAGTATTTACCCAATTATTCATTACATATTAAATCTGAGTATATCACAAAGTACATTCCCAGCTATGTGGAAATCAGCGAAGGTTAATCCATTATTCAAGGCTGGTTCCAAGTATGACGTAAATAATTACAGACCTATTTCTATCCTCCCCACTCTTTCTAAACTTCTGGAAAAACATGTGCATGATAGTTTTATTGCCTATTTGAATCATTATAATCTAATCAGCCAGTCTCAGAGTGGTTTCAGGAAAATTCATAGCTGCGAAACTGCACTAGTTCATCTGGTAGATAAGTGGCTCAAGGCATTGAATGATGGATATATTGTTGGAGTTGTAATGGTTGACTTCAAGAAAGTGTTTGATCTCGTTGATCATGGAATTTTGTTGAAAAAACTCGGTTTATATAAATGCTCTTTAAAAACAATTACGTGGTTTAAATCATATCTAAATGACAGAAAGCAAAGGGTAAACATAAATGGTGTCATGTCATCGGAACAAAACATTACATGTGGCGTTCCACAGGGATCTATTCTTGGTCCATTACTATTTCTTTTATTTATCAATGATCTTCCTTTTGCAATTTCAAGTAGTAATTGCAGCACAGATATGTACGCAGATGATACTACCATTTGTAATATTCATAAATCAAAACATACAATAGAACACCACTTACAGTCTTGTTTAAACCTACTTGAAACTTGGTGCACTTGCAATGGAATGGTCCTGAACACAGATAAGACGAAGGTTTTAATGATTACAACTCCCCATAGAGGGGCCAGGCTTTCTGAGAACAAATTCTCTCTTACGTTTAAAAATATTGAGCTCAATGCATCTACAGGTGAAACATTATTAGGCGTATATATCAATGAAAATCTGAAATGGGATAACCATGTTTTTAAAGTAAAAAAGAAAATATTAACCAATCTATGGTTGTTATCTCGGATCAAATTTTATCTTCCTATTTATGCCAGAATTATTTTCTATAAAGCCTATATCCAGCCACATTTAGACTTCTGCAATATTATTTGGAGTGGCACTAGCTCTACTAATATCAATAAACTATGTATTCTACAAAAAAGAGCTTGTAAAATAATATTTGGTCAGGAATATACAACTGTTTCCAATGCAATGGAAGAAATGCATTGTCTTAACCTACATGAAAGAATTATCTTACATAAAGCCAAATTTATGTATAAAATATCAACATGCTTGGTACCAGGTTACATTTCGGAAATGTTTAACAGAGAGAATAAACGATACACTAGTTTAAGATCATCGTGCCATGTCAATTACCAGACTCCACGACCAAAATTAGAACAATTTAAAGAAAGCATATCTTATTCAGGACCTTCCATATGGAATAGAATACCAAACTCAATACGATGTATGAACACTATTGTTAGTTTTATGACACACTTTACAAGATGGATAAAATCTCAGTAATATTCAACACAAATATATCATGTCAAATAATTTTAAAGATGTATAGATTGAATGTTTGTAAACCTCAAATGTATTTAGTTATATAATTACAACATAGACAGCAAACATTGTAATAATATAATTGCTATCATTCTATCATTTATCGTCTGGAACAGTACTACACAATATTTTTATGATTTAAATCTGTGCTGGGTGGTGGATCTTGATGGTAGGGATAGCCCAATCTCATTGAAACCACCAGGATTGCGGCTCGGGACAGCCTTGTGTGTCTCATTTAGTGTCGGTTGATCTAGTTTCAGTTTATGATGCTCCTTCTTTAATGATGCTCCTTCTTTCCAGAAACCCCTTAATATTAACCATAAGCTTAACCTGTTTGAATTTTGAAAAAGTCCGTTTGAAAAGTCATCACTGTAAGGGTTATATATCCGGTTTAAACCCAGTTAAGATGCATGGTTACGATTGCGTCTGACTTGAGTTCAAACTGTCTGACGCGCATGTTTCTTCGAACTTGAATCAGATTCAATCTAGCAGATGAATTATTCTGCAAATGAATATTGTCTTTGTACGATTTGGAATATTGTCTCTGTACTATAGGTATTAATCCATTGTATATAAGTTATTACTGTTCATACTTTTCTTGTTTTTGTAACTCTTCGCCTGTTTCTAGCTTAACTTTCTTGCCATTGAAAACATATGTAAATAGTTTGGATTCAGACCAGGTTGAACGTTTGCGCGTGTCTGATCTTAGATCCACACTGGTTGCCACAAATACTTTATTACTTCAAGATATGAGGATACAGAATGCAATATTATTTTCCCTGATGCTGTAGATCTAGATGACAACAGAGAAAACAGGAAATACCTAGCATACCAAGAGTTAAATAACACATTAAGTTGTTGTCCATTATTCATCTGGATGTCTCATTGACCAGGTAGATAATCATGTGGTTCCTACCGGTTAGTGATTTCATACTTATTATATATATATCTTATTTATTGTATATCTATTGCATATCTTTCATTGACTGGGTAGATAATCATGTGGTTCCTACCGGTTAGTGATTTTATATTTATTGTATATCTATTGCATATATTTCATTGACCAGGTGGATAATCATGTGGTTCCTACCGGTTAATGATTTTATATTTAATATATGAGCCAATAATATATAATTTGGGCAGATTTTGAAATCAATTTTTTGAAAAATCAAAGGTGTTTCCCCTTGAAAGTTTTGTTGATTTCTAGGTACTTTGTTGTTTCAGTGACACTAAAAATGTAAAATGCACCCTAAATATCTTTAAAACTTTATATGACTTTATGACGATGACTCTCAAGCACATGTCATTGCAGTAACGAAAATGGAAACAATGACTATAAAAGCATGTGGTTCATTTAAAGTAATTTTTTGCATCATATATCTTATGTATGCCATATTTGAATAGATGAACATATAAAAGTACAAAAATGAGTCATGCAGGAAATACCACATACAGAACAAACACTCGCCCGAACAGCAACACAAGGAAACAGCAAATGTACATGGGTAGAAAAAACAACAAGAGACGCACAAAGACAAAACAAACATACAATAGGAGGAAGATGGAAGTACCGCCTTGGAACGGTCAGTGACAAAAGTCACCGGGGGTTTAAACCGGTTTATGGGCGCCCAACCTCACCCTTATTCCATCCCCATCCTAAAAGACAAACAGTGTAAATAAACGTATCCCCTCTCCGACTAATCTACAACAACCGCGACAGCAAATACAGTGGTAAAGTACATGTATAACAAAAAAACATTTAATTGAACATACTGTATCCACCTATCGCTAGTGTACTCAATGATTGAGCTGCAAACAGAGTAACTGTAGAAAAGTAATAAAGGGTACGACAAAAATGAAATAGTACAGATATCCGACGTTCTCCTTCCATTTCTGGATTTAAGAGGTCGCCTTCATAGAGTACTAAACCTTTCTTGTCGGCGTACATGCAAAGAGGCCAGCGTGATTGCCAACTGTAAAAGGGTTCACAACCAAACATGCAGTATGTTGTAATAATACAGGATCATATCCCTTTTTAATGAATTGTTTTATATATTTGATGAACAAAGTGAGAAAATGGGTATGTCCAATAATTCTACGAAGTCTGTAAATCACATCACCATAAAATTCAGGATGTGAAATATCGTGTCGCAAAAGTACCTTGAGATTACATTTGTACTTGCCAATAAGCGAGAGATTTCGATAGTAAAATTTAGAGAAAGTTTTTCTTAGTTTATGGTATCTATATCCTTGTTTAAGCAGTTTTTCAGTTAAAATGAGATTTCGACTGTTAAAATCGTCAATAGATGAACAAGCTCTAGCAAAACGAATAAGTTGAGATATACAAACCCCGTAAGATGGAGCACGGGGAACATCCCCGTCAAGATGAGGAAAATTTACAATATTAAAATCAAAATCATCTCTTTTGTCATATATTTTAGAAGAAATCATTCCATTATTAATTTTAAGGTCTAGATCAAGAAACGCTGCATAATTGTCGGACGGGTTAGCTTTATTCAATTTGAGTTCTTTAGGATAAATTGTAGGAATCAGAGCATTAAAGAAAGGGTTATCTAAGTTAAAAATATCATCCAAATATCGACAAGTATCATTGAAGGCTTTTATAACATCTTCTTGTGATTGAGGATTCAAACTCAACATGAAATCTCTCTCATAGCAGTACAAAAACAAATCTGCGACAAGTGGTGCACAATTCGTACCCATGGGAATACCAATTACCTGACGGTATATAGCATTCCCATAACGTACAAATATGTTATCCAAAAGAAAGGTTAGTGCTTCGCAAACTTCTGAGCAAGTCCAATTGGTGTAATATTTCATTTGCTTGTCAGTAAAGAAAGCTTTTTCAGCATTACATGCCAAGAACGATGTTTTTTCTCGGGCAAATACTTTCTGGATCAAGCTAGTAAGCTTATCCTTAATTAAAATATGAGGAAGAGTTGTGTACAGAGTAGAAAAATCGTAAGTGCTTACAGTGGATGCAAGATACCTTTTGTTCTTAAGTTTGTTTAAGACTTCTGAAGAGTTCTTAATAGACCAGAAGAGATTTATTCCAGAATTTTCATAAGTCTTATCACAGTAAAATTTTACATGTTCCTTTACCTTCGTTAAACAAGAAGTCAAAAGTATAGACAATTTAGTAGTTGTACATGAACTAGAATTTGCAATGAAACGCGCTTTATATGGTTTTTTATGTAGTTTTGGTAACCAATACATAGTAGGAAGTTTATGTTGTGTAATTTTAATATCGGTTCCAAATTGTTCACACTTTTTGACATGGTCTGAAATGATGGTCTTTTCGTCAGTGGTAACTGAAATGTATGACTTGGTATTAGTAATTTCCTGCTTCAAGACATCGATATAATGTAATCGTCAAATAATAATCACATTATTTGATGCCTTATCAGCAGGAACAAAAACGTATTTTGAATGGAAATCCTGTAAACCCTTTTTAAGATGTCTAAATGAAGTTCTAGGTTTAGGTGGAAGAAGGTGTTTATTAGAGCTGTAAAAGGAAATGCGTTTATCAATTATATCAAAAATTAGTTTTTTCCAACAAGAAAGGGCAGTAGACTCAACATGTTCTCTTCGACACCATTTAACACTAAAATTTTGTAAAGCCTCCGCAATCTGAACTCCACAAGAGTTAAAATCTATCAAGGATGGTATTCTATATTTGGGACCTTTATTCAAAAGAGATCGTAGACGTTTATCTTTAATTATCTCAAAATTAACAGTAATCACATGACCAGCCGGAGAATAGCAAAATTTTGAGGTGGCGCAATCTCAATTATCAGGAATATTATCATTAATATTAAGGTCGGCCACAATATTATTATAGTTGAAAATTGTATTTCTGATGGGTTTGTTATATTTGTAGCAGATGATAGGTGGTTCTGTATTTTTAAAGTATTTAGGAATAGTGTCAATTACATTTTTGTCTCTAAAAATACTTTGGAGGTCAATAAAATCAATACCTTTATTAATAAAAGGAATTTTCAAGAAGAATCTTTGGTGTTCAGATAATTTGTCGATGTGCGGTCTGAGAACATGTAGAGTAAAGCTTTGTATCAAACTAGCCGTTCCTATTAGAGGATCTGATAAAAATAATTTTATCGGCTTGCTCTTCAATTTCTTTTAATGAACATATAGATAAGGAGGAAAGTCTAGAAAGCATGGCATGTTTACCCGAAATTAGGCGTAAAGTATGTAGATCAAGAAGAGTCAATTTCAAACGAGATTTTTGTTTAATATTACCATTCTTGCGAATGCCATGCGATCGAGATTTGCGTTTTCTAATAGAAAAAATTGAAAAAATATCTATATCTGGTTCTTTTGAAATATTTCCAGTCTGGTAAATATTATCATTCAGTCCTAAAGGAAAAGGTGTTTGCAATTTTTTGATCCAATTTAATTCAGATATAAATCTAGCTTTCGATTTAAAGCTACTAGTCGCCTCCTTATCATATTGTTATATGCTCAACAATTTGTACTAAAACATCTTTAAAAGAATGGCCAGATTTCCGAAAGTGTTGGTATAAAAAATTGTTTAGTTTACGATTTCGACACTGATATGCATGCTCACGAAATTGAGTTTTCAAAGCACGTCCTGTTTGTCCTACGTACTGTATACCGCAACTAGGCGCGTTTCAAGTTAAAACATAAATAACGTTAGTAGTAGTACAATCAACGTCTGAGTTTATCTTGACATTAAATGTTCTACCATTAACTGTAGATTTTATAGTGGAATTACAAGAAATGTTATTACAACATATGCACCTCTTAGCAAAGCACTTTTGGATAATTGGATACACTCTGTGTCGCCTGCATAAGGACTGTTTACGAATAGAAGAAACATTTTGGATAACAGATTTTAAAGGTGAAAGTACAACTCTTGGTCCATTGAAAAAACATTTATTAATAGAAAGAGATGGTATGTGAAAAGATGAAGCCGACTGAAGATTAAGTTGTTTTAAACGAACAAAAGGTTGAAGGGAAGAGAAATTAGAAATATTTCTGGGTACTTGTACAGACGACACAGATTGCATATTTAAAGCTTTTAGTTCTATTCGAGGTATTTTAACTTTATTCATATTGGAAAGTGATAGAGGGGCACCTGTATTGTGTTCATCAACACGTCAATTACATTAGTGTAGCTACCAAGTGCATCAAATTGTTGGTGAACACAACACCTACCACGAGGTGCATGACATACTTATGATGATGTAAGATGCGAATGAGAGTTGTGTATGTTACTTGCATATCCTGCAAGAGAATGATAACAACATCGATTACGTGTACGGGGAGACTTTTTACGGCCACCACACGGCACAAGCAACACTGTTGTGATAATAAAAGTACAAAAATGAGTCATGCAGGAAATACCACATACAGAACAAACACTCGCCCGAACAGCAACACAAGGAAACAGCAAATGTACATGGGTAGAAAAAACAACAAGAGACGCACAAAGACAAAACAAACATACAATAGGAGGAAGATGGAAGTACCGCCTTGGAACGGTCAGTGACAAAAGTCACCGGGGGTTTAAACCGGTTTATGGGCGCCCAACCTTTTTTTCCATATATATTAATGAGAAATTTTGAATCATTGCATGATGCGATAAAACCAATACAATTACAAACATAACAAGAGCACCGCAAGACGGGGCAATATACGCCCGAAGGCTGTTCTATAAAATTATGTTGAAAAATAAAGGAGGAGTTAGTTGCACAAGAAATTGCTACCCGAAACTATCAAAGGGCAATAACTCCAGAATGAACAAGTTTGAAATAAGTGAATAAATATCCAAGATATGAGCATGGTAAGAACAGTGTACATAGCAATCATTTTCAGACTTTCAGACTTTTTTGAACTTTGGAAAAAAAGTCGAGAAAGTTTAAACCGAACGTGACATAAGTGGGTTTAACCTTTCACCTTCAAATATGACTGACCTTAAAGGTAATGATGTAGGTCTAGTTAGCTACAGCCAGGACACAAAGTTTGCTAACGCTCTATTTGTGACCTTGACCTTGAAAGTTCACAATTGGGTTTTGTATGCAACACACCTTCAAGTGATACTGAAGCCCTATTTGTGACCTTGACCTTGAAAGTTCACAATTGGGTTTTGTACGCGACACACCTTCAAGTGATACTGAACATATGTGTGAAAGAATTTTGAAAATCGGAGAAAAAATGAGTAAGTTATAGCCAGGACACGAATTTGCTAACGGACGGACAGAATTGCTAACGCCCTATTTGTGACCTTGACCTTGAAAGTTCACCATTGGGTTTTGTACGCGACACACCTTCAAGTGATACTGAACATATGTGTGAAAGAATTTTGAAAATTGGTGAAAAGATGAGTAAGTTTTACCAAGGACACGAAAATTGCTAACGCCCTATTTGTGACCTTGACCTTGAAAGTTCACAATTGGGTTTTGTACGCGACACACCTTCAAGTGATACTGAACATTTGTGTGAAAGAATTTTGAAAATCGGAGAAAAAATGAGTAAGTTATAGCCAGGACACGAATTTGCTAACGGACGGACGGACAGAATTGCTAACGCCCTATTTGTGACCTTGACCTTGAAAGTTCACCATTGGGTTTTGTACGCGACACACCTTCAAGTGATACTGAACATACGTGTGAAAGAATTTTGAAAATTGGTGAAAAGATGAGTAAGTTTTAGCAAGGACACGAAAATTGCTAACGCCCTATTTGTGACCTTGACCTTGAAAGTTCACAATTGGGTTTTGTACGCGACACACCTTCAAGTGATACTGAACATTTGTGTGAAAGAATTTTGAAAATCGGAGAAAAAATGAGTAAGTTATAGCCAGGACACGAATTTGCTAACGGACGGACAGACAGACGGACAGACAGACGGACACCCAGCCAGACGGCCAGACGATGGAGACCATAACATAATACGACCCTTCGGGCGTATAACAATTAGTGTTATGATCATTATTGGCTTTGTATAGTGCTTTACACTTGCTTAACCTAGAATAATGCCATAACTGCCAACAAATAATAAATCAGACAAATATTCAAACATGTTTCAGCTTTTTTGTCATCATTCTTTACTCATGTTATTGCAATGACACCCTTGTTATTGCAAAGACATTTATTGTAACTGCAATGACAAACTGACAATAAAATTTATTTTTGCTATCTTTTATTTGCAAATTGTCTAAAATAACACACAAACTGTTAACAACACGTTCAGCAATTTCAATTCTAAACTATATCAAGTAATTTTACAAAAAGATTTTAATGGACATTGAAAAAAGATTCCAGCGTGCCTGCAATGACATTTTTGTTATTGCAATGACTTGCATAATCTTAAACTGATAAAATCAACCCTATTCCAGACTTAAATGCCCCACATTATAATGTTCTTTGCAAATTCATACTTTCCCTCATGAATATTTTTTAAAAAAACTCCGCCCACTGTGAAATTTTTATCATTTTTCATTGCACTACATAAAACAAAGGAATTAATTACCAGAGTCAAGAGATGGTCTGATCCATAATATTTCAATAAGCAAATTGAGCAAACCCTGATCAGGCAGATTCTAGAGGAGCTTTCTGATCTTGATCTTTTCTGTTGTAAGGGGTGTTAATGTTTTATAATGAGGGGAAGGGTTAAAGATAATAAATTTATGAACAACAACAATTATTCACATTATATTTCACCGTTGCCTTAGACTGACTTAATTAACTTTATTTAAATTATTTATTTTTGATAATATAATAACTTTTGCTAGCTGAGAATAAAGCAAACAAAAAAAATATTTACAATGCATTACATGGCTAGCAGGGTAGACCCAAAGCACACAGGTGTTGCAAGATAATGCTTGATCTAGGGCATGATTTGAAAATAATGCTGGCATATGTGGTTGGATGCAGCAAACCAATATTCAGCATTTTTGTTTTCAACCCTTCTCATGCTACAGTTTATAGAGGATATTGGCCACTTTTATTATAGTGTCCTCAACAAAGTCATTTTCTAAAAAGTAAGTTTTGTTTCTTCAGTTAAAAGTTAAGACTGGGATAAGACAGAGTTTATACAAACAGATGCCTTTAAACTACTCTTTAAAGTCACATTTTGAAACAGTTGTGATAAATAGAGCATTTGCTCCAAAGGAGCATATGCTCTTTTTATCACAATGGTTTCAAGACTACAATATATATATCCTGAAAATTCCCTTCTATCCAGGAAATGCTCCTTTCCAGTAGATTGATTCATAACATTTGAGTCTAAAAATAGCATATCAGGCAATGGGATAACCCTTAATTATCTTTCAATTGAACCTTTCACTCATGAGTTATAATACTGGTAAAACTCTGCCAGCTGTACATATTTAATTACATATACTTTTTATGGGGGTATATAGAGCAAAGAATTTTAATCGGAGTTGACCCTGATCTGGAAGCTTCCTTACATTAAACAATTACACTTATGTAAAATCTTAGATGTCTTGAAATTTTACGAACTTGTTATTAAACTCCATGAAAGTTTTTTTTATCACATAACTTCACTTGTTTCTGAGTTAATAAAGCCAACACATATATATTATATTAACCATTTGGCATATATAAATGATGTGATGTCATTAAAAGCAGTATGGCACGACATCATACAATGCTGAAAAATACAGCATTTTTTTTTAATTAAAACTTTGGAGCTCTTTTTTAAGACGTGTATGATAAGAGAAACTTACACTCATCATCACTTCTTGTCAAATTTTATTTAACTCATTCAGGAAATGCTATAAAGCTTGCCAGATGCTTGCTTAACTCGTTCTCTCCTAGACTATTTTTAGACCCAGCCTCTTTGAATTAATCTACCAAAAAGGAGCATTAACTATAGAAATGGAGAATTTTAGAATTGCATAGTTTGAAACCATTGCGATAAATAAATTATTTGCTCCTATGGAGCAAATGCTCTGTTTATCGCAATGGTTTCAAAGAGTGAGTTTTACAGAGGGGCAAAAAGGTGTCATTAGGAGAGAATGAGCTAATAACATTTTCTTGAATTTGTTTATTAAAAGTTGTTATGAAGTGACAATCCATGTAAGATCCTCGATGTAGCTATAGCTTCAGTACTGGATTGGCATACATGTATATCTATTGGTCATCATGGTTAATATGGGTTCAAATGATATGTGACTGATTAAGAATATCCAAGCTCCTAATTAGAATTGACAGGCTGCTCAGTAATACACTACTTGCTTAATTAACCATTTCCTCATATAAACATGTTTTCACGCATTTGCAAACAGAGTAGACCCAGATCAGACAGCTCCTAGGAGCCGTTTGATCAGGGTCTGCTCTGTTTGCTAATAGAATTTGATAGATGCGTTTCTTTACTTTCTAAAATGATTCCAATGTTCCACCTTGAATATTTCATTATATTATTTGGTCCATGAATATTCAGTAGGTATTGAAATTGCAAATAAATATAGAACAGGGAAAGGGTTAATCCAAAGACCTATTAATGTCCATCATAGCTCAATGACAACAATTGCTATTTAACCCTTTCCCTGTTATATGCTTATTACAAATTTCAATACCTACTAAATATTCATGGACAAATTAGTTGTAATGAAATATGGAAAGTGGAACACTGTAGTCATTTTAGAAGGTACAGAAACAGATCTATCCAGTTCCTTTAGCAAACAGAGCAGACCATATAGGAGCCTTCTGATCTGGGTCTACTCTGTTTGCAGGTGCATAAAACATGTTTATATGAGGAAACGTATTAATACACAATGTCTTACAATATCCAGCCTTCAAACTGACTTTGAGAAAGAGAAAACTGTATTTATTCCATATATTTACCTTTACATGCATATATCTGCAGTGCTATTCTTGTAGTAAAATAACAAAAAATAATGAAGAAAATTTAAAAGAACTAGAAATGTCTTCGCAATAACAAATCCTGTCATTGCAATAACAAATTTCTTTAAAAATCCCATCTTACATAAATTTTCAACAAACATGCACATTTTAATTTATTATGCATATTTACTTGCAATATTTCTGTTGAATAATTCCAACTGAATGAAAATTATAAAGATAATAACAATACAATGCTGTATTGTCATTGCAATAACAAATCCTGTCATTGCAGTCACAAAATGAGTGTTATTGCAATGACTGTTATTGCAATGACGCATTCTCATATTTACCTCAACTTTTGGTGCTGATCTCTGACCTAGCCATACTTTGATATGTTTATAACATAAACATTCATATTTATAACCTATATGCACTTTAAAATGCAAGCTATGATTTAAAGCATCTCTTTAATATGTGTTACTTAAATGACAGATTTCAAAAATACTCGCTCACATACTTAACTTAAATAATCTTATTTTTTGAAACTGTTTTCACACCATGCTTATAACATGGTGGCAACCATTTAGTGATGCACAATCTTCTTCTTGAGGGTAATTGTCTCCCTTGAATGTGTGCTTTAATGGTAGAACTCCACCATATTATAACATTGTTACTGCAATGACGTAGGTCTGAGGGACAAAGTTCAAAGTGTATTTTGAATGCCATAAATGCTATTTACTGACTATATTTTCTCTTTACAATGCAGTTAAATGTTTATATTTATTGTATTCACCATTATTATTTTGAAAACCACATTTTCTCTCATTGAAATAGAGATCTGAATGTATAATTTTAGATTTGGGACATGACTTTTACCTATAAATTGATACCAAAATTTGGAACAGCTGTTCAATTAATTCCTCAAATTCATTTTTTGATCAATATTTTACTAGATTTCCTTGATATATACACATTCTATGAGGAACTTTCTTTACACAATTCTTGTGCTTTGTTTAAAACCTAAAGGACAAGAAATCTGCCCAAATTATATATTAGCTCATATATCTATTCTCTATTGCATATCATTCATTGACAGGGTAGATAATCATGTGGTTCCTACCGGTTAGTGATTTTATATTTATTGTATATCTATCGCATATCTTTCATTGACTGGGTGGACGATCATGCGGTTGCTTCCGGTTTATGATTTCATATCTACTGCATATCTTTTGTATATCCTTCATTGACCGGATTGACAATCATGCGGTTTCTTCCGGCCAGTGATTTTATATCTATTGTAGATCTTTCATTGTCTGATAGATAATAATGTGGTTCGTTCCGATTATTGATTTCATCCATGTGAAGCGCTTTTGAACACACATATCCTGTGTGAAAAGAGCGCTATATAAATGTGATATAATAATACAAAAAAATATAATGTCTGCAGTATCGGAAATAATAGATGATTATCATATATAATTAGGATCCTAATTGTGTGACACTGGTATTGTACTAAGAACCTCTTTTCTCTTTTCTTTACTAAACTTTGGCAGCCGCCAAAAATAAGCACAAGACAAATTCTCTGCAAGCTGAAAGTCACAGGGTTTTCTTATGCCAAGTGTATTTATTTTAAAATCGTTTCATAAAGATTTTGTATGCAATAACGGAAGCGTTTTTTCTTTCACCCATAAATTTACAGTGTGTGACTGGATCAGACACTAAGAGTTTTAGTGTCTGATCTGGCCCTTTATTGTAAACATAGTCCCCATTGCCCGAGTCTCTTATTATTTGTCTGGGACAGAAGAGCGCTTTCGCACATTGTAACTGAATTGTTAAATGTTTGGTACTTTGTATGAGATTGTTTTAATTGAGGGGCTCAATGAAGATTAGTTACCCTTGTTAAATAATGTTGTTCATTTCATTCAATGTTCATTCATAGTAGACGCTGTTCAAGTTTCTTGTCTAAATCTAGGGGACGTATGTAGGTTTGTAACTCACAATATTGGAAGTCGTCTAGCATTGTTTTTGTTTTTATTTGCATATGTTACTAAGATACTGTTGTTATTGTTTTTAAAGCAATTTTTAAACCAGTTCAATGCCACACAATAATCAATTAGATTATTTACTAAATTTATTTCCCTGCCTAATTCTATGCCTGAATAAATATACAATTTCTTTGTAAAGGTTACATAGGGTACATGGTTTGATATTTTTAATCTTTTGCATCAATAAAACTTACTCTTTTTTTTCAAAGTTAACATATTAATATCACAACCTTTGATTACTATTAGTGATAATTACATCATCAAAACAAAAGTATAAATGTACATTTGTACATGTATATAGACACAGGGCGCAAATGGAACCCATCCAATTAGGAAACTTTCCAATGAGGTTTCTGGCTTGGTTCAGTTCTATTTGTTGCTGTAGTTTGTATAATTATGCTGATTTCATTTTGCATTATTGAAATGGTTTAATAGCGTAACTACTGCACTTGACACATTGTTTAATAATATGTTCCGTGATTGATATTTTTGCTCATAAATGTATGAAATGTACCGATTCAGAGGGCCTCGGGGTAGATTAGCCATTTGGCTAACCGAGCTACCTTTATTGATTAAGATATTTTATTCATTCATTCATTTAGATTAATTGAGTTACTCTGAAAGCCCTTCATTCATTCATTCAATCCGTCATAAACCTTCTGCATACAGTTTCGACCCAGATGAGACGTTAAGTAACTCAAAGTCTCATCAGGTTCAATTAGTTTACACATAACTGAATTTTTCAAAATTTGAAGCAGAGGTCATTTTAGTTTAACTAGTACTGAGCAAAAATATTTTTCTCGTATTTATAATAATGACAGCGTGGGTAAATGACGTCACAAATATGTGATTTTAATAGCGCGTGCATTCATCCACCTGAATCGGGGTCAGATGTCATTTATGCATTTCATTTTTTTTATGTGCAACACTTTATATATTACAGCTTTATATTAACTATTTGGATGCTAGTGGCAAATCAAATCTATGATAACAGATTGGATCCAGATTAGACGCCATGTAACTCGGAGTTTTATCGGGATCCAAATGCGTGTCCATAAAGAATAAATCTACAAATTGAAGCAGACAACATTTATTAATTATCCAGACGCAACATTACTGAATATCTGAACATTGATTTCTTGTGTATATAGATCTGTGTTTTACTGTTTTGTATTTTGTATGAAATGCTTGTTTTGAGGGCCTCAAGGTAGATTAGTCATTATGACTAATTGAGCTACCCTCGTTAAATAAAGTCTTTCATTCATTCATTCATTTCATTAACTACAGTCTACTCTTGTTATGTCGAGTTCGTAGGGACCCGTTAAAAACTTCGACTAATCGAGAGTTCGACTCAAAAATCACAAGCCATTTTTTCAAAAAAAGAGGGCCAGAATGGCCCCGACATCGCTCACCAGGCAATTAGAGGAGAAGATGTTCAAAGTTGTCACTATATGTTTCTAGAGAAAATTAGCCACCCCTGGGGCGGGCCAATTTTGATCCAAGGGGCATAATTTATACAACTTTTGTAGAGGACCTGAACATGATGCTATGTGCCACATATGAAAGCTGAGAACCTTCCATTTTCTGAGAAAAATGTTTTCAAATTTGACACTATGTTTCTATTGCGAACTGGCTACCCCTGGGGCGGGGCCAATTTTGAGCCTGGGGGCATAATTTATAGAACTCTTGTAGAGGACCTGAACATGATGTAATGTGTCAAATATGAAAGCTAGGAACCTTCCAGTTTCTGAGGAGAAGATTTTCAAAGTTGTCACTATATGTTTCTATTGAGACATGGCTACCCCTCGGGCTGGGCCAATTTTGACCCCTGGGGCATCATTTATATAACTTTTGTAGAGGACCTGAATATGATCCTATGTGCCAAATATGAAAGCTAAGAACCCTGTAGATTTAGAGGAGAAGATTTTCAAAGTTTTCACTATATCTTTCTATTGAAAACTGGCCACCCCTGGGGCGGGGTCAATTTTGACCCCAGGGGCATAGTGTATATAACTTTTGTAGAGGACCTGAACATGATGCTATGTGCCAATTATGAAAGCTGAGAACCTTCCAATTTCAGAGGAGAAGATTTTCAAAGTTTCACTATATGTTTCTATTCAAAACTGCCCACCCCTGGGGCGGGACCAATTTTGACCCTAGAGGCATAATTTATAAAAAAAATTGTAGAGGACCTGAACATGATGCTATGTGCCAAATATGAAAGCTGAGAACCCTGTAGATTCAGAAGAAAAGATTTTCAAAATTGTCACTATATATTTCTATTCAAAACTGGCTACCCCTGGGGTGGGGCCAATTTTGACCCTAGGGGCATAATTTATATAACTTTTGTAGAGGACCTGATCATGATGCTATGTGCCAAATATGAAAGCTGAGAACACTGTAGATTCAGAAAAAAAGATTTTCAAAGTTGTCACTATATGTTTCTATTGAAATCTGGCTACCCCTGGGGCGGGGCCAATTTTGACCCCAGGGCCATAATTTATACAACTCTTGTAGAGGACCTGAACATGATGCTATGTGCCAAATATGAAAGCTGAGAACCCTGTAGATTCAGAGAAGAAGATTTTCAAAGTTGTCACTATGTTTCTATTGAAAACTGGCTACCCCTGGGGCGGGGGCCAATTTTGACCCTAGGGGCATAATTTACATAACTTTTGTAGAGGATCTGAACTTGAAGCTATGTGCCAAATATGAAAGCTGAGAACCCTGTAGATTCAGAGGAGAGGATTTTCAAAGTTTTTAGAAAATAGATTCAGAGGAGAAGATGTTCTAAAGGTTCAAATTGTTGACGCCCGACGACGGACGACGCACGAGGGACGACGGACATCAAGCGAACACAAAAGCTCACCCTGAGCACAAAGTGCTCTGGTGAGCTAAAAAAAATCCTGTTTCTTCCATTACGTTCACCTTAAACAAGCTGCCATATTACAAGCATACTAATGTGCTTGTACAGTTTAGTCTTCACATTATGTAAAAGAATCGCACTCTGTGTAAATAAAATTGTACATGTGCGTGTTGATCCATTACTGCGAGAACAAAATTCTGTCTTTCCTACCCTCCATTAATGACACTATGCCGTAATTTACAAGGCCCTATCCAATTTCAGATCCCTTTTGCCTTTATCATTGAATTAATCACCGTTGGTTTGGCGATTTTTAAAGCGAATCGTTTGTTTACGCCATTTCTATGGGAAATCCCTTTTCCTAAACGGGCACCGGAAATACGCAATCACACATGAACTAGCTGGTTGCCAATTCGTGTACTCCCGGTACATCTAAGAGAACAGCCTTATTCGGGAAACCAGACGTTTCAAAATGTAGTCACCATTTTACATGTTTCGTCGTGAGCTGTTTCGCTATTACTCAAGTGACAAATTAAATTCAATGTTGAACTGCATGTATTGGTAATAAAATAAGGAACAGGTCTTACTTTTTATCCAATCTCTACAAAATCGTCCGGAAGCGAGGACGCTTGAGAGTTACCTTTCTTACTACAGTAGTCATGATTGACACCTAGGACGAATGAACGGTAAGGTGTCATTTTACTAAATAACGTTCACTCAATGCGGCATTGTTCCACAGTTCGAATAATTATCTGACATCAGTGATTGTTTACCCACAAACCACTGTAATTACGTGTATCGCGATCACCTGGCGTACTTTGCAAGGGTAGGATCAAACGGTCCAATTCACACCTCGAGGTGCGACTTCGATACAAACACCGATAATTACATGCAAACAAACACTTTGGGGACGGAAAATGACTTCCACTTAACAAAAACGTGATCAGTTAGAACTCGTCTTAAAAACTTAAATTTATATAGAATATAATTATAGGAAGAAAAGTTGGCACTTTACAAAAACTTCGTGTCAACGAGAAATTTGTGTCAAGCGAGTTCGCCATAACGAGAGTGGACTGTACATGCATGTTTCTAAACAAAACTGGACACCTGTTTTGTGGGGTGTTATTTGACCCTTTGTGGATCCAAACTATGTGCCATACCTGTTGGTCTTAATTCTGTTGAAAAGGGCCAGGAAGCAGTCGATCTTTAATAAACTTTTGGACCTTTAAAACCCTTTCCTTCATATAAATGTGATTTGATGCATTTGCAAACAGAACAGACCCGTATCAGATGGTTTTTATAGGAGCTGTTTGACCAGATTTGTGCTCTGCCGGCTAATAGAATACTCTTTGCTCCATAAAAACGCCTTTCTACGCCTCTGTAATAGTCACTTTATTAAACCATTGTGATAAATAGAGCATTTGCTCCATAGGAGTAATGCTCTATTTATCACAATGGTTTCAAATCTACACAATTCTGAAATTTTCCTTTTCTCTAATTAACCCTTTCCCTCATATAAACGTGTTTTCACGCTAATTTTGCAAACAAAGTAGACCCAGATTTACCTCTTTGAATAAGAGACAAAATTTCTAACAGATGACAACCCTATCACTGCTTAGCATGACTTGACTGATATTAGCACACAGTTTGGATTCTGATCTGACGCATACCGTTATGTAACTTTGTATGTAGTTTGTATATGAGTAAATTTACTCCTATGGAGCAAATGCTCTATTTATTACAATGGTTTCAAATCTACACAATTCTGAAATTTTCCTTTTCTCTAATTAATGCTCCGTATCAGAAGATTTATTCAAAAAGGTAGGATCTGAAAAAAGCCTTTGTTCTACGCCTCTGTAACAGTCACATTATGAAACCATTGTGATAAACAGAGCATTTGCTCCATAGGAGTAAATGCTCTATTTATCACAATGGTTTCAAATCTACACAATTCTGAAATTTTCCTTGTCTCTAATTAATTCTCCTTATCAGTAGATTGATTCAAAGAGGTAGGCTCTGAAAAAAGCCTTTGCGATAAATACAGCATTTGCTCCAAAGGAGTAAATGCTTTATTTATCACAATGGTTTCAAATCTACACAAGTCTGAAATTTTCCTTTCCTCTAATTAACCCTTTCCCTCATATAAACATGTTTTCACGGATTTGCAAACAGAGTAGACCCAGATTTATCTCTTTGAATAAGCAGACAACATTTCTAACAGATGACAACCCTATCACTGCTTAGCATGATTTGACTGAAATCAGCACACAGTATGGATTCTGATCTGACGCATACCGGTATGTAACTTTATATGTGGTTTGTATATGAGTTAATTTAATCCTATAGAGCAAATGCTCTATTTATCACAATGGTTTGAAATCTACACAATTCTGAAATTTTCCTTTTCTCTAATTAATGCTCCTTATCAGTAGATTTATTCAAAGAGGTAGGATCTGAAACAAGAGGGCCAAGATGGCCCTTAATCGCTCACCTGATTACCATAGATTAGCAGTGGTTCTGCAGAACAAGATTTTCAAAGATTTAGTATTCTGATTTTATCAAGACAATGATTCTGACCATTGAAGATTGGGCTAAAAATGTGCTCTCTAAAGTAATTTTTCTAAGATTTGACCTAGTGACCTACTTTTTATTCCGACCCAACCCATGATCACACTCAACCTTGATATCACCAAGACAAACACTCTGAGCAAGTTTGAGGTAGACTGGGCTAAAAATGTGGCCACTGGAGTGTAAACTAGATTTCTCTAAGATATGACCCAGTGACCTACTTTTTGACCTCACATAACCCACTTTCAAACTTGTCCAAGATTTTATTAGGACAATCATTCTGACCAATTTGCATGAAGATTTGGCTATAAATGTGACCTCTAGAGTGTTCACAAGGTTTTTGTACTATTTGACCTAGTAACCTAGTTTTTAACCCCACATAATCCACTTTCACACTCAATTGAGATTTTATCAAGACAATCATTATGACTAAGTTTCATGAAGATTGGACTAAAATTGTGACCAATAGAGTGTTCACAAGGATTTTTTTACTGTTTGACCTAGTGACCTAGTTTTTAACTCCACTTGACCCACTTTCGAACTCGTCCGAGATTTTATCAAGACATTCATTCTGACCAAGTTTCATGAAGATTGGACTAAAATAGTGACCACTAGAGTGTTCACAAGGTTTTTATACTGTTTGACCTAGTGACCTAGTTTTTTACCCTACAAAACCCATTTTTCAAAATCCTCCTAGCTTTTATCAAGAAAATCATTCCGACCAAGTTTCATGAAAATTGGGCTAAAAATGTGACCTGTAGAGGGTTCACAAGGTTTTCCTATTATTTGACCTAGTGACCTAGTTTTTAACCCACCTTGACCCACTTTCGAACTCGTCCGAGATTTTATCAAGACATTCATTCTGACCAAGTTTCATGAAGATTAGACTACAATTGTGACCACTAGAGTGTTCACAAGCAAATTGTTGACGACGCACGACGGACATTCAAGTCTCCCAAAAGCTCACCCTGAGCTTTGCTCAGGTGAGCTAAAAAGGATTTGTGATAATTAGAGCATTTGCTAACCATTGTGATAAATAGAGCAAAAGCTCCATAGGAGTAAATGTTCTATTTATCACAATGGTTTCAAATCTACACAATTCTGAAATTTTCCTTTTCTATAATTAATGCTCCTTATCAGTAGATTTATTCAAAGAGGTAGGATCTGAAACAAGAGGGCCTGAAAGGCCCTGGCATCGCTCACCAGACAATCAGAGGAGAAGATTTTCAAAGTTTTTACTATGTGTTTCTATAGAAAACTACCCAGCCCTTGGGTGGGCAAATTTTGACCCAAGGGGCATAATTTATGTAACTTTTGTAGAGGACCTCACATGGAAAAAAATTTAAGAAAATGAAAACATATAACAATGTCAATCTAAAGGGCATGTACAAAACAGGGGTGAGAATGACCGTTGGTGAAAAAAGAGGAAAATTGGCAGGGGTCAAGGGGCCGCCTAGGCCCCTTGCGGGACATGGGCAGCGCCCATGTGGGGGGTTCAGAGGGGCAAAGCCCTCCGACGCAAAATGAAATATAGCTTTCCTGAGCACTTCAAGAGACTTCTCCTGCATTTTCACTTGGGTCTGTCATTCATGTTTTTTTTACAATTATACTTGAGTTGCATGTCATACATGATGAGCTGTGTTTCAAACAAACCAGTTGTAGAACATGTCCATACAATTTACATTCAGTTTATTATTGGATCCATTCAACATTGCCAGATTAATTTCTTGTCAAACAAAAGCAATTAAAACTCACACATTTTAAAAATGAAATCAAATGGAACTCTGTGATCACAGATAAAGATACAAAATTTGATTTAAAGTTTGCATGGTATAATCATACTATTGTAACAGTTAACTTTCTAGACAAAATTCACCAAAGTTCACATTACAGTCACAATTTCTAGTCAAAGTTCACATTCAAACTCTGATTCTGATTACTTTTTTATGTCAATAAACCATCTTCTAATTCATTAAACTGGTTTATTAAAAACAAAATATAACTTTTCTGAATCGATACATCTTGACCAGTTCCTTTAACATTACCTATGAATAGCTATTGACACAACTTTCTGGTGAATACTTGACATTACAGGTTTTTACCTGTGACTGGAAATCCTCTGTTTCAATAACTGGACATGTTTAATGCTTTTCAGAAGGTTCTTATATGCTACACAGTCGTGTTTTCCGTAATTCATTTGTTTGGAACAAAGTTTACACAAGGTTCCCTCGTCCGAAGTTTACTTTCAGTTTCACGAAATCGTCGCCAATTATCACTTTTCATGTTTCTTTACCAAATGTTAACGTAATTTCTTTCTCTAGCCATCTTGGGTAGAACTTGTTTACCACACTGTTATCGTAATCTCTGCCTATGATTCTCATTTTTGTCTTAAATTCAGATTAATTGACAGTACAGATACAGAATTTCATATCACGGACGCCATCGTTGTTGTTGTTGTACAGTATTTCCCTCCAATGTCTGGAGAACCGTGACGTGTTCCGTCCCGTAGATATTCAGAGTGTGGAATTAAAAATATTAAGAATTTTAAGAAAAATGCACCCCACCACTTTCTAGCACTTGATCTCACTGGAGTATACGTGAAAGGGTGAAAGGGGTACATCGTTACATCCCTGCCTACTTTGCTTACTTGGAAATGTTGAATGAACACTGCATAATACGAGCGTTTTGATTGGCTGTAGGACAAGTCTCGTTATTCGATTAGCTGAACCGAAATCTCGCTGTTAACGTGATATAAACGTTGTTAACGAGGGTTTACTTGGAATAGTGAAAGAATATATCGGCAAATAATAATTTCCTGAATTAATCGCCATAACCTCCCCCCCCCCCCCTAACAAATTTCTCATCGGATTTACATCGATCTAAAAAACGGCCCTGAGTGAAACGAAATCCGCGGAAAATTCTCACCCCTGACAAAAGTATGTAAACCCTCTCCCTGGGCAAATTGGTTGAATTTCAGAAAGAATAAATTAATCTATACATGTACTTATATTCAAAATTTCAGATATTTTCATTTCACCTTCATGAGTTATTATTATTCATATCTTAATTTATTTTCAACCCTTCCCCTGTTCTATGTTTATTCAAAATTTAAATACCTACTGAATATTCATGGACAAAATAGTTATAATGAAATATGGAAGGTGGGACAGTGTAGCCATTTTAGAAAGTAAAGAAACATCTTTAAAATTCCATTGACAAACAGAGCGGACCCTGATCAGACAGCTGCTATAGGAGCCATCTGATCTGGGTCTGCTCTGTTTGCAAATGTGTGAAAAGGTATTAACATGAGGGAAAGGGTTAGTAAACATATTATAAAGATATTGTACACAAAATGAAAATAATGTTTATTATGTAATGCAATTTGCACTATATCATATCATAAGCAAACAGCAGATTGATCAGATGGCTACTACATAAGCCATCTAATCAGGGTCTACTCTGTTTGCAAAGGTGTAGAAAGGCCTATTTATTGAGTAAAGGGTTAATTGTCCTAATTAATGTGCAACAGGCGACATCTAACTATAACAATTTTCTTTGTTTGGGTCTGCAATGTTACTGCAGATCTACTAACAACAAAGGAGGCAATCCAGTTGTTGTTAAAAAGGGAGATAACCTACCTTAAAATATATGCTAAAAATAGACACCAGTAAATGTTTAACTAGAGATATGCCAGTCTCCCTTAATTGGCTTGCAACTGCAAGCTTGTTGCAAACTTAATCCTAGCCAAAATGATCTTGCGATTTAGGTTTGGGTTAGCTAGCATTTAGCCCTGGTTATATACAAGTTTAGTGAACCAAGAAAACCCATCCATATGCATAAGTGATCTGCAATTATCCCTAGTCAATATGCTTATGGCTGATCATTCACTCTTCAAAGGTCCTATACCTTTAGCCTGCTAATATTACACCAGCTACTTGCTTTGTTGTTTTTTTGCATTTATAATAACCTTTGCAAACAGTCTGGATCAAGTCTGGATCCAGATGAGATACAAAGTAACTTGGCATTTCATCAGGGTCCAAACTGTCTTTCACTATGAATTTTTTTTTTAAAAGATATGGAAGGAAACAACTTTTGCAGCAGATAACATTATTTGCAAACAGTAATTGCTCAGAGTGCAAAGGGGATTGGAGAAAATTATGCTAAACACCAAATGACCTCCATAATAACCTGCATGATGTTTACAACACATCAATCAGCAAAGAGGTCCTAGGCATCAGTGAGGCTAATTAAGCACAGTGAAAAATATTGCAGCTGCATTTTTCTGGAGTGTAAATCTGGAGTGTGTACTAGTAGTTTCCCAGTAAATAGTGGTCAGTTTGAATTAGCTGAAACAGCAGCCTGCTCCAAGAAACTGGCCACCTCTGGGGTGGGGCCAATTTTGACCCAAGGGGCATAATTTATATAACTTTTGTAGAGGACCTGAACATGATGCAATGTGCCAAATATGAAAGTTGAAAACTTTCTGGTTTCAGAAGAGATGATTTTCAAAGATTTCACTATGTGTTTCTATAGAAAAAAATGCACCCCTGGGGCGGGGCCAATTTTGACCCCAGGGGCATAATTTATATAACTTTTGTAGAGGACCTACACATGATGCTATGTGCCAAATATGAAAGCTGAGAACCCTATAGATTCAGAGGAGAAGATTTTTAAAGGTTCAAATTGTTGACGACGGACGACGAACGACGCACGACGATGGACGACGGACATCAGGCGATCACAAAAGCTCACCCTGAGCACTTTGTGCTCTGGTGAGCTAAAAACCCTTTGTGATAAATAGAGCATTTGCTCTATAGGAGTAAATGTTCTATTTATCACAATGGTTTCAAATCTACACAATTCTGAAATTTTCCTTTTCTCTATTTAATGCTCCTTATCAGTAGATTTATTCAATTCACTTTATGAAACCATTGTGATAAATAGAGCATTTGCCTTTGTGATATATACAGTATTTGCTCCAAAGGAGTAAATGCACTATTTATCACAATGGTTTCAAATCTACACAATTCTGAAATTTTCCTTTTCTCTAAGTAACCCTTTCCCTCATATAAACATGTTTTCAAGCATTTGCAAACAGAGTAGACCAAGATTTACCTCTTTGAATAAGCAGACAACATTTCTAACAGATGACAACCCTATCACTGCTTAGCACTACTTGACCGAAATTAGCACACAGTATGGATTCTGATCTGACGCATACCGGTATGTAACTTTATATGTGGTTTGTATATGAGTTAATTTACTCCTATGGAGCAAATGCTCTATTTATCACAATGGTTTGAAATCTACACAATTCTGAAATTTTCCCTTTCTCTAATAAATGCTCCTTATCAGTAGATTTATTCAGAGAGGTAGGATCTGAAAAAAGCCTTTGTGATAAATAGAGCATTTGCTAACCATTGTGATAAATAGAGCAAAAGCTCCATAGGAGTAAATGTTCTATGTATTACAATGGTTTCAAATCTACACAATTCTGATTTTTTTCTTTTCTATAATTAATGCTCCTTATCAGTAGATTTATTCAAAGAGGTAGGATCTGAAACAAGAGGGCCAGAATGGCCCTGACATCACTCACCAGACAATCAGAGGAGAAGATTTTCAAAGTTTTCACTATATGTTTCTGTAGAAAACTAGCAGGCCCTGGGGCAGGGCCAACTTTGACCACAGGGGCACAATTTATACAACTTTTGTTAAGGACCTGAACATGATGCTATCTGCCAAATATGAAAGCTAAGAAATTTTCCAGTTTAACCCTCATATAAATGTGTTTTCACGCATTTACAAACAGAGTAGACCCAAATCAGACGGCTCCTATAGCAGCCGTCTGATCAGGGTCTGCTCTGTTTGTTAATGGAATTTTGAAAGATCTGAATCTTTACTTTCTAAAATGGCTACAATATTCCACCTTCCATATTTCATTATAACCATTTTGTATTGAAAGTCGAAATAAATACAGAACAGGGAAAGGGTTAAGAGGAGAAGAATTTCAAAGTTTCCACTATAATAATGTTTCTATTGAAAACTGACCACCCCTCTGCAAAAATATTGTCTGCTACACTTCTGTGTCAAAGTAAATTTTATTCTTCTACTTTTCTCTTTTAACAATAATGGAGACCATAGTGTGTTAGTTTGGCTCCCAAGTTACTTTGCATCTCATCTGGATCCCAGCTGTCTGTATAGCCTTAAGGTAATCACAAATATGTCACTAGCATGCAACGGTGATTTGAATGAGTCATCCTGTACGAAAAATCCTAGACAGATTCCACCCGGATTACAGGCGGACAAAAAAGCCTTTGTCCAGGCGGACTTGGAAGTTTTAGTCAGATGAACATTATAGAGGCGGATTACTATCTTTAGTAACAAAATGAGGCGAAATATTTAAATTAGTCCGGGTCATGTGATCTAAAATGTCCGGTTGGAGAAAAAAAAATCCACCTGGACATTTGACTGGATTCCCTGGCGGAAATGTAAGATGTGTCCAGGCGGATATTACAGGCGGACTTCCGAATGGGTGTCCAAGCGGACAGGTAAAATGTCCTGGTGGACATTTACATTCGTCCAAGCGGACATTTATGTTTGTCCAGGCGGACATTTACATTTATCAAGGCGGACATTTACATTTATCCAGGCGGACATTTACATTTATCCAGGCGGACATTTACATTTATCCAGGCGGACATTTACATTTATCCAGGCGGACAAAACATGCCCCTCCGAAATTTGTCCCACTGGACAGAAAGGATTGAGGCGAACATTTTTCCTGTTTGCAAAGGGGGGTGGGGGGGGGGGACAGTTGGATGGACAGACACACACACAGATTAGAGGTATCAAATACACTGGTCCATGGTTGATCATCATTGCTGTGCACTGAAAATAATTAGGAGTAGCCCAATGTCAAATAACAAAAAAAAAAAAAATTGATAATTTTGAAACTTTATTATAATTTATACCAAAACCATTTAATATACTGTATTTTACAAAACAAAGGGTCTTCTTAAATGAGTATAAATAATGCACCTCACATAAACGAACATAACTCAAATATTTATCCAAATCAAACACTGTTTAAAAAGGCATAAAAAGGTGTATATAATGTTAAACTAGCTGCATTTTCTAATGACAGTCCTTGTCATTTGATGTACAGTATTAATCAAAACCAAAAAATGAACAGTATCTATTGTTTTTCCAACACGTCACAGACACATTGCGACATCATTATACTACTGTTGTGTAGATCTCTTCAATTTTGTCCTTGCGTATGCAGTCAGTTCTGTGATGGCATCATTTAACTTGCTGTCTGCTACAGGCTGCATCCCTCTCGACCTGGCCCATACAGTAACATAATCTGAAATAAACAAAAAGGGACATTCTTCAGATATCATCAGTGGTCTACATTTTAAAACTTTTCTTTAATGAAAATTAGGGTTGAGCTTAAGTATAATGCTTAACCCATTCCCCCATATGCTATTTTAGACCTAACCTCTTTGAATAAATCTACGAAAAAGGAGCATTTACAAGAGAAAAGAAAAAGGTTGGAACTATTCATTTTTGAAACCATTGTGATAAATGGAGCATCTGGTCCTATATTTGGAGAGAATGCTCTATTTATCACAATGGTTTCAAAATTTGACACTTGTAGAGGTGTAGAAAGGTGTAAAGAAAAAAAAGACACTTGTCTTATGAGATCTACTGTTCTGTCTTGTTGTGACTTTTTCAGAAAATATGAAAGAGCCTATGCATTTCAGTTTATTGTTTTATAATGATGTCGTTTTAGAATTTTGACAGCAATGCATGAAATGGTGACACTACAGTGCTTTAACCAATTACTGCATAGGCTATTTTTAGACCCAGCCTCCTTCAATAAATCTACCGAAAAAGGGCATTTACTAGAGACAAGGGGAATTTTTTAAATTGTGTAGTTTTTACGTAGTCATGTGTGAAATAACAATCCATTTTATAGTAAGGCAAAAGCAAAATTAATATCAGCAACATCAACAATTCATTCATTAGCAAGATAAATAAGTGGCATTTAACCCGTTACTTAATAGATACGCTTTTGCAAACAGTAGGCGCATATCAGGCACCTGCTATAGGAGCTGCATGATCAGGGTCTACTCTATCTTGTTAAAGGAATATTAAAGATTAGATTCTACACATCTACCTGTGGCAATTAAATAATTTAATTGTTTCAAATGTTTGACTGAAAACATTTCATTCAATATTCATTGTGGGTTGAGTTTTCAATGAATATTCATGAAGGAAAGGGTTACAAATTACCTTTGCAAGCCTTGCTCTTAGCTGTATCAAGCAAAAGTCGAGTATCTCCTGGTTTAGCTTTGATGATCCTGAGACCCCCGGAGTTGGCCTGCTCCAAAGTGTTGAACCCACCTTCAGAAATGACAAAAAGCAAAAATGAAAATAAGCAGGTTTTGTATACATAATGCAGCGAACACTCTAAATATATATATTCTCACAACAAAAACAATAACACTTAATCTTTTCCCTGTTCTATGTTTATTCCATATTCCAGTACCTACTGAATACATAGTTATAATGAAATATGGAGGGTGGAACATTGTAGCCATTTTAGAAAGTAAAGAGAAACAAATTTTATCAAATTCCATTAGCAAACAGAGCAGACCCTGATCAGACGGCTCCAATTTGAGCCATCTGATCTGGGTCTACTGTTTGCAAATGCGTGAAAGCACTTAATATGAGGGAAAGGGTTATTCTACAGTAAAGTTCTGCTTGACAATCAATCCAAAATTAGAAACACTTGTATAAATGAAAGAAATATTTTAAACCATGATTAAACCGATATGTGGTCTGAAATTAAGACTGGTCTGCTATTTCAAAATCTGACTACTAATGGGCACTATTAACAAAGAACCAGTTTAAGGGTATTATATAAGTCGCATTTTCAAACCTCCCTGACATAAAAACCATTTTGGGTTGATAACATTTGACTGTGGAGAAAAAATATGCAATACCTTGTAGCAAGTTTTCCCATCAGTGTAAATCCTGGTCTGTTGTGTGTTTTGGACACTTCTCAGAATCTTTCTGGTAACTTTCACCACTCCCATCAGTTTAACATTCTAAAAAAAATCAAACAGAAAATCTAAAAATCTAAAATCTATATACATTCAGCCATTTCTCTGATCAGGGTCTGTTCAGTTTGCTAATGTAATAGCTCTGTTTCTTTACTTTCTGAAATGGCTACAATGTTACACCTTCTATATTTCATTATAACTATTTTGTATATGAATATTCAGTGGGTATTGAACTTTGGAATAGATTCTAAACATAGAAAAGGGAGAGGGTTAACCCCACCATGCACTGCTGTATTTATAAATATTGTTCTATAATTAGAGAAAGAATTTAGATCTAGATCTATTAACATTTTCTGTAAGTTTCCATCAAATTTCTAACTTATTATTAATATTATTATCACACACAGATATTACCAAGGTGATGGAGCTCATTTAAGCACTATCTAATCTCAGTGCACACTGTTAGCAAGAGCCTTATAAGCAGTAAACACACCAGAGGTTAACAACTATTTAACACTATCCTATTCATAATTTATGGAGACCCTTGCAATATTAATTCACACATTATTTTCTCAATTAGTAAATCTGCATATTAATATGTACAGAACAACAAATATATACAAAACAAGTTCTCTTACCTCCATTTGAAATGATTGTTCCTGTGAATGGTTTTCCTTTCCATTTTAGCATATTTCACTTGCTTCCCCTTTCACAAATTTCTCGCAAGAAACGGTCTTGATTTATTATTTTAGCACAGTTAAGTATTGTCCTCAGGAAAGTAAACACAGGCAAACATATTTGCACTAGATTCTACAGCATTTAGTGATCAAAAATGGAGTTATACCACAGCACAAGTATTCTGCAATATGGCGGAGAGGCAGATGAGATTTGAATTCCTCAACATCCGCCAAAATCCTCATGCAGATTACGTCATATAGGTCAGAGCCAGCAACTGGGAATAAGGCACCAAAGGGGAGACATTAATGTAAGTATACCTGTTTTTAATGATTTCAGACATTTTATATCAAGACCAGGCTTTACATATTCTTACTAACTACAGATTCTAATATTAAATACCACAATATACCTCTACAAATGACTGATAAAACATTGTTTAGTTGAACTGTAAACTTTATGTAGAACTCTCACCCTTAGTGAGCCCCAGAGACTCCAATCCCAGGAGCCAACAAAATGCTTCTGGGAATTTCCCCAATTTGAGAGATAAACAAAAATACATAGCTTTAACTTGATCTACATTGATAACTGGATCCAAATTCTAAACATTCGTACATACTCAGGTTAGTACACTAAAAGTATGTAATTCATTTCACTGCTGTAAACAGATTTATCTATTGATGTTTATATAGATCTACTGTAGGTCATTGATGAGAGCGATATCTATCGTTTGGACTTTGTAAACATAGACCTATGCCAATTAAGCTGCAGAAATCCTGATACTGTAGTCTAGAGGGCATGGCTATATGTCCTTATATTTTCTGTAGGCTCCATGTATATTTTATTTTATTTATAACCCTCCATAAAACAGCTCTGTACAAAATTCATAAATTATGTTGGCTATATATACAGATGACATTTTTTTTTCAGGTGGGTTTAGTAAAAACTTGATTTGAAGAATGTCTCAGTAGGGATGTAAAAGTGGCCTATATAGCTTGGAACTAAAGACTATAAAGGAGAAGATCATGAGAAAGACGAGAGAATCCGATGAAAATGAGGTAATACATGTATAGTCAGGTGATGTTGATATACATGTATATTGTTGTGTATAAATTAATTGAAATGGATGTCTTACTGAATTTTGGAAAGTCCGAAAATCTGAAAATCCCAACACAATGGAAATGTTAGACAGTTAATAGTAAAATTACTTTAATTAAAGTTGAAGATCAGAACTTAAATGTTACATAAAATAATTATTTTTTATTCATCACCACATATTTAAAATGGACAATGGACTGTTGATTACTGTAGGAGCTGTCTGATCTTGGTCAACTCTGAGTGTTGGCATATGAAAATATTTATATGCAGGAAAGAGTTATTCAAGGGCAATGGTAACAATGAATTGAGAGATATTGATATATATAAATGAGAATAAAAGAGTGGATCCAGATGAGACACTTCCTACAGGTATTGTGTGGGTCTGAATTGCCTTTAGAACTTGTGTTTTCTTTCAGTGTCAAAAGTAATGCAGATTCTCATGCAGGTCACAAGTAATGCAGAAAGCTCTCTCCTATTGGAGCTTTCTACATTACTTTTATCCTGGATTAAGCAACTATCTGCTTTTAAGATCCCTGTGCACTTTTAAGACCTCTATAAAGAAATGGTTTCACAAAACAGGTTCTACTGTAGAATTCAGTTACTGACCCCTTGACCTTTGACCTCCAGTAACAGAAAAAGCATTTCAGAGTGTCATATCCTATAACCTTTGACTTAGATAACAGAAAGGTTGTCTGGAACCAATCATTCATACTCTTTTCCTTAAAATGACCAAACTATAGTGTACAAATGCATTTTTGGAAGACAGAGTGTTGCACACATGTTTAATGTTGCTGTGGCTTTGACCTCAGTAATAGAATAAATTTTCTTTTTTTAAAGGAGGGCTAGCAACTGCAAGATCTTACACCAGCAGAGGAGGAGGTAGAGGAAATGTGACCAATTCCAAGAGGTGACTACAGGAGATGAAGTTGATGGACATCAGGAACAAAATGAAATTGACAATTGCCCAGAATTTGAGCAAGTTGAACCAGACTGCTTTCCTGATATTGCTGAGGACATATTAAATGATATTCAAACTTTAATTATCCAATCAGATAAAGATGAAACACCATTTTATGTAGGAACAAGTGCAAATTCTACATTTTGTACTGACTTCATTGTTCATTTTAAAGCAAAACCTGGCAGGTGATGCAGTGCACCAGTTGTTGCAAATACTTAGTTAGATTCTGATTTTTTTTTATCTTAGTTGACAGTGACTATATGGAACATGTAGCTGTTACAGAAAGTTTTGCAAGTTCATAAATTGTATTGCCAGTTAGTCTCTGTAAAAAAGATCTGGAAGTCTACTCGTAATACCGATTTCAGATAGTATCCGTTGGTCTTTGTTTTGTAGTTGAAGTTGTTAATAAAGGAACTTGCATTTGCAGGTTTGCAAATACTTTTAAATACTTTATTTTCTATGCTAGTGCCATACATGTTTGCAGATACAATGTCATATAAATCAGAGCAAGATCATGTTCTAAAAGCCTTCCAACTACTGCACTCTAGAGATGAAAGAAACATTCATGCATGTGAACTGTAGAAATATATACATGTACTGCAGAAAAATAAGTTAGATGTAATTTTAAAATGTCTTGGTTTCGTTTGCTATATTATTACATAGAAAAACTTTTTTCATTCAGCATCAAAAGATCTATACAAGGGCCAAATGTGAAAACACTATTACTTGCAGTTCAAATGTTATATCCAAATTTAAATTTGACTTTTGGCTTAGGTGACCTTAACTAATGACCTGACATTTCTGATTTTTTTTAGATTCATATTAAGCATCAGTAGATCTATGCACATGCCAATTATGAAGCATCAATTGCAGTTCAAATGTTATAACCTAAATTAAAATATTAAACACCATTTTACAACTTATACAAGCAGTGTAGACCCAGAAGAGACATTTCCGGTAGGATCTGGGTCTATACTATTTACCCATGCAATCTGTTTTGATAAGGGTTCAAAAGTATGAACATTCTGCCTCTGACATTTTTTGTAAGTATGAATTTTCCGCCTCTAAAGAAATTCTAAGTCTAAACATTCCGCCTCAGTCTGTAGTATCCGCCTCTGAAATTTTTATAAGTATGAATTTTCCGCCACTAAAGAAATTCTAAGTCTAAACTTTCCGCCTTTTCCTTTAAATCCAGGCGGACATTTATTCAGTCCAGGCGAACAAATAATTGTCCGTCTCTAAGTCCGTCTCTGTAAATCCTGGATTCCGCCCGGATCGGATATATCTTCACACGGAATTTTGTATAAAAGTCCGTGTCCGCCTCGCGTCGAGGCGGAATTAAGCAATTCCGTCCCAATTCCGCCACCAATCCGCCTGGATTCCGCCAGGAATCCGTCTGGATTTTTCGTACAGGATAGCATGCTTTAGTGAATACATGATGAACTTGTAAACAGTTTCAATCCAGATGAAATGCTGAGTCACTCATCACCACATCAAAACTAAACTGACACTTTAGCCAAAGAAAACATACTAGAGATATGAGAATCTGGTGCATACTCAGACTTCAAAACCCAGACTCAAGCCAGTCTCCCTTAATTGGCTTGCAACTGCAAGCTTGTTGCAAATTTAATCCTAGCCAAAATGAGCTTGCAAATTCGGTTTGGGTTAGCTAGCATTTAGCCCTGATTATATACAAGTTTAGTCAACAAGGAAAACCCATCCATATGCATAAGTGACCTGCAATTATCCCTAGTCAATATGCTTATGGCTGGTCACTCACACTTTAAAAGGCCCTATACCTTTAGCCTGCTAATATTACACCAGCTACTTGCTTTGGTTTTTTGCATTTATAACAAGGGCATGTTGTATTGCTATGAAAGACATGAGTCCCCCACCGGACTAAAAAAAAAACCTCTGCTCTCCCCACCCCACCTACCCATGGTGTGGTTGACCATGGTATATACATGACCACCTGAATGGTATTAGTACCTACTTTCATACATTAAATCTGTAAATAAAAAGTTATCGTCCTGAAAAGAAAATATGAAAAACGGGAGTAACTCCAAAAATATTGATGCTAGAGTTATTGCCCTTGTGCATGACACTACACCTCATTATGCTTGTTCCATATGAGAAGTTTCAAATCAATTGAACCAGTACATAAAGAGTTATTAACTGGACAAGAAAATATGAAAATGGGAATAACTCCAAAAATATAGATGCTAGAGTTATGGCCCTTGTGCATGACATTACCCCTCATCATGCTTGTTCCATATGTGAAGTTTCAAATCAATTGAACCAGTACATAAAGAGTTATTAACTGGACAAGAAAATATGAAAATGGGAATAACTCCAAAAATATAGATGCTAGAGTTATGGCCCTTGTGCATGACATTACCCCTCATCATGCTTGTTCCATATGTGAAGTTTCAAATCAATTGAACCAGTAGATAAAGAGTTATTGTCCGGACAAAAAATATGAAAAAGGGGAATAACTCCAAAAATATTGATGCTAGAGTTATGGCCCTTGTGCATGACACTACTCCTGATCATGCTTCTTCAATGTTTGAAGTTATAATGAATTTGGCCTAACTTTGTAGGAGATATTGCCCGGACACGAAGCATGACAGACGGACTGACAAGAAAATATGAAAAAGGGGAATAACTCCAAAAATATCGATGCTAGAGTTATGACCCTTGTGTATGACACTACCCCTCATCATGATTGTTCCATATGTGAAGTTTCAAATCAATTGAACCAGTAGATAAAGAGTAATTGTCCGGACAAAAAAATATGTAAAAGGGGAATAACTCCAAAAATATTGATGCTAGAGTTATGGCCCTTGTGCATGACACTAGCCCTCATCATGCTCCTTCAATGTTTGAAGTTATAATAAATTTGGCCTAACTTTGTAGGAGATAGGGCCCGGACACGAAGCGTGACAGATGGCCTGACAAGAAAATATGAAAAAGGGGAATAACTCCAAAAATATCGATGCTAGAGTTATGGCCCTTGTGCATGACACTACTCCTGATCATGCTTCTTCAATGTTTGAAGTTATAATGAATTTGGCCTAACTTTGTAGGAGATATTGCCCGGACACGAAGCATGACAGACAGACTGACAAAAAAATATGAAAAAGGGGAATAACTCCAAAAATATCGATGCTAGAGTTATGACCCTTGTGTATGACACTACCCCTCATCATGATTGTTCCATATGTGAAGTTTCAAATCAATTGAACCAGTAGATAAAGAGTTATTGTCCGGACAAAAAAATATGTAAAAGGGGAATAACTCCAAAAATATTGATGCTAGAGTTATGGCCCTTGTGCATGACACTAGCCCTCATCATGCTCCTTCAATGTTTGAAGTTATAATAAATTTGGCCTAACTTTGTAGGAGATAATGGCCCGGACACGAAGCGTGACAGATGGACTGACAAGAAAATATGAAAAAGGGGAATAACTCCAAAAATATTGATGCTAGAGTTATGGCCCTTGTGTATGACACTACCCCTCATCATGATTGTTCCATATGTGAAGTTTCAAATCAATTGAACCAGTAGATAAAGAGTTATTGTCCGGACAAAAAAATATGTAAAAGGGGAATAACTCCAAAAATATTGATGCTAGAGTTATGGCCCTTGTGCATGACACTAGCCCTCATCATGCTCCTTCAATGTTTGAAGTTATAATAAATTTGGCCTAACTTTGTAGGAGATATGGCCCGGACACGAAGCGTGACAGATGGACTGACAAGAAAATATGAAAAAGGGGAATAACTCCAAAAATATTGATGCTAGAGTTATGGCCCTTGTGTATGACACTACCCCTCATCATGATTGTTCCATATGTGAAGTTTCAAATCAATTGAGCCAGTAGATAAAGAGTTATTGTCCGGACAAAAAAATATGTAAAAGGGGAATAACTCCAAAAATATTGATGCTAGAGTTATGGCCCTTGTGCATGACACTAGCCCTCATCATGCTTCTTCAATGTGTGAAGTTATAATAAATTTGGCCTAACTTTGTAGGAGATAGGGCCCGGACACGAAGCGTGACAGATGGCCTGACAAGAAAATATGAAAAAGGGGAATAACTCCAAAAATATCGATGCTAGAGTTATGGCCCTTGTGCATGACACTACTCCTGATCATGCTTCTTCAATGTTTGAAGTTATAATGAATTTGGCCTAACTTTGTAGGAGATATTGCCCGGACACGAAGCATGACAGACAGACTGACAAAAAAATATGAAAAAGGGGAATAACTCCAAAAATATCGATGCTAGAGTTATGACCCTTGTGTATGACACTACCCCTCATCATGATTGTTCCATATGTGAAGTTTCAAATCAATTGAACCAGTAGATAAAGAGTTATTGTCTGGACAAAAAAATATGTAAAAGGGGAATAACTCCAAAAATATTGATGCTAGAGTTATGGCCCTTGTGCATGACACTAGCCCTCATCATGCTCCTTCAATGTTTGAAGTTATAATAAATTTGGCCTAACTTTGTAGGAGATAATGGCCCGGACACGAAGCGTGACAGATGGACTGACAAGAAAATATGAAAAAGGGGAATAACTCCAAAAATATTGATGCTAGAGTTATGGCCCTTGTGTATGACACTACCCCTCATCATGATTGTTCCATATGTGAAGTTTCAAATCAATTGAACCAGTAGATAAAGAGTTATTGTCCGGACAAAAAAATATGTAAAAGGGGAATAACTCCAAAAATATTGATGCTAGAGTTATGGCCCTTGTGCATGACACTAGCCCTCATCATGCTCCTTCAATGTTTGAAGTTATAATAAATTTGGCCTAACTTTGTAGGAGATATGGCCCGGACACGAAGCGTGACAGATGGACTGACAAGAAAATATGAAAAAGGGGAATAACTCCAAAAATATTGATGCTAGAGTTATGGCCCTTGTGTATGACACTACCCCTCATCATGATTGTTCCATATGTGAAGTTTCAAATCAATTGAGCCAGTAGATAAAGAGTTATTGTCCGGACAAAAAATATGTAAAAGGGGAATAACTCCAAAAATATTGATGCTAGAGTTATGGCCCTTGTGCATGACACTAGCCCTCATCATGCTTCTTCAATGTGTGAAGTTATAATGAATTTGGCATAACTTTGTAGGAGATATGGCCCGGACACGAAGCGTGACAGACGGACGGACGAACAGACGGACGGACAGACTAACAAATGGGTAGTTGTGTGACTTTTTCCTTTGATCTTTTCTTGTGTGACTAGTCCCACAAGAAAAACTGTTTTTGGCTCTAACTTTGGAAAAGAATGATCTGGAAGCTAACCCTAACCCTAACCCTATGTCCCACAACTGGCCAGGTTAATGTCACAAGAAATGGCCAGGTTAATGTCACAAGAGATGGCCAGGTTAATGATTTTACTTGTGGGACTAGTTAGAAAAAGTCACACAACTACCCTTTGGTGAGTGCGGACGGACGGAATCGAGCAAACCTATAGTCCCCCAACCGGTAACCGGTGGGGGACTAATAACCTTTCAAACAGTCTGGATCAAGTTTGGATCCAGATGAGATACAAAGTAACTTGGCATCTCATTAGGGTCCAAACTGTCTTTCACTCTGACATTTGTTTTTGAAAAGATATGGAAGGAAACAACTTTTGCAGTAGATAACATTATTTGCAGACAGTAATTGCTCAAAGTGCAGAGGGGATTGGAGAAAATTATGCTAAACACCAAATGACCTCCATAATAACCTGCATGATGTTTACAACACATCAATCAGCAAAGAGGTCCTAGGCATCAGTGAGGCTAAATTGGAGGTGTACTAGTAGTCTCCCAGTAAATACTGGTCAGTTTGAATTAGCTGAAACAGCAGCCTGCTCAAAGAAACTGGTCACCTCTGGGGTGGGCCAATTTAACCAAAGGGTCATTATTTATATAACTTTTGTAGAGGACCTGAACATGATGCTTTGTGCCTAATATGAAAGCTGAAATATTTCCAGTTTCAGAGAAGAAGATTTTCAAAGATTTCACTATATGTTTCTATAGAAAACAATGCACCCCTGGGGTGGGGCCAATTTTGACCCCAGGGGCATAATTTGTACAGGACCTACACATGCTGCTATGTGCCAAATATGAAAGCTGAGAACCCTATAGATTCAGTGAGAAGATTTTTAAAGGTTCAAATTGTTGACGCGGGACGACGGACGACGGACATCAGGCGATCACAAAAGCTCACCCTGAGCACTTTGTGCTCTGGTGAGCTAAAAAGCCTTTCTGATAAATGGAGCATTTATCATACTGGTTTCAAATCTACACAATTCTGAAATTTTCCTTTTCTCTAATTAATGCTCCTAATATCAGTAATATCAGTAGATTTATTCAAAGAGATACAAGTAAGGTTTTACGCAAGCGTAACATGTATTTAAGCAGGATAGAAGACAAGAGGGCCATGAGGGAAAGATTTTTAAAGTTTTAACTACATGTATGTTTCGAAACAAAACTGGACACCTGTTTTGTGGGGTGATATTTGACCCTTTGTGGATCCAAACTCTGTGCCATACCTGTTGGTCTTAATTCTGTTGAAAAGGGCCAGGAAGCAGTCGATCTTTAATAAACCTTTGGACCTTTAAACCCTTTCCTTCATATAAATGTGATTTGATGCATTTGCAAACAGAACAGACCCGTATCAGATGGTTTCCATAGGAGCTGTCTGACCAGGTTGTGCTCTGCCGGCTAATAGAATACTCTTTCCTCCATAAAAACGCCTTTCTACGCCTCTGTAATAGTCACTTTATTAAACCATTGTGATAAATAGAGCATTTGCTCCATAGGAGTAAATGCACTATTTATCACAATGGTTTCAAATCTACACAATTCTGAAATTTTCCTTTTCTCTAATTAACCCTTTCCCTCATAAAAACGTGTTTTCACGCATTTGCAAACAAAGTAGACCCAACTTTACCTCTTTGAATAAGCAGACAACATTTCTAACAGATGACAACCCTATCACTGCTTAGCATGACTAGACTGAAATTAGCACACAGTTTGGATTCTGATCTGATGCATACCGGTATGTAACTTTATATGTAGCATGCCAAATATCAAGTCTCTTTCTCTACTGGTCCAAAAGTTATGGCCAATGTTAAAGTCGGCAATTTGACCCATATATTTGACCTCTGACCTTGAAGGATTACCTTGATCTTAACACGTCACCCCTCAAAATGTGCGGCTTCATGAGATACATATGTATGCCAAATATCAAGTCTCTATCTATACTGGCTCAAAAGTTATGACCAATGTTAAAGTTGCTGACAAACAAACAGACAAACAGACAGACAGACAGGGCAAAAACAATATGCCCCCCGACTATCCTCTATGGGGGCATAAAAAGGTAAGACCTGAAAAAAGCCTTTGTTCTACGCCTCTGTAACAGTCATTTTTGAAACCTTTGTGATAAATAGAGCATTTGTTCCTTAGGAGTAAATGCTCTATTTATCACAATGGTTTCTGAAATTTTGCCTTGTCTCTACAGCGATTTTTTTCCTGGGATTGTGAATCGGTCCGGTACCCCTTGAATTGTGAAAAATTAGCGTCGTTTGGCAAAAATTGTGAGAAAAGTATCGGTGTTTTTACAAAAATTGTGAATCACCTTTTGAAAGAATTTTCGGCCGAATATAAATTTGCGGACCGAGACGCATATGTTTTATTCATATTCTTGTAAAAGCGTCCAAGACATGTAAAGAGAAGCGTTACAAAATTCGAATACCTCGGACTTCATCCCAAGAAATCGTTTGAGATACAAAACTTTGCAAAGGGGAATATAGCGATGTAAATATTGGTAAAAAAAATTGGTGTAAGTACAAAGTAAAAGGCCGATTGTGAAATTAAACAGCTTTGTGAATGGGTCCAACGGACCTGCTTGTAAATTGTGAAGGTCCGTTTCAAATTGTGATAGGGTCCGTTTTACGGTACCAGTTATATAGGTAAAAAAATCGCTGCTCTAATTAATTCTCCTTATCAGTAGATTGATTCAAAGAGGTAGGATCTGAAAAAAGCCTTTGTGATAAATAGAGCATTTGCTCCATAGGAGTAAATGCACTATTTATCACAATGGTTTCAAATCTACACTATTCTGAAATTTTCCTTTCCTCTAATTAACCCTTTCCCTCATGAATATAAACTAAAACATGTTTTCACACATTTGCAAACAGAGTAGACCCAGATTTATCTCTTTGAATAAGCAGACAACATTTCTAATAGATGACAACCCTATCACTGTTAAGCATGACTTAACCGAAATTAGCACACAGTATGAATTCTGATCTGACACATACCGGTATGTAACTTTATATGTGGTTTGTATATGAGTTAATTTACTCCTATAGAGCAAATACTCTATTTATCACAATGGTTTGAAATCTACACAATTCTGAAATTTTCCTTTCCTCTAATTAATGCTCCTTATCAGAAGATTTATTCAAAGAGGTAGGATCTGAAAGAGGCTTTTGTTATAAATAGAGCATTTGCTAACCATTGTGATAAATAGAGCATTTGCTCCATAGGAGTAAATGTTCTATTTTTCACAATGGTTTCAAATCTACACAATTCTGCAATTTTCCTTTTCTATAATTAATGCTCCTTATCAGTAGAGTTATTCAAAGAGGTAGGATCTGAAAAAAGCCTTTGTGATAAATAGAGCATTTGCTCCATAGGAGTAAATGTTCTATTTATCACAATGGTTTCTACACACTTCTGAAATTTTCCTTTTCTCTTATTAATGCTCCTTATCAGTAGATTTATTCAAAGAGGTATAATAGTCACTTTATGAAACCATTGTGATAAATAGAGCATTTCCTCCATAGGAGTAAATGCTCTATTTATCACAATGGTTTCAAATCTACAAAATTCTGAAATTTTCCAAGAAACAGGATCTGACAATAGCCTATGAGGGAATGGGTTAAAAACAGTGTGAACAAACAGACACTAATTCTGAAGCAGACAACTTCATAGAGTTTTGACCAGGAACTTGCCCTCTCAAGTGATTGCGTAACACAGATGGAGTGCTAGCTCAGAGAAACCTTTATAGTGTAAAAGTCAATTTTAAAGTATAACCAACAGGGCAATTTTAACCTCAGAACTATGATATTTACCACAAGGTATACTAAGTAAATCTATACACCAAATATCTAAGCTCTGTGACATGTAGTTTTTGACAAGAAGATTTTTGAAGTTTTCCCCCATGCCTAACCTAAGTGAGCCCAGCATTCTGCTACTTGTACAGAAAACAACAGTCAGCTAGAGAAAGCTGGACACCCCTGGGACTCTGGCGGGGCCAATTTTGACTCCAGGGACATAATTTATAGAACTTTTGTAGAGAACCTACAGGTGATGCTATGTGCCAAAGATGAAAGCTGAGAACCCTGTAGATTCAGAGGAGAAGATTTTTAAAGGTTCAAATTGTTGACGACGCACAAAGCAAGACTCACGACGCACGTGCTAACGCCGACAGACGACGGACATCAGGCAATCACAAAAGCTCACCCTGAGCACTTTGTGCTCTGGTGAGCTAAACAAGAGGGCCAGAATGGCCCTGAAGCGCTCACCAGACAATCAGAGGAGAAGATTTTCAAAGTTTTCACTATATGTTTCTATTGAAAACTGGCTACTCCTGGGGCAAGGCCAATTTTGACCACAGGGGCATAATTTATATAACATTTGTAGAGGACCTGAACATGAAGCTATGTGCCAAATATGAAAGGTATGAACCTTCCAGTTTCCGAGAAAATGTTCAATGTTTTTACTATATATTTCTATTGAAAACTTACCAGGTGGGGCCAATTTTAACCACAGGGGCATAATTTTAAACAAGGCCATACAAAGTTCTGACTAAAAGGCAATCAACTGTTCTTCTGAACGGGTATGTGTACCCTAGCATTCCAAAATGATTTTTTGCATTTGAATATTATTATAAATTATTACATAATAATTTCATATTCATAAGTTTAACTTAATAGTTTCAAGTACTACAGTTTCATGTTAAAAAATATTTCATAATTTATTTAAAACCTTTAATTTGGCATTCTGGAGTCTTTAAATGATTTACCTTCTTCTGAACTGCAGGGCAGGTTTTAATAATATCATAATGCCAATCACTATTATTAATTAACCCTTCCCTCATATATAAACGTGTTTTCACGCATTAGAAAACAGAGTAGACCCAGATCAGATGCCTCCTATAGGAGCCATCTGATCAGGGCCTGCTCTGTTTGTTAATGGAATTTGATACATCTGTTCCTTAAGATTCTAAAATGGCTACAATGTTCCACCTACAATATTTCATTATAATTATTTTGTAGAAGAATATTCAGTAGGTTGTGAAATTTGGGAAAAAAATGGTTACAATGTTCCACCTTCCATACTTCATTTTTACTATTTTGTTCATGAATATGCAGTAGGCATTCAAATTAATAATAAACATAGAACAGGCAAAGGGTCAAGATAGAGCTCCAGCACCAGATACAGGTACACTAAAAATAGCCACTCAATGACCAGGTCATCTTTCTATACTGCTTGACTGGATGACCTATTTATGCGTAAAGAGAAGATGCTTAAAAATGCAGTCAGCTATAAGTTTGCTAGAAAACTGTCCACCCTGGGGTGGGGCCAATTTTGACCACAGGAGCATAATTTATATAGCTTTTGTAGAAGACCTGAACATGATGCTATGTGCAAAATATGAAAGCTGAGAACCTTCCTGTTTCAGAGGAGAATACTGATGATATTCAAAGTCACTATGTTTCTATAGAAAACAATACACCCCTGGGGCAGGGCCAATTTTGACCCCAGGGACATAATTTATTTAACTTTTTTACAGATGATGCTATGTGCCAAAGATGAAAGCTGAGACCCCTGTAGATTCAGAGGAGAAGAATTTTAAAGGTTCAAATTGTTGACGACGGAAGACGGACGCCGAACGACGCACGACGGACATCAGGCAATCACAAAAGCTCACCCTGAGCACTTTGTGCTCTGGTGAGCTAAAATGAGGGAGCATTATTGGGAAAACATGATTGTTATGTATGAATTAATACATGTAGCAGAAAAGGGGAATGTTTGAGCCATTAATACACATTACGTCACATGTTATTCATTTGCTGAAACACATTGACGTAGAAACCATTATCATATTAAGTGATGTTCACAAGGCATAAAAACTCCCATACTTACAGTCTAATTGAAATTATTCCAATAGGTCGACTCAATGCCCATTAACGTTTTCACTCATATTGTCCCCAAATTAAGAACAGGTTAGTTTAAGATAATTATACATTTAAGATGAAGCAAATTCATGCACAATGGTGAAATATGCAAAACGGTCAACAAAACCACGAGTAAACAGTCATAGCTAAATAACTTTAACAAAGCCAAAATGCAAACAAAGGACGTATATTTTTATGTACAAAATGGTTTTAAACCAAAAGCACGTATACTAAGGGTGCTAAGAAAATATGAGAGACAATGCAGTCCAAAGGACAGCTATATCCCCCACCGCCGCCACCTAAATTAAGACATTGACCTTAAGGTGATACAATGGGTTTTAAAGTGGTTGACATTCAACCTTCCAGTTGTTAAGAAAATAGGACGCGGAAACAAATATAATGGAAACTGAAGGTAAGAACACGACTTTCAAATGTGACCTTGACCTGGAGCCGACATGACTGCCACATGTGTTCTGCACATCATCTCAATTCGGTTAATATTTGACTCAAGTTTTATGAAAATCCTTCAAATGGTTTAGAAGATATGGAGCGGACACGAAATGTAATGGAAATTGAAGATTAAATCACTTGGCCTTCAAATGTGACCTTCACCTTGAGTCGAAATGACTGCCACATATGTTCTGTACATTGTCACAACGTGGTTAACATTTGAGGCAAGTTTCTTGAAAATCCTTCAAGGGGTATAGGAGATAACGAAACTATAATGGAAATCGAAGGTAAGAACACTTGATCTTCAAATGTGACCTTGACCTTGAGCCGACATGACTGGCACATGTGTTCTGCACATCGTCTCAGTTTAGCTAACATTTAACTAAACTTTTATGAAAATCCTTCAAAGGCTTTAGAAGATATGGAGCGGACACGATAATGTAACGGAAATTAAAGGTTAGAACACTTGACCTTCAAACGTGACCTTGACCTTGAGCCAACATGACTGCCACATGGGTTCTGCACATCGTCTCAATTCATTTAATATTTGACTCAAGTTTTATGAAAATCCTTCAAAGGGTTTAGAAGATATGGAGCAGATACGAAACTGTAATGGCAACTGAAGGTTTAAACACTTGACCTTTAAATGTGACCTTGAACTTGAGCCGACATGACTGCCACATGTGTTCTGCACATCATCTCAATTCGGTTAATATTTGACTCAAGTTTTATGAAAATCCTTCAAATGGTTTAGAAGATATGGAGCGGACACGAAATGTAATGGAAATTGAAGATTAAATCACTTGGCCTTCAAATGTGACCTTCACCTTGAGTCGAAATGACTGCCACATATGTTCTGTACATTGTCACAACGTGGTTAACATTTGAGGCAAGTTTCTTGAAAATCCTTCAAGGGGTATAGGAGATAACGAAACTATAATGGAAATCGAAGGTAAGAACACTTGATCTTCAAATGTGACCTTGACCTTGAGCCGACATGACTGGCACATGTGTTCTGCACATCGTCTCAGTTTAGCTAACATTTAACTAAACTTTTATGAAAATCCTTCAAAGGCTTTAGAAGATATGGAGCGGACACGATAATGTAACGGAAATTAAAGGTTAGAACACTTGACCTTCAAACGTGACCTTGACCTTGAGCCAACATGACTGCCACATGGGTTCTGCACATCGTCTCAATTCATTTAATATTTGACTCAAGTTTTATGAAAATCCTTCAAAGGGTTTAGAAGATATGGAGCAGATACGAAACTGTAATGGCAACTGAAGGTTTAAACACTTGACCTTTAAATGTGACCTTGAACTTGAGCCGACATGACTGCCACATGTGTTCTGCACATCATCTCAATTCGGTTAATATTTGACTCAAGTTTTATGAAAGTCCTTCAAAGGGTTTAGAAGATATGGAGCGGACACGAAATGTAATTGAAATTGAAGATTAAATCACTTGGCCTTCAAATGTGACCTTGAGCCGACATGACTGCCACATATGTTCTGCACATTGTCTCAACGTGGTTAACATTTGAGGCAAGTTTCTTGAAAATCCTTCAAGGGGTATAGGAGATAACGAAACTATAATGGAAATTGAAGGTAAGAACACTTGATCTTCAAATGTGACCTTGACCTTGAGCCGACATGACTGGCACATGTGTTCTGCACATCGTCTCAATTTAGCTAACATTTAACTAATTTTTTATGAAAATCCTTCAAAGGCTTTAGAAGATATGGAGCGGACACGAAAATGTAACGGAAATAAAGGTTAGAACACTTGACCTTCAAACGTGACCTTGACCTTGAGCCAACAAGACTGCCGCATGGGTTCTGCACATCGTCTCAATTCATTTAATATTTGACTCAAGTTTTATGAAAATCCTTCAAAGGGTTTAGAAGATATAGAGCGGACACAAAAATGCAATGGAAATTGAAGGTTAAAACCTTTGACCTTCAAATGTGACCTTGACCTTGAGCCGACATATCTGCTACATATGTTCTGCACATCGTCTCAACTTCGTTAACATTTGAGGCAAGTTTATTGAAAATCCTTCAAGGGGTATAGGAGATATGGAGCGGACACGAAATTGTTACGGACAGACAGACAGACGGATTCCAGTATAACCCCCCCCCCCCAAAAAAAAAATTTGTTGTGGGGGGTATAACTAGTATATGATCCCAAGACGAACTCACACAGCACATTTGGTGACCTAGCTGATTCAGTGTAGGAGGTAAGCTCAAGACAATTTTTTTGTAAATGAAGCCCAAGGTCAAAGTCACTTTGACCTATAAATAGTATGCGACACTCTGCCATCCTAAGATGTACTCACAGACATATTTGGTTATCTTAGCTGAAGTAGTGTAGGAGATATGCTCCGGACAAGGGCACATTAACCTAAAATCAGTATGTAACACTCCGTGATCCCAAGACAAACTCACATGCTATATTTGGCGATCCTAGCTGATTTGGTACAGGAGGTATGCTTCGGACGAAATTTCATAAATAAAGCCCAAGGTCAAGGTCACATTGAACTATAAATAGTATGCGACACTCTGCCATCCCAAGATGTACTCACACACCATATTTGGTGATCATAGTTGAATAAATGTATGAGACATTTTCCAGACATACTTTTTTTGTAAATGAGGTCAAAGGTCAAGGTCACCTTGACCTATAAACAGTATGCAACACTCCTCCGTTCCAAGATATACTCACACACCATATTTGGTGATCCTAGCTGAAGTAGTGTAGGAGATATGCTGAGGACAAGCTTTTTTTGTAACTGATATCAAAGGTCAAAGTCACATTGACCTAAAAACAGTATGTAATATCCGCCATCCCAAGATAAACTCGCACCCCATATCTGGTGTTCCTAGCCGATTCTATATAGGAAGTATTCTCCGGACAAGTGTTTTTGTAAATAAAACCCAAGGTCAAGGTCACATTGACCTATAAATAGCATGCGACACTCAGCCATACCAAAATGTACTCACATACCACATTTGGTGATCCTAGCTGAAGTAGTGTAGGAGATATGCTTCTGACAAGCTTTTTTTGAGGTCAAAGTTCATGGTCAATGTCACATTGACCTAAAAATAGTATGTGGTACTCCGCCAACCCAAGATGAACTCACACACCATATTTGGTGATCCTAGCTGATTTCGTATGGGAGGTATGCTCCGGACAAGTTTTTCTTGTAAATGAAGCCCAAGGTAAAGGTCAAGGTCACATTGACCTATTAATAGTATGCGACACCCAGCCATCCCAAAATGTATCACACACCACATTTGGTGATCCTAGTTGAAGTAGCCTAGGATATATGCTTCAGACAAGGGTTTTTTCAAATGAGGTCAAAGTTCAAGGTCAAGGTCACATTGACCTAAAAATAGTATGTGACACTCTGCCAACCCAAGATGAAATCACACACCATATTTGGTGATCCTAGCTGATTCCATATAGGAGGTATGCTCTGGACAAGTGTTTTTGTAAATAAAGCCCAAGGTCAAGGTCACATTGACCTATTAATAGTACGCGACACTCTGCCATCTCAAAATGTACTCCTCACATACCACATTTGGTGATCCTAGTTGAAGTAGTGTAGGAGATATGCTTCGGACAAGGTTTTTTTTCCAAATTAGGTCAAAGTTCAAGGTCAAGGTCACATTGACCTAAAAATAGTATGTGGTACTCCGCCAACCCAAGATGAACTCACACACCATATTTGGTGATCCTAGCTGATTTTGTATGGGAGGTATGCTCCGGACAAGTTTTTCTTGTAAATGAAGCCCAAGGTAAAGGTCAAGGTCACATTGACCTATAAATAGTACCCGACACTCCGCCATCCCAAGATGTACTCACACACCATATTTGGTAATCCTAGCTGAAGTAGTATAGGAGACATGCTCCGGACAAGCATTTTTTGCAAATGATCCTAGCTGATTTCATATGGGAGGTATGCTCCAGACAAGCTTTTCTTGTAAATGAAGACCAAGGTAAAGGTCAAGGTCACATTGGCCTTAAAATAGTATGCGATACTCCGCCATCCCAAGATAAACTCACACACCATATTTGGTGATCCTGGCTAATTCTGTATAGGAGTTATGCTCCGGACAAATTTTTCTTGTAAATGAAGCCCAAGGTCAAGGTCAAAGTCACATAAACCTATAAATAGTATGCGACACTCCGCCAACCCGAGATGTACTCAAACACCATATTTGGTGATTCCAGCCAAAGTAGTGTAGGAGATATGCTTCGGACAATCAAAATCTGTTAATCTGATTAAAAATATACATGATTTTGACCTTTGGCCTCTAAGTATGACTTTGACCTTTCAGCTATTGACATGGGTATTTTTTCATGTGACACGCCGTATCGTCTAGAGGAACATTTATACCAATTGATTTCACAATCCATCCATGGAGTTCTGAGTTACAGCCCGGACAAGACCGGACGGACGCACATATGGACTGACACATTTTTAAGTTCAAAGGGGAATAACTCCAATATTAGTGAAGCCAGAGTTATGGACCTTGTGCATGACACTTCCTCTTATCATGATCTTTCTATGTATGAAGTTTCAATCCAATGGCATGAGCCGTATAGGAGTTATCGTCCGGACAAAACTGGCAGCCGCCAGCCCACCCGCCGTACATCACCATTTCAATAACCGGAGTTTTCCGTGGAAAACCCGGTAAAAATGCACAAGTGCAATAATATGTTTCTATTATACAGGGTTCATACAGGCAAGATTACCAAAAATGCAAGGACTTTTCAAGGACTTTTTAAGGACAGTCCACACTATTTTCATGAACGTCGTTTTTAGAAACGTAGTGCGACAATGTAGCAGTTGCTTTACCAGTAGGAAATTGAGTGGGTGGGGGAATTGTCATGTTTGGTATACCGGCAGACGTCTCAGTTTTTACATCAGTTTTAGGTTCGGTTTTAGACATAAATGAGCAAATTGACGTAACAGAAGGAGAAACACACCTTTTCTTATGCATTTCTCCCTTGGCATGTGATCTCAAGGCACTTTCTCCCATGCGCGCGATGTCAACATCCTTGTTACAATACCGACAATGTGCTTTTATCGGCGGTTTCCTCAACCCACTGATATTTCTTTATCCATTCGCGGTTAAATACACATTTTCCCATTTTTAATGATGGTTTCACAAACGTGAAAGCGTCGTAAAAGTATTAATTTAGTTTGTTTCACTACATGTCGAAGGGAAACAAAATGACTTAAATGACAGTATAAAATAATATTTTTAGCATAATTTACTTTCCCAAATTATTACAGGCGGTTCACGGTTAGTGAAATTTTGAACCGGTTAGAACAACGAACCGAACCGTCAACGATTAACCGAGTAACCGTGATAGCCCTAGTCGGCATTGCTGCAGTCCATCTAAGATATGTTCTTTAAATGCGACAGTTAATCATAAAATTCTCATGCAGGTTTTTATAATGACAGAATGCTGATACCCCCAACAAATGGACTACGCGGATGTTTATGGTTCACTGCCCGTTGTTTACTTCTACCACTTTATATTTGATTATGCTTGTTTTTTTGTTTTTACACAGATTATGTTTACTACAGATTGTGTATCTGAGTTTTGTATGTTTCTTAAGCTTTTCTTAAATAACACTTTACTCTATAAATTTATATGCAATTCTACACCTTTGCAAACACTGATTTATCCGACACATTCAGTCTGTCCCAAGGAATGTCAGATAAACCAGGTTATACTGTATGTTACATATTGATTACTGAAAACATGGACATATCATTACAGTGATGATACTATACAATGTGTGTTTTGTAATGTTTTCATTCCTAGCAAACACTTCATACAGAGGCTACAAAACAAACTGCACATAATCTTACCTCCTGCACTAAGCTGAGGTCTCGGAAGAAACTATACATGAAGACGCAAGAATTCATCAATTTTAAAATTGCAGCCAGATCAGCATCTTGTGCAACTGCAATATTTTCACTGCCAAGAGGAAGGAAGCATTTTGCCACTTCCCATGGATGAGTGTCCCACAGCTGAGGTTTCATGTTGGTTCGTGCAATGTTTGTACCATCAATGTGCCTATTCATGATTTCTTTGAACCAAGTGCTGCACACGTTAGACGGACACCTAATTGTCCATGTGTCACGGTGTTTTTGCACATTGTGGTACGTACAAGAACTGCATGATGAGGTTTGCTGCTGAGACAGATGTTGAGACACAATGCTATGTAAATCAGTGTGCAAGTCTAACACTCTCTTGTTTGTGAAGTTTTCAATGCCTTCCTTTAGAAACAGAAGTGCCATACTGTCACGTAACCAATTAAGATAGTTCTCATCCTGCAGTCTGGATGATAATGAAGCCATCCTGAAATGGTAAAAGAGATAGTAATGCAATGGTAAGTATGACTCCATACAACAGAATACCTGACTGTCTATCATTCACCAATTTCACCCGATCCCGACATCCACTCTACATGTACATGTACCCGACAGAATATTCAGGAAACCAGTCATGGCAAACATGGCTACGCCATATACAAGATTCGCCGTAGGAGATTTCGAGCGACATAAAGGTTAAAGAACGACAAACAAGGCAATTAGTTCCATCTGGCATGCGATTATTACGCGCACTTTAGGCCAGACCGGTCTTTATAAATACCAATCACTATACACCTTATACATGTATATCTCTACCATTATTACTCAAAACTTTAAAGTGTGCTCAGTAATCTGCACCAGAGACATATGCATGTATATGTCTCTGACTGCACCTGATTTATATTTATATCATTAAATGTCTAATTTCAATCTGATTTGTCTTTTAAATTGAGTTTATATGTGATAATAAATGTTGTATAAATGTATTACATAATATAGATACATATATTGTATCGGACTGGATTAATACACATTTTTATTTTTCCCTTATGTAGATTTCTTAATGTGCACAGCTTTGGTATACGTCATTATATCCTAGGTTTGTACTAAGAGACTCCCTGTCATAGGTGACCTTTTTCATGAAGTCCCTTGGAAGGTCACATGAGTCTCGACTGTATTTAGTATAAATTAAAATAACTATTTTTTAAAACAAGAGGGCCTGAAAGGCCCTGACATCGCTCACCAGACAATCAGAGGAGAAGATTTTCTTCAGGCCCTGACATCGCTCACCAGACAATCAGAGGAGAAGATTTTCAAAGTTTTCACTATGTGTTTCTATAGAAAACTACCCAGCCCTGGGGCGGGCAAAGTTTGACCCAATGGGCATAATTTATGTATTTTTGGTAGAGGACCTCAAGTGAAGAAAATTTAAGAAAATGTAAATGAAAACATATAACAATGTTAATCTAAAGAAGGGCATGCACAAAAGTATGTATACCCTGTGCCTGGGCAAATTGGTTGAATTTCAGAAAGAATATATTAATCTATACTTATGTTCAAAATTTAAGATATTTTCATTAAACAATCATGAGTTATTATTATTCATATCTTAATTTATTTTCAACCCTTCCCCTGTTCTACGTTTATTCAAAATTTAAATACCTACTGAATATTCATAGACAAAATAGTTATAATGAAATATGGAAGGTGGGACAGTGCAGCCATTTTAGAAAGTAAAGACACATCTTTCAAAATTTCCATTGACAAACAGAGCAAACCCTATTCAGACAGCTGCTATAGGAGCCATCTGATCCAGGTCTGCTCTGTTTGCAAATGTGTGAAAAGGTGTTAACATGAGGAAAAGGGTTAGTAAACATATTATAAGTATATTGTAAACAAAATGAAATAATGTAATGCAATTTGCACTGTATCATATCATAAGCAAACAGCAATTTGATCAGATGGCTACTACATAAGCCATCTAATGTGTGTCTACTCTGTTTACAAAGGTGTAGAAAGGCCTATTTATGGAGTAAAGGGTTAATTGTCCTAATTAATGTGCAACAGGCGAGATCTAACTATAACAATTTTCTGTTTAGGTCTGCAATATTACTGTAGATTTACTACCAACAAGGGAGGCAATCCAGTTATCAAAAAGGGAGATAACCTACCTTTAAATGTATGCTTAAAATTAGACACCACCCTTACCAAAATTCCGATCACAAACATATATGGAACATATATGGGCCATATAAGGGCCTTATAAGGGCCATATAAGGCCCATATAAATAGTGTCTATGTCAGTTATAGTTATAGGAAAGTTATAGGGCAGTTATATGTTGAGATATATGTCCCATATATGTCTAGTATAGGGGAACTAAAAATCTTTGGGAGCCCTCTGCCAGTTATATGGTCGATATATGTCAGTTATATGAATTGTAAAGGGTTGTATAGGGGAGTTATATGTTACTGGCATCCAGAGGACGGCAGTGAGAACTTAGAAATTTTGGCTATCTGTCTTCAGAAAAAAGACCCTGAAAATTTCTAAGTCTGCAAATGGTCAGGTTTTTGTTAAAAAGAAAATGCAATATTTAATTTCCAATTTTAAACCCACGTTATGGGTATCAAAATGACCAGCATTATTCGAAGAATAACAAGGTGTGGTGGTTATCTTTTTTTTTTTTAAATTAAAATATTAATATCTACATCAGGGTTAAGCTGTTTTTGATGAAATGGTGCATTAGTAAGTACTAGAAAACTCTGCAAGACTGTTTAACCCATTCCTTCATAGGCTAATTTTAGACACAACCTATTTGAATAAAGCTACCGAAAAGGAGCACTATAACTCAGGAAAATTCTAGAAGTATGAAACCATTGTGATAAATAGAGCATTCTAAGAATTTCAAGATCTATCCAATAAAATCGTTTACATAATATATTATAATTATATACATAATTTAAAAATTATATATATATACTATTAAATATTTTGTCTTACTCCAACATATTAATTAACCTTTCTCTTAATTGCTGTTCATGTCAATATACCTTAGATTAACCTACCTGTAAATAGTGAAGACCCTGATTAGACAGCTCCTACAGGAATCAGGGTCTGTATTATATACAGGTTGAATAACCCTTACCAAACTGACTTATGGGTATCAAAATTCTAAGAATTGTGTACTTAATGTAACTAACTGACCATAAATGTCTTTACATAATTCTGACACAAGATCAATCTGATTTTTTTAACACGCCCCTTTTTGATCGGGGGGGGGGGATTGCATGCTTTCATATATACAGTGTTGTGGGTGTGACCAATCATATTAAAGGTCAGGGTGCAAGTTGGTGCATAAATTTTGATTATTCCTACGCAAAGATATAGTCCCTCGAAGTTGGAACCATTTTGTCCGAAATTTTATCATTTTTTTCAAAATGCACCATATACCATACGAAAAAACAATTTTAACTTTATTTTGATGTATATTTCATATTTCTGAAACAAGTTTAACCATATTGCATCCGGCCCGCAATATTCAAATTTTCGGGGTCACACGTTAATCCGACCCAGCGCCATTTTGAAAGTTTTCAATACATCGACGTTGTCTCTCGACAAAGAAATTCGACTCGATTTGAATGAAAACATCCACCACATGCTACAGAAAGTACATGCAAGAATGAATGGTGAGTATCAGTATATAAAACACCACTTATTATTATTTTTTTAAGTCGGAAATTTGAGTTTTTGACGAAAGTCGATGGCCTAACCTATGACTGTCGGTTATCCCGGTTTAGCGCATACTCGTCTAGAAATTGTATTTCAAATTCAACATTAATACAAGCATTCATTAAATCATGCACTTTTAACAAAGTGTCAGCGGACACTTCCTCTTCACAACCCAACCATATGCATCGACAGGAAAGCTCATGCACAACATCAACAAGGTCTCGGATGGTTTCGGACCCAGTCCCTTTCGGCCTTGGTCGTTTCGGCCGAAATTCGGACCAACACGACAAAGGCATACGCAGATTATAATCAGCAATATAGACTAGGGTTGATAAAAGGCATTTTAATGAAAATTTCATTAGAAAAAAAATACTTGCAGTGTTTATGAATAATATTTTAATGAAGTTCAGTGGTCGTTTGGGCTAATGCAAACTTGACTGACCAATGTTAGCAGATACATTTTCATGAAGATCTACACTGTTTGAAACAGACTTACAGTTCACTCTGCAACAATAATATATACAATGTAGTTGAAATCTTTTCCTGATGTCTTGCTGTGACACTTTTAAAAACCCATGTCATGTCTTGAAGTAGACTCATCAAATCTTATATAGTACTTTTTAGTACTGTACGTAGTGTAATGCTTATTGGATTATGTTTAAATTTAAGGCTGGCAACATAGATGTTGAGGCAGATCTGCTACCGGGATATGGTGGAAAGATCTCTGTCCCTCAGCTGGACATCAAAAGGAAGTGACACTGCACTAACTCGCCTGTTATGCAGAGTACTTCTCAGATGAAGTAATGTCTAGGAGCTCTGTCAGAGGAGAAGCCAGCCCTGGATGGAAGGAGTGTTATATTAACGCCATAACAAGTAAGTGAAAACAGCATTTTGAGTGACTGGTAACTCAATATCTAATTCGCATGTGTTTTAATGCATCTGATAAAGATTCTAATGTATAAAGAATTAGAATATAAAATTAATACAAATATCAACGACAACTATACACCAATACACAATAAGATGGCACAATAAAAAATGACTTAAAATACAGGGAATAGAGCAGGGGACAAAAATTCCACTCGTCCTCTCGTAATTACGAGTGGAAAAGGGAAAGGGCGAGTAAATTTTCCATTCAGGTCGTCCTTCAGGACGAGTCAGTTTTCTGAGAGAAAAAAATAACAGAATGTTATATCTACCTCATAGCAGTTTGTCCATGGCGAACATGCTTAATCTATTTATCGTGAATAGTCAAAACCTCAAGCAAAATGAAACCAGAAACGAAGACATGCAGTATAGAAATACTAATAGTCGGTCCCCTACTGCCGGATTATCCCGGTATTTTGTTATATCACGGCCATACAGATCCGTGACAATGTTGAATAAACAAGTTTGAATTTTTCGGAAAAGTACAGCAACAATTTAGTAATGTAAATTTTGATACAGAAAAAGCCTGTTGTGGAAAATCACACACATTTAATTTTGATTCGGATTTTTTTTAAATTAATTAAAACTTGACTTTGGGTCTGTAAAAGTAAAACGTGTTGATTTCACATTATTATTCCGCCGTACTATGCTATCAATGGTAATGGAGCAACTTGCTTGAATAATTAATTACTCGTTCAGAGATATGCGGAAACTTAAACTATTCAGTTCAGTACAAAGTTTTAATTAACCATCGATACGCCGGGGAGCCGAAAAAAAAGTCTCATGCGCCGAAAAATAGAACCGAAATATGTTTCCAAGTGCGGGTTGTTATGGTTAGACTGCGTCGAAGAAAATGTTGATTTTTATGTGTAACATTGTGAAAAAGTTGTGACTTGACTGGGACTCGAACCCAGGGCCTCTGGCTTACCATGCCAACACTCTACCCACTGAGCTACCAAGCCACACAGTAAAGCCTATCAACTTAATTCACCATAATCTCTACCCGGCTACATATGCCTTGACTGCTCTCAAATATTAAATATGTAAACCAGTCAAAAGCTTGTCGGACATCAGAAAAATTTTACAAGGTGGGGGAGACGATGAAAAAAGAGAGAAAGAGTGTGAGTCAGAGAAAGAAAAGGCAAGAACTGCAAAAAGATAAGCCACTCAGAAAGAATACGATATATCTAAGCGAGCTCGAACTGCACAAAATGACTGGTTCAGCAAATTTCCATGGGCGAAAATGTAAGAAGGGGTGCTATTTTGTTCCGTATGTAGAAAATACCCTGGCCTTTCAGATCCGAAAGCTACCCTAGTTATAGGGGTTAGAGACAAGTATAGAAAAGAAACAGAATGGCATTCCAAAAGTGAAAAACACACACGAAGTGTTTTGTTTATTTATTTCATACTAAAAAGAAGGACGAGTAATGTCGTTGCAGGACGAGTAGATTTTATAAGTAACTCGTCCTGTAGGACGAGTACTGTTTTAAAAAAAAATTATCCCCTGTAGAGGCAATAAATCAATAATTTGAGGATGAATGGGGATGAATAAATTCTTTAGGCTGTGAAATACATGATGCAACAACATTTAAAAATTATATAACAGGACTTTCATTCTAAGCTGAATATCTCTCACACAAAAAGCTATAGGATTCACACAATTGCTGCTAAATTATTGCCGTTATTCTGTACATCAAAAACAGTAGAACTTAACTTTACAGTTGATGAAAGATTCAGTAACCTTTTTACATGCAACTATTAACCTTTTACTTATTTTCTATCAATAGAATTCAATATTCTGTCAAGCAAATTATTGAGTACACCCAGATTAGATTGCTCCTTCAGAGCTTCTTTATCTGGATCTACACCGTTTGCAAAGATGAATATATTGGGTACAATTTTTAAAAAAAATCCAACATTTTGCTATATATATATATCTATATCCGAGTGTCAAACACCTTGGATATACGGATAAAGTGCAGGGTGAACATCTAGAAGATTTAAGATCCAAGAATTTTTGCAAAGTTCATCCACAGTCTTTTAAATTCACATCAGGTGGGCAAGAATTTAAATATTTACAATGTTCTCTTTTTTCCTTAAATTTCAGAATATGTGCAAGAAAAAAAATATGCAAGACTCCAGAGAAAGACTTCATCCAGGCAATCAACCAAAAGTTGAAACCCATGAAACCCAGACGTAAAGAAAATATGTCCATGGGACACAAATGCCTACGCCAGGTTTTTCTAAATTGAACAATCATTATAAAATCACCAAAATTCAATCAAGTGTTGGCGAACAGGAAGTAGATGAACGACAGACCTGAAAAGGGGAGACACAGTACAACTCACCACGATTATGCTTCAGAGCAAATATCAAATCATTCCAGCTTACTAGTCAAGAAATCTTTGACAAAACAAACAGACAACGGTAAAACTTAATGCCCTAAAGGCGGGGGCATAAAAATGATAACACTGCTGCTTATAGTAGATTGAACACTTGATTTGGCTAGTTGCCTATATATTGTGGATAAACAAGACTTTTCAATTTATAAATGATGAACAATTTACTTTCCAAGGTTTTTTTTATTTTTACATAATGTGCATAAATTTTACAATATGTGTATTTGATGGTGAAATTCAGTGATATTTTCATGTTGCTAATAACCAATATCTCAATATAAGGGCTTCAAATAATAAATTATTAACTGCTGATCTAAGGGACTGATAATGTTTAACCCTCTCCCTAATAATCAAACATTTTCTCATACTGGCAGACAGAGAAGACCAAGACCAGACAGCTGTCTGGACGACGTACACTATAGCTGTAACCCCTTAGCCATGGACAGCTAGCTGCCCTATAGCCGACATGTATGGGACATCTATGTCCCATATAACTGACATATATGTCCCATATAACTGACATATATGTCCCATATAACTGACATATATGTCCCTTATAGCTGACATATATGGGACATATATGTCCCATATAACTGATATATGCCCCAGGCATGGGGCATTTACAATCTATATAACTGACATATAAGTCCCATATATGGGGCATATATGTGAGTTGTAGGGCTAGTGCCCTATAACTCGCATATATGGGGGATATAGGGCTACCTCCTGTATTGACTTCGCATGCTCCCATATATGTGACATATAATGCCCATATATCTCATTTGCATTTAAAATCCCAACATGTCCCATATATGTGCCTTATATGCCACATATAAGTCAAACATATATGGGACATATAAGAATATTCTGTAAGGGTAGTAAATGTTTAGCTAGAGATATGCCAGTCTCCCTTAATTGGCTTGCAACTGCACGCTTGTTGCAAACTTAATTCTAGCCAAAAAGAGCTTAAGATTTAGGTTTGGGTTAGCTAGCATTTAGCCCTGGTGAAGCATTTCTCAACCAGAATTTTATGGGGATGTTATCTACAAACTTAGAAAAATTCGGGGTCATATCCATTTTCATGATTTGTTTATAAAACGCATTAAAAAATTTAAAAAGAAAGGTTATGATCCTATTATATTGCAACACACTGCATGTTTGGTTATCGACCCTTTTACAGTCGGTAGCTACGCTTCCCTCTTTGCTTGCGCGATGACAGGCCGAGGGTAGTACTCTATGATGGTATACTCTTAAACTTGGATACAGGAGGAGCTTACCAGACTCATGTATTATTTTTTCCCTGTCGTGCCCTTAACGGCTTACCTGCAGGTGCTCTGACTTCAGCAAAGCCATTGAGTATATATTTGACGGATTGTCACAGTTATTATGCTATGTTTTACATGTTGTCCTGTGTTCACCGTCGTCTATGTTGTGGGTAAGTCCAGCGGGGATACCTTTATTTACAATATTTGTAAAGCTAGGGTGACTTTGAGAGAAGTGTGAGGTTAGGACGTCCGTAAACCGGTTTAAACCCCCAGTGGTGTTTTTGCTGCTGACCGTGCCAAGGCGGTACTCTCTTTGTCACCCTTCCTTTTGTTTGCCTTGCGTCTTTTTGCTTGTGGTTTGTTCATGTTGTGGAACGTTTGCCCCTGTTTCTTGTGTGTCTTTTGGTGTTTTCTGTGTTCATTTCGTATGTGTGTGTGCGTGTGCGTTTGGGTGTGTGTGTGTGTGTGTGTGTCATGCTGTCTATCGGTGTTTTGGTGGTGGTTGCGTCTTGCATGTGGCTTTGCCTGCTTGACTTTACTACTTTTCGATTTATATACAAGTTTTGTGAACCAAGAAAAACCCATCCATATGCATAAGTGATCTGCAATTATCCCTAGTCAATATGCTTATGGCTGGTCACTCACTTCTGCAAAGGTCCTATACCTTTAGCCTGCTAATATTACACCAGCCACTTGCTTTGGGTTTTTTTGCATTTATAGTAACCTTTGAAAACAGTCTGGATCAAGTTTGGATCCAGATGAGATACAAAGTAACTTGGCATCTCATCAGGGTCCAAACTGTCTTTGTTTTTGAAAAGATATGGAAGGAAACAACTTTTGCAGCAGATAACATTATTTGCAGACAGTAATTGCTCAGAGTTCAAAGGGGATTGGAGAAAATTATGCTAGACACCAAATGACCTCCATATTAACCTGCATGTTTCATAACACGACTGAGTATTTGAACCACCACTCGAAATATTTAACACAAATAAACTTCCTTTGAGCGAAACATTTCTACTTGGGCCGAATATGTCTCGCTAGGTAACAGGTGCGCGTCAATCGGAATGCCTCTAAATCCTTTGTAGATATTACTAAGTGTGAAACAGAGTGGAAATTGTGTATTCAACCTGACATTTGCAGAGACTTTTTAGCCGTTTTAATTTGCAATTTAAGGTACTTTACTCAAGGTTATCAATTGGGAAAATATCAGATAAAAAAATCCACTCGCCCTAAAGGTCGAGCATAAAAAATCCACTCGCCCTAAAGGTCGAGCATATGTTTTAAAGCACTGGCGAGTGGACTTTTACACCCCTGGCCTGCTCTAAGAAACTGGCAACATCTGGGGTGGGGCCAATTTTGACCCAAGGGGCATATTTTATATAACTTTTGCATAGGACCTGAACATGATGCTATGTGCCAAATATGAAAGCTGAAAACTTTTCAAAGATTTCACTATATGTTTCTATAGAAAACAATGCACCCCTGGGGCAGGTCCAATTTTGACCCCAGGGGCATAATTTATATAACTTTTGTAGAGGACCTACACATGATGCTATGTGCCAAATATGAAAGCTGAGAACCCTATAGATTCAGAGAAGATTTTTAAAGGTTAAACTGTTGACACGGGACGACGGACGATGCAAACTGCACGACGACGGACGACGGACATCAGGTGGTCACAAAAGCTCACCCTGAGCACTTTGTGCTCTGGTGAGCTGAAATATCAAGGCGAAGATGGCCCTTAATCGCTGACCTGAGTATTTAAGATTACAGCTGGGCAGTTCCAGGGTGGGGCCAATATAGACCTAAGGGAACAATGTTGATTGTGGATTATGAGCATTGGTTTTGGAGAACAAGATTTAAAATATTGATTTTATCAAGACAATCATTCTGACCAATGAAGATTCGACTAAATGTGTGACCTCTAGAGTGATTTTTGACCTAGTGACCTACTTTTTTATCCCACCCAGACCATGATCAAATTCAACCTTGATATAATCAAGACAAACATTTTGAGCAGGTTGGAGGAAGCAAACAAATGTGGCTGACTGGAGTGTTAACAAGATTTTTTCCAAGATATGACCTAGTGACCTACTGTTTGGCCCCACTTTACCCACTTTCAAACTCTTCCAAGATTGTATCAGGACACTCATTCTGACTAGTTTCATGAATACTTGGCTAAAAATATTACCTCTAGCGTGTTCACAAGGTTTTCCTACCATTTGACCTAGTTTTACCCCACATGGCCCACTTTCAAACACAACCGAGATTTTATAAAGACAATCATTCTAACAAAGATTCATGAAGATTGGACAAAACATATGACCTCTAGAGTGTTCACAAGGTTTTTCTACTATTTGACCTTATGACTTAGTTTTTTAGCCCAAATGACCCACTTTCAAACTCGTCTAAGATTCTATCAGGACAATCAGTCTGACTCAGTTTCATGAAGATTGGACTAAGAATGTGACCATTAGAGTGTTCAGGTATTTCTATTGTTTGGCCTGGTGACCTAGTTTTTGACCCCTTGACATACTTTCAACCTCTTTCGAGATTTTATCAAAACAACCATTTTGATATTAAAGTTTCATAAGATTGGGCTGTAAATGTGACCTCTAGAGTGTTCACAAGGTTTTCCACTATTTGGCCTGGTAACCTAGTTTTTGATCCCACATGACCCACTTTCAAAGTCATTTGAGATTTCATTAGGACAATCATTCTGACAAAGTTTCATGAAGATTGGGCTGAAAATGTGACATTCAGAGTGTTCTCAACGTTTTTCTACTATTTTGACCTGGATAACTAGTTTTTGACCCCTCATGACACACTTTCAAACTCGTCTGAGATTTTATAAAAACAAAATTCTGACCAAGTTTCATGCAGATCAGGCCGAAAACGTGACCTCTAAATTGTTCACAAGGTTTTCCAACCATATGACCTAGTTTTTGACCCCATGTGACCCACTTTCAAATTCGTCCAAAATTTTATCAAGACAATTATTCTGACCAAGTTTCATGAAGATTGGACTAAAATAGTGACTATGAGAGTGTTCACAAGCAAATTCTTGACGACGGATGACGCACGCTGGACATTAGTCTCACAAAACCTCACCCTGAGCTTTGGTCAGGTGAGCTAAAAATCTTCAAATTTTAATACCTTCTGGGTCCCTGACTTAAACAACTGTTACCTTATAGACATCCAATAGAGATGTAACACAGATTTTGAATTTAAAACATCACTTACCTCAAATATTTTTTTTTATTATTATAATCCTTTTACTTCCTTTTAATCCAGGAATAGCACTATAAACTAGAGGTTTGTTTTTGTCACAAAAACAGATGTCTCCCCCTCCCAACCTCTTTCCAATTCACAAGTGTAATGTCTGTAACTCCAAACTTATCAGGGTCTAATTTTTAAGTCATCAGGGGCAATAACTCCAACATTGTCAGGGGGAGACAATTCAAAAGCCCTAGGTACACAAAAGGACATGCTAGTCAACATTCTTGTGAAGTTTGGAGACTCTAGTACTAGTGATTTCAGAGATACATGTGACACAAAATAAAGTTTCTCTTATTTTAAGTCATAAGGGGCAGTAACTCCAAAGTTATCAGGGGGTGACTTGACTCTAGCACTACTGGTTTCAGAGATACATGCAGCACAAAGTTTCTCTAATTTTAAGTTATCATATCAGGGGAAGTAACTCAAGAATTATCAGGGGGAGACAATTACAAAAACCCAGGTGCACAACAACTCATGCTGGTAAAGATTCCTGTGAAGTTTGGTGACTCTAGCCCTAGTGGTTTTAAAGATATGCATGACACAAAGTTTCTCTAATTTTAAGTAATCATATCAGGGGCAATAACTCCGAAGTTATCAAGGGGAGACAATTCAAAAATCCCAGGTGCACAACAACTCATGCTGGTCAACATTCCTGTGAAGTTTGGTGACTCTAGCCCTAGTGGTTTCAGAGATATGCACGACACTAAGTAAAGTTTGTCTAATTTTAAGTCATCAGGGTCAGTAACTCCAAAGTTAACAGGGGGAGACAATTCAAAAAACCCAAGAGCAAAACAACTCATGCTAGGGAGCAATCCTGTGAAGTTTGGTGACTCTAGCCCTACTGGTTTTGGAGATACGCGAGACACAAAGTTTGTATAAATTTAAGTATTCATATCAGGGGCAATAACTCAAGAATTATCAGGGGGAGACAATTCAAAAACCATAGGTGCACAACAACTCATGCTGGTGAACATTCCTGTGAAGTTTGGTGACTCTAGCCCTAGCGGTTTCAGAGATACGCGCGACACAAAGTTTTTCTAATTTTAAGTCATCGGGCAATAACTCCGAAGTTATCAGGGGGATACAATTAACAAGAGGGCCATGAGGCCCTGAAGCGCTCACCTGAGATAACCCCAGGGACGAGGCCATTTTTGACCACAAGAAATCATGTGGACAACCTTGGTAGAGAACCACAAGGCAAAGCAGTATGCCATTAATTAAAGGTCTAAGCCTTAAGGTTTCAGAGAAAAATAATATTTCATATTCTTCCCATGAAAAACTGATAAGTCCTGAGGCAGGGCCAAGATTCGCCCAGTGGTCAGGGTCGTAAGTTAAACATTCTTGGCAGAGGACCACAACCACAGCTACATATTTATAGAGGACCATTAGATCATCTTAGTCATACCAAATATCAATGGTCTAGGCCTTACAGTTTCAGTAGATTTTTAAAGATTTCCAATGAAACACTGATAAGCCCTTGGGCGGGGCAATTTTTGGCCCTGGGGTCATAATTTGAACCACTTATGTAATGGACCATTAGATCATGCTACATACCAAATATTAAAGGTCTAGGCCTAACTGTTTGAGAGAAGAAGATTTTTAAAGATTTTCCTATGAAAAACTGATAAGCCCATTGGCAGGGCCATTTTTGGCCCGGGGGTCATAATTTGAACAATATTTGTAGAGGACTATAAGATCATGCTACATACCAAATATCAAAGGTCTAGGCCTTACAGTTTCAGAGAAGAAGATTTTTAAAGATTTTCCTATGAAAAACTGATAAGCTCTTGGGCGGGCCATTTTTGGCCCGGGGGTCATAATTTGAACAATATTTGTAGAGGACCATAAGATCATGCTACATACCAAATATCAAAGGTCTAGGCCTTACAGTTTGAGAGAAGAAGATTTTTAAAGATTTTCCTATGAAAAACTGATAAGCCCTTGGGCGGGGCCATTTTTGGCCCGGGGGCCATAATTTGAACAATCTTTGTAGAAGACCATAAGATCATGCTACATACCAAATATCAAAGGTCTAGGCTTTACAGTTTGAGAGAAGATTTTTAAAGATTTTCCTATGAAAATTCCATATTACCATATAAGGAAAAAATGACCACGCCCTCTGACGGCCATGTTTTTTGCCGGATCAAAATTCTTTTAACAACTTTTGAAGTCTATCAACTGAGAAACATTTTCGTGAAAACTTTATTCAAATCCGACAAGTCATTCTGGAGAAGATTTTTCTAGATATTGTGTATGGTTGCCATGGCAACAAGACCGATGGCCCCACCCACTATCTTTAAACTTTTGAAGCACCCACCCACAGTATGTATCTGACCAAGTTTGGTTACAATTGGGCAGTCGGTTTCAGAGAAGAAGTCGTTTGAAATTGTTGGCGGACAGACAGACGGACAGACGGACAGACAGACAGACGGACAAACGGACGCCGGACACAGGGGTATCACAATAGCTCACCTTGAGCACTTTGTGCTCTGGTGAGCTAAAAAAACCCAGGTGCACAACAACTCATGCTGGTCAACATTCCTGTGAAGTTTGGTGACTCTAGCCCAACTGGTTTCAGAGATACGCGCGACACAAGTTTGTGACGGACAGACAGACAGACAGACAGACAGACAGACAGACGGACGGACGGACGGACGGACAGACAGACAACTCTGGCAAAAACAATATATCTCCCCATAAATGGGGGAGACATAATTCACGTATTTCTATAAATTTGTGAAAACAAATTACTGTCTGCAACTGTCAAATTGTCCCCCATTTTGGAAAAGAGTACCTTACATCTATTCGGTTTTAGATACAATATTTTAAAGTTCAAAAATAGAGTGGGTTTGGACTCAGCTCAATAGCAAATAGTGCAATAACTACTGGACATCCCTACATTAATTAGTTCATTCAATCATTGGTTTGTTTTACCACTGCTCACTATCAGAGCAACCAGTGACGATCAATCATATTAAAGAAACAAATAACAACGATCTACACTATTTGTCATACAGTTAGTATATTACTTTACAATGTACTAAAATCAACAGATTTAATGGATAGGCAAAATGATATCAAACAAAACCAAGTACAGTGAAACCTCTGAATTCCGGAGCTCCGGAATTCCGAAATCCGCAGAATTCCGAACGTTCCGTTTGGTCCCGATTTTTTTCTTCTTATTTTAACTACCAGAAAGTTTCAGAAATCCGGAAACTCAGAATTCAGAATTCCGAACGATTTTTTCGTCTGAAATTGTTTAATTGCGCTTAAATGTAACCCGGAATTCCGAACGCTTACTGTACCTGAGAATGTTTGGGCTGGCATGCGCGTCTATTTTTAGAGGCTATGTTACCCAGGGCTGGCTCTAGGCATAAATTAGTTGTCGCCATTACTTTCGCCATTTGAAAAAAACTGGAGCCAAATTCGAGACATTGGAGCCAAATTTGAGACATTGGAGCCAAAACCTATTTTTAATACTGTAAGGCTAATTTCTGACTATAACTAAAAGTGCCACTTCAAATAAATATTTTTTCTTTATTTTTAATGAAGAACACTTGTTTGACACTATTGACTAACGAAAGAAGAGAAGAGAAAAAAAATCAGCTAATTAATGAACAAGAGGGCCAGAATGGCCCTGAAGCGCTCACCAGACAATCAGAGGAGAAGATTTTCAAAGTTTTCACTACATGTTTCTATAGAAAACTAGCCGGCCCTGGGGCAGGCCAATTTTGACCCCAGGGGCGTAATTTATATGACTTTTGTAGAGGACCTGAACATGATGCTATGAGCCAAATATTAAAGCTGAGAACCTTTCAGTTTCAGAGGAGAAGATTTTCATAGTTTTCTCTACATGTTTCTGCTGAAAACTACCCACCCCTGGGGCGGGGCCAATTTTGACCCCAGGGCCATAATTCATATAACTTTTGTAGAGGACCTATACATGATGCTATGTGCCAAATATGAAAGCTGAGAACTTTCCAGATTCAGAGAAGACGATTTTCAACATTTTCACTATTTGTTTCCATTGAAAACTGCCCACCCCTGGGGCGGGGACAATTTTGACCCCAGGGCAATAATTAATACAAATTTTGTAGAGGACCTGAGCATGATGCTCTGTGCCAAATATGAAAGCTGAGCGCCTTCCAGTTTCAGAGGAGAAGATTTTAAAAGATATCACTATTTGTTTCTATTGAAAACTGCCCATCCCTGGGGCGGGGCCAATTTTGACCCCAGGGGCATGATTTATATAACTTTTGTAGAGAACCTGAATATGCTGCCTATTTCTTGATGAGCGGACATTTGCCCCCTTGTCTTCTTGTGATGTGCGGACATAAGCCACCCGGTAATATGTTATGAGGGGCTATTGCCAACTTATTGCCCTGAACATGATGATATGTGCCAAATATGAAAGCTGAGAAACTTCTTCTGATTTCAAAGGAGAAGATTTTCAAAGGTTTACTATATGTTTCTATTGAAAACTTCCCACCCCTGGGGCGGCCCAAATTTTGACCCCAGGGGCATAATTTATACAACTTTTGTAGAGGACCTGAACATGATGATCTATGCCAAATATGAAAGCTGAGCACTTTCCAGTTTCAGAGGAGAAGATTTTCAAAGATTTCACTATTTGTTTCCATTGAAAACTGCCCACCCCTGGGGCGGGGCTAATTTTAACCCCAGGGCCATAATTTATATAACTTTTGTAGAGGACCTGAACATGATGCTATGTGCCAAATATGAAAGCTGAGAACCTTCTAGTTTCAGAGAAGAAGATTTTCAAAGTTTTCACTATATGTTTCTATTGGAAACTGCCCACCCCTGAAGCGGGGCCAATTTTGACCCCAGGGCCTTAATTTATATAACTTTTGTAGAGAACCTGAATATGCTGCCTATTTCTTGATGAGCGGACATTTGCCCCCTTGTCTTCTTGTGATGTGCGGACATAAGCCACCCGGTAATATGTTATGAGGGGCTATTGCCAACTTATAGTTTGTATATAATAATATGATAGCATGAAATATCGAAATTTGTGAACACCATTTGACATTCTCGAAAACTAATGACATTTCAAGTTTGCATGAATGGCAGTTTTGAAGTCTTTGATAGAGAAGCAAGAAAACTAGTTTGTATTTAAAATCTTACATGATTAGTTATTATCATTAGCTTATGATTTATACTTTTTTCTCATCAAATAAACGAAAGCAACAAGCCAACATTGTTTTTCTGTTCACTGCAGCATATTTTTTGCAGATAAATGTAGATCTACCCACAGGTGTCTGAAGTTTGCGGGGACCCCTAAATGACGCACCTGTGTAAAAAATCCATTCTGGGTCGAAGTCATTGATTACATATATATATACACTGGAGATTCGTTATAACGCGGACCGTTTTACCGCGGTATCCGATATAACGCGGGTAGTCTGTGCCGCCGAATTTTTTTTTGTAAATACCTCATTTATAGTAATATGATTGAATATCGCAATGAAACGTAAAATAAACTTAGGTAAACTTATCCGCCCGCAGCAGGCTAAAGGATAAAAACAAACACCGGTCCCTTCATAAACAATTGAAGACAATCTTACGTGTGAAAAACTGACAACTGTCAACTCGTATATATGCCGCCATGAATGTAATACACACAGCTGATTACCGGTTCGTACTATGCGCATGATGCCCTAATAGCACGGGAACCAGTAAAATCTTAACTGCATAACTTTCGTTACAAAGTAATTGTGTGTATAATTGAGATACGCATGTACTGAATTTTTTCACCGTCAAAGCCACAAAAGTTCGCACTTTAATTATGAAAAACAAACATCATTAGAAATCTAAACCCCTAACTCTCAGCGTGGGGTTGGAGATTATATGCTAATACAGTAAAGGGTGTGTACCCTTTGACCAATCAAATGAAATTTAAAACCCCAACAAATCACACGCGACATCACATGTGACCTTTCATTTTCTGAAAACATTGACAGCAATGTTTATTGTTTTACACAGCTGGTTTAATCGGATTAGGGGTTTGACAGGCCCAGAGGCAATTACATCCCGTCAACAGGCTTGTATTATGAAATATACTTGGTTGCTTGAAAACATACACGATTTTATTTGTAATTTTGTATAACCCTTTCCCTCATACAAACGTGTTTTCACACATTTGCAAACTGAGTAGACCCAGATCACACGGCTCTTAAAGGAGCCGTCTGATCAGGGTCTACTCTGTTTGCTAACAGAATTTGAAAGAGCTATGTGAGTGGGTGGGGAAACAAAGTAAACAAGTCAGTTTCGTTCGAAATTAGTTTATTTTAGGAAGATGGGGGTTTATGTAAGTACCCAGGTAAAAAAAAACTCGTTACAACGCGGTTCCGTTTATAACGCGGGTTGAATTTTATGTCCCCGCAGACCCGCGTTGTAACGGGTCTCCAGTGTACATTCTTATGTAATCAATGACTTCGACCCAGAATGGATTTTTTACACAGGTGTGCCATTTTTGGGTCCAGGCACACTTCAGACCCCTGTGGATCTACCTAAGGAGCTCTTCAATGTGGAGTCTCAAAAATAGGTCAATCTTTACCTTGAAACAAGCGGACATGTTGTTGACTTTTTGTTATGATTGTTCAAAGTTAATTGTGTTGCTGATGGATATCAAGAGTGTATTTGCTCTTAAAAAAAATGATTACCCGATGCAAAGATGTTATTTCTTAGCGACCTTTCAGCCTTAATATAATTACAGTAGCCTAAATCTATGGACTGTAATGTGTTTGTAAACAGGTACAAGGTAGGTAATGAGTCATTTATAAGAGATGAATGTCTTATCAATATTACTACCATGGTTGATTGGCTAGCTGAGAAGAGACCAAGTGGAACTGGACTGACTGCCCGGGGCCTCTTGACACGTTAATGCTGAGGTCAAATGAAAACAGTTACTTTCAGCAGATGATTTTGATTACAAACGTTGTCTGCTTAAGATTTTCGGACCGATTTTTTCAGATTCTGAAATACAAACCGGTCTCAAAATGCAAAAATCGGTCCAGACCGGCGATTTTCCGGATTTCTAGAGCTCTGGTCATAAGATTATCAAAATGTGTTAAGCAAATGTACAGTCATAAAAATATTTTATATTGCAAAGTTGTAAACACCTCCTTGAAGACCTTTATGCACTACAGCTAATGTACATTCTCAGTGCCTCTAAATTCCTTCGACTCGACTAAAGAATATGACCTCATAAATTCTTTCACAATAAGTTTTATCAGGGTTCGGCATATATTTATTTATACCCGTTATAAGCCGAGGTCAAGTTACTAAAGCGGATTGCTGATCAAATGATTTTCGCTCAATGTCGCTGACCACATCGACAGTGGAAGTTCGTACGTCGATCCATTTCTCTTGAAAACGGTGTGTTGTCTTCGCAAATGCGTCGTTAAAAGAGCTGAAATACCTGAATATTTAACTTTGGTATTGCACTCGGAACAACCAGCAACATCTTCCACAATTTCGTTTCTTACTTTGATTTTAATAACCAGAAACACTACCGCATTTCCTTTCGGATTTCTAACGATTTCCAATTGTTCGCCATTTTGTATGTTATGGGAAAGTGTGGTACCTGGCTTGATCGATATCGGAAAGCGTCTGCGTTTACATACACCGGGGTCCAGTCAGGGAAATAAATCAAACACTGTACTGTACAGACTATTACAGAGGCTGCACAAAGTTCTAAAAAGAGCTAAAATGATCGTTTAAAATGAGAGAAACGGTAAAAATTATAAGTTACCGGAAATGTACGAACTTCTTACAGATATTCTCGAGCGGACCGGTATTCTCTGGCCGTACCGATACGGCATATTGTTTTCAAGCATATCACAATATACCGGTATACCGATAATACCTCCCACTCCTACTGCTAGTCATGTTTATGGCTGGTCACTTGCCCTGTACCCTTAGCCTGCTGCTAATCCCCATATTTACAAGACAATATTACATCATTTGTTTGCATTTATAATGACCTTTGCAAACAGCCTGGATCAAGTCTGGATCCAGATGAGATACAAAGTATCTTGGCACCTCATCAGGGTCAAAACTGTTTTTCACTCTGACATTTGGTTTTGAAAAGATAAGGAAGAAAACAATTTTTGGAGCAGACATTATTTGCAGACATTAATTGCTGAGAGTGCACAGGGTTTGGAGTACATTATCCTGAACAGCAGATGACCTGCATAATGTTAACAACTCATCAAACACCAAAGAGTTCATAAGCAATTTCAGTGTAGTGAAAATTATTGCAGCTTCATTTTTCCGGAGTGTAAATCTAGAGCATAGTCTCCTGGTAAATGATGGTCACTATGAATTGGCTGAAACTGCAGCCTGCTATAAACAAGAGGGCCAGAATGGCACTGAAGCGCTCACCAGACAATCAGAGGAGAAGCTTTTCAAAGTTTTAACTATATGTTTCTTTAGAAAACTAGCCTGCCCTGGGGCTGGGCTAATTTTGACCCAAGAGGCACAGTTTATATAACTTTTGTAGAGGACCTGGACATGGTGCTATGTGCCAAATATGAAAGCTGAGAACCTTCCAGTATCAGAGAAAAAGATTTTCAAAGTTTTCACTATATGTTTCTGTTGTAAAATGGCTACCCCTGGGGCGGGGCAAATTTTATCCCTGGGGCATAATTTATATAACTTTTGTAGAGGACCTGAACATGATGATACGTACAAAGTATGAAGGCTGAGAACCACCTAGTTTCCAAGAAGAAGATATTCAAAGATTTCACTATTTGTTTCTATTGAAAACTGCCCACCCCCGGAGAAGGCTAATTTTGACCCCCGGGCCATAATTTATATAACTTTTGTAGTGGACCTGAACATGATGCTATGTGCCAAATATGAAAGCTGAGAGCCTTCCAGTTTCAGAGAAGAAGAATTTCAAAGATTTCACTATTTGTTTCTATTGAAAACTGCCCGCCCCTGGGGCAGGGCCAATTTTGACCCCAGGGCCACAATTTATATAACTTTTGTAGAGGACCTGTACATAATGCTATGTGCCAAATATGAAAGCTGAGAGCCTTCCAGTTTCAGAGGAGAAGATTTTCAAAGATTTCACTATTTGTTTCTATTGAAAACTGCCCCCCCCCCTGGGGCGGGGCCAATTTTGACCCCCGGGCCATAATTTATATAACTTTTGTAGAGGACCTGTACATAATGCTACGTGCCAAATATGAAAGCTGAGAGCCTTCCAGTTTCAGAGAAGAAGATTTTCAAAGATTTCACTATTTGTTTCTATTGAAAACTGCCCACCCCTGGGGCGGGGCCAATTTTGACCCTAGGGCCATAATTTATATAACTTTTGTAGAGCACCTGAACAGGATGCTCTGTGCCAAATATGAAAGTTGAGAGCCTTCAAGTTTCAGAGAAGAAGATTTTCAAAGATTTCACTATTTGTTTCTATTGAAAACTGCCCACCCTGGGGCGGGGCCAATTTTGACCCTAGGGCCATAATTTATATAACTTTTGTAGTGGACCTGAACATGATACTATGTGCCAAATATGAAAGCTGAGAGCCTTCCAGTTTCAGAGAAGAATTTCAAAGATTTCACTATTTGTTTCTATTGAAAACTGCCCACCCCTGGGGCGGGGCCAATTTTGACCCCAGGGGCATAATTTATATAACTTTTGTAGAGGACCTGAACATGATGCTATGTGCCAAATATGAAAGCTGAGAGCCTTCTGGTTTCAGAGAAGAAGATTTTCAAAGTTTTACTATATGTTTCTATTGAAAACATGGAACCCCTGGGGCGGGGCCAATTTTGACCCCAGGGCCATAATTTATATAACTTTTGTAGAGGACCTAAAGATGATACTATGTGCCAAAGATGAAAGCTGAGAACCCTGTAGATTCAGAGGAGAAGATTTTTAAAGGTTCAAATTGTTGACGACTGACGACGCACGACGGACGACGCACGCCGACGGACGACGGACATCAGGCGATCACAAAAGCTCACCCTGAGCACTTTGTGCTCTGGTGAGCTATAAACTGGCAACCCTTGGGGAGGGGCCAATGTTGACCCAAGGGGCCATAATTTATATAACTTTTGTATAGGACCTGAACATGATGCTATGTGCCAAATATGAAAGCTGAGAACTTTCCAGTTTCAGAGGAGAAGATTTTTAAAGTTTTCACTATATGTTTCTATTGAAAACAAGGCACCCTGGGGCGGGGCCAATTTTGACCCCCAGGGGCATAATTTATATAACTCTGGTAGAGGACCTACAGATGATGCTATGTGCCAAATATGAAAGTTGAGAACCCAGTAGATTCAGAGGAGAAGATTTTTAAAGGTTCAAATTGCTGACGCGGGACGACGGACGACACCGGACGACGGACATCAGGCGATCATAAAAGCTCACCCTGAGCACTTTGTGCTCTGGTGAGCTAAAAACAAGAGGGCCAGAATGGCCCTGACATCGCTCACCAGACAATCAGATATGTTTCTATTGAAAACTGACCGTCCCTGGGGTGGTGCCAATTTTGACCCTAGAGACACAATATATAACTTTTGTAGATGTATATAACTTTTGTAAATATGAAGCTATGTGCCAAATATGAAATCGGAGAACATTCCAGTTTCAAAGGAGAAGATTTTCAAAGTTTGCACTATAAAATTGTTTCTATTGAAAACTGACCAACCCTGGGGTGGGGCCTATTTTGACAACAGGGGCATAATTTATATAACTTTTGTAGAGGATCGGAAAAGGGTGCTATGAGCCAAATATGAAAGCTGAGAACTCTGTAGATTCAGAAAAGAAGATTTTCAAAGTTTTCACTATACGTTTCTATAGACAAGAGGGCCATTGAAAGTGTTAATTTTTCAGACAAACAAATTACAGATGACAGAAACCCTATCACTGCTGAGCATAATTTGACTGAAATTAGCACACAATTTGGATTCTGATCTGACACATATTATATGTAACTTCATATGTGGTTTGTACAAGAGAGTTAATTGTAAGATTGATATGTATTAAACGGGTAGTTTTAATTATGCAAGGCCATACAAAATTCTGACTAAAGAAAATCAACTGACCTCTCAAATAATCAACTGTTCCTCTGACAAGAGGGCCAGAATGGCCCTGAAGCGCTCACCAGACAATCAGAGGAGAAGCTTTTCAAAGTTTTAACTATATGTTTCTTTAGAAAACTAGCCTGCCCTGGGATTGGGCTAATTTTGACCTAAGAGGCACAATTTATATAACTTTTGTAGAGGACCTGGACATGGTGCTATGTGCCAAATATGAAAGCTGAGAACCTTCCAGTATCAGAGAAAAAGATTTTCAAAGTTTTCACTATATGTTTCTGTTGAAAATTAGCTACCCCTGGGGCTGGACCAATTTTCACCCCTGGGGCATAATTTATATACCTTTTGCAGAGGACCTGAACATGATGATACGTGCAAAGTATGAAGGCTGAGAACCACCCAGTTTCCAAGAAGAAGATATTCAAAGATTTCACTATTTGTTTCAATTGAAAACTGCCCACCCCTGGAGCGGGCTAATTTTGACCCCCGGGCCATAATTTATATTTTTGTAGTGGACCTGAACATGATGCAATGTGCCAAATATGAAAGCTGAGAGCCTTCCAGTTTCAGAGAAGAAGAATTTCAAAGATTTCACTATTTGTTTCTATTGAAAACTGCCCACCCCTGGGGCGGGGCCAATTTTGACCCAAGGGCCATAATTTATATAACTTTTGTATAGCATCTGAACATGATGCTCTGTGCCAAATATGAAAGCTGAGAGCCTTCCAGTTTCAGAGAAGAAGATTTTCAAAGAGTTCACTATTTGTTTCTACTGAAAACTGCCCACCCCTGGAGCGGGCTAATTTTGACCCCCGGGCCATAATTTATTTAATTTTGTAGTGGACCTGAACATGATGCAATGTGCCAAATATGAAAGCTGAGAGCCTTCCAGTTTCAGAGAAGAATTTCAAAGATTTCACTATTTGTTTCTATTGAAAACTGCCCACCCCTGGGGCGGGGCCAATTTTGACCCAAGGGCCATAATTTATATAACTTTTGTAGAGCATCTGAACATGATGCTCTGTGCCAAATATGAAAGCTGAGAGCCTTCCAGTTTCAGAGAAGAAGATTTTCAAAGAGTTCACTATTTGTTTCTACTGAAAACTGCCCACCCTGGGGTGGGGCCAATTTTGACCCTAGGGACATAATTTATTTAACTTTTGTAGAGGACCTAAACATGATGCTCTGTGCCAAATATGAAAGTTAAGAGCGTTCCAGTCTCAGAGGAGAAGATTTTCAAAGATTTCACTATTTGTTTCAATTGAAAACTGCCCGCCCCTGGGGCAGGGCCAATTTTGACCCCCGGGCCATAATTTATATAACTTTTGTAGAGGACCTGTACATAATGCTATGTGCCAAATATGAAAGCTGAGAGCCTTCCAGTTTCAGAGAAGAAGAATTTCAAAGATTTCACTATTTGTTTCAATTGAAAACTGCCCACCCCTGGGGCGGGGCCAATTTTGACCCCCGGGCCATAATTTATATAACTTTTGTAGAGGACCTGTACATAATGCTATGTGCCAAATAAGAAAGCTGAGAGCCTTCCAGTTTCAGAGAAGAAGATTTTCAAAGATTTCACTATTTGTTTCTATTGAAAACTGCCCACCCCTGGGGCGGGGCCAATTTTGACCCTAGGGCCACAATTTATATAACTTTTGTAGTGGACCTGAACATGATGCTATGTGCCAAATATGAAAGCTGAGAGCCTTCCAGTTTCAGAGAAGAAGATTTTCAAAGATTTCACTATTTGTTTCTATTGAAAACTGCCCACCCCTGGGGCGGGGCCAATTTTGACCCCAGGGCCATAATTTATATAACTTTTGTAGAGCACCTGTACATGATGCTCTGTGCCAAATATGAAAGCTGAGAACCTTCCAGTTTCAGAGAAGAAGATTTTCACAGATTTCACTATTTGTTTCTATTGAAAACTGCCCACCCTGGGGCTGGGCCAATTTTGACCCTAGGGCCATAATTTATATAACTTTTGTAGTGGACCTGAACATGATGCTATGTGCCAAATATGAAAGCTGAGAGCCTTCCAGTTTCAGAGAAGAAGATTTTCAAAGATTTCACTATTTGTTTCAATTGAAAAACTGCCCACCCCTGGGGCGGGGCCAATTTTGACCCCAGGGGCATAATTTATATAACTTTTGTAGAGGACCCGAACATGGTGCTATGTGCCAAATATGAAAGCTGAGAGCCTTCTGGTTTCAGAGGAGAAGATTTTCAAAGTTTTACTATATGTTTCTATTGAAAACATTGAACCCCTGGGGCGGGGCCAATTTTGACCCCAGGGCCATAATTTATATAACTTTTGTAGAGGACCTAAAGATGATACTATGTGCCAAAGATGAAAGCTGAGAACCCTGTAGATTCAGAGGAGAAGATTTTTAAAGGTTCAAATTGTTGACGACTGACGACGCACGACGCACGACGCACGACGGACGACGGACGACGCACGCCGACGGACGACGGACATCAGGCGATCACAAAAGCTCACCCTGAGCACTTTGTGCTCTGGTGAGCTAAAAAGGTATGTGTACCCTAGCATTCATAACAGATTTTTTGCATTTGAATATTATTATAAATTATTACATAATAATTTCATATTCATAAGTTGAACTTAATATTTTCAAGTTATACAATTTCATGTTAAACATTATTTCACAATTTATTTAAAATCTTTAATTTGGCATTCTGGAGCCTTTACATGATTTACCCTTCTTCTGAACTGTAGGGCAGGTTATAATGTCATAATGCCAATCACTATTATTAATTAACCCTTCCCTCATATAAATGTGTTTTCACACATTTGAAAATCAGTAGACCAGATCAGATGCCTCCTATAGGAGCCATCTGATCAGGGTCTGCTCTGTTTGTTAATGGAATTTGACAGATCTGTTCCTTTAATTTCTAAAATGGCTACAATGTTCTACCTACAATAATCCATTATAACTATTTTGTCTATGAATATTCAGTAGGTTGTGAAATTTGGAAAATAAATGCTACAATGTTTCACCTTCCATACTTCACTTTAACTATTTTGTTCATGAATATGCAATAGGCATTCAAATTAATAATAAACACAGAACAGGCAAAGGGTCAAGATCTCTGTCTACTAGCTACTACTAGCAGTATAGGTGCACTAAAAATAGCCACTCTCTCCCTCTCTGATGCTTGACCTGATGACCTGTTTATGAGCCAGTAAAGATAAGATGCTTAAAAGTGCAGTCAGCTTCAAGTTTGCTAGAAAACTTGCCATCAGTTTGTGTAGCCAATTTTGACCACAGGAGCATAATTTATATAACTTTTGTAGAAGTCCTGAAGTTGAAGCTATGTGCCAAAAATGAAAGATGCAGATCTTCTAGTTTTAGAGGAGATGGTGTTCAAAGTTCTCACTATATGTTTCTATTGAAAACTGAAAACCCCTGGGGCAGGGCCAATTTTGAACCCAGGGGTATAATTTATATAACTTTTGTAAAGGACCTACAGATGATGCTATGTGCCAAAGATGGAAGCTGAGACCCCTGTAGATTCAGAGGAGAAGAACTTTAAAGGTTCAAATTGTTGACGACGAACGACGCACGACGCACGCCGACGGACGACGGACATCAGGCGATCACAAAAGCTCACCCTGAGCACTTTGTGCTCTGGTGAGCTAAAAACAACAACAAACAAGCCCAAACAACAATTAGCTTAGCAATACACTGTCGAGATCTCGCATATTAGAAACATCTATCCTTCCTAAAATACGAAGTTTTCGGATCTAAACTGTTTAAGAGTAGGCACTAACATTATACTGACATAGCAGATCTAGACCAAAATTCCTCACTGTTAAAGTCTTGGCATTTGATTTCGATCTAAACAGTTTAAGAGTAACATAGCAGAACCATACTAACGATCCTCACTCAGCGATTTTTTTCCCTATATAACTGGTACCGTAAAATTGACCCTGTCACAATTTGAAACGGACCTTCACAATTTAGAAGCAGGGTCAGTCGGACCCATTCACAAAGCTGTAGAATTATTTCACAATCGGCCTTTTACTTTGAACTTACACCGATTTTTTTACCAATATTTACATCGCTATATTCCCCTTTGCAAAGTTTTGTATCTCAAACTGTTTCTCGGGATAAAGTCCGAGGTATTCGAATTTCGTATTGCTTTTCTTTGCACTTCTCGGACGCTTTTACAAGAATATGAATAAAACGTATGCGTCTCGGTCCGCAAATTTATATTCGGCCGAAAATTCTTTCAACAGCTAAATTTAACCACCTATCCAAATTTTCACTATTTTTTAAAAAACACCGATACTTTTTTCACAATTTTTGCCAAAATGTCGCTAATTTTTCACAAATCAAGGTGTACCGGACCCATTCACAATCCCAGGAAAAAAATCACTGTCACTGTTAAAGGTTTGGCATTTGATTTGGATCTAAACTGTTTACGAGTAACATAGGAGATCCAGACCAAAGATCAACACTGTTTAAGGCTTGGCATTTGATTTCGATCTAAAGTGTTTCACGGTAACAGAACTGATCCACTCTGTTAAACGTTTACCATTTGATTTGTATCTAAACTGCTTAAAAGTAGGCTAGCATCCCAGATCCGGACACCAGACCAACTCTGTTACACACTTGTGCGGCAATTGATTTGGATCAAATCTGTTTTAGAATAACATAGAGGATCCTTATCCAAGATCCGCTTAAATACGCTTAACTGCGCCTTTGCAAACAGAGTAGACCTAGATCAGACGACTCCTTTAGGTTTGTTCTAGTACTGCCAGTACTTTGATCAATATTTCAGACAATTCGTTAAAAAAAATCTGATTTTTTTATTTACACGTTCTATTATGGCGAACGTTTTGAATGACATCCGTACATTGGTTTGTATTTTTGGAATTTTGTCAGTCGGACAAGGTAGTTGAAAGAAACAAGTGCTTTTTTATACGTAGACAAAATCATTTCATTTTGTTATACCGCAATTTAAGCCAAAATCCTACTACGCATTTCAATAGCGCAGATTCTTGTTTTGCTACTTGAAAATAAAGCATTATGTTTAGACGTAGCTTGCATGATAATACACCGTTGATAAAAAAGCAAGCGGATGTCTAAAGTTTTTGGACTAGGTGAGACCATGCTACTATGGTTAATAGTATTTATTACAATGTAGACCACAGGCGTTGGGCTCATGAAATATGTCTAAAATAAGTTAAATTGTCCCTAAATTGACGTTTTGTAACAGTTGGGGCCGAAAAAATAAAGTCTGGGGCGTTTTGAGACAAAGCTGAATTTTCGTACATTCTATATAAGAGAAAGGCAAATAACTCTCGGGCCATCCGATCCACGGGTGCTCCGCTTCAACTGCAATTATTTTCGACCGGAGGGGAATTTTCCCACAAAACAAAGATTCTATAGAAAGAAAAATATTTTATCTACACGCTGGTACCAAATACCCCATACTTTGTCTCCGTTTAAGTGAGTACGAGGGGCAAATACCTTCAGAAAACCGTGCTTTTTATTTACTCGGAAACAATATAGTTGGCAACAAACTGCTCGATTTCACTAAAATCCCTATTTGACTTATTTTAGACATATTTCATGAGCCAAGCGCCTGTGATGTAGACAGTGGCTTCTTTAATGATGAATAAGGGAAAAGGTATATAGCGATACGTATCGCGATACTCCATACCCGTATCGTGATATATCGAGATACGCTTTCTCTGGCAATACCCATCCCTAGTATTGACGTAGTTTGTCCGAGCTTTAGCAGAGTCCGAAATTTGGCGGATTTACTCTACCGCCAACTGAAGTTGATTATAAATTAGGATACATAAACACAAATTTCACCAATGACATCACGCATAACGCAACATTGTATTCTTATGTGACAGTATATTATAATTGTTTTCGGTTTACCAAGCACTAATTGGAAACAAAACAGCGATTTTTTTCCTGGGATTGTGAATTGGTCCGGTACTGTACCTCTTGAATTGTGAAAAATTAGCGTGGTTTTGTCAAAAATTGTGAAAAAAGTAACGGTGTTTTTACAAAAATTGTGAAAATTTGGATAGGTGGTTAAATGCACATTTTTACCAATTGAATCACCTTTTGAAAGAATTTTCGGCCGAATATAAATTTGAGGACCGAGAAGCATACGTTTTATTCATATTCTTGTACAAGCGTCCGAGACGTGCAAAGAAAAGTGACACAAAATTCGAATACCGTGGACTTTATACAGACATGTGATAAGACCCGATCCCGGCGGTAGTCTACCGATATCAAAAGGTTCTTTCTAGGCTCCCGGCGGGAGACCAAAAACTCCCGATATGCGACAATCCCGACCATACCCCTATTAAGATAAGGAATTTTTAATTGCAACTCTCTCAAGGCAATAATTGGGGGACCATTGAGCCCATAGCTACTGGCCTAGATAACCTGTTATCCTATTAGGTCATACTCAATGTAATTAACCAATTAGCATAATCTCGTGGTGGGCGTGATTTAGCGTGAAATCAACAGACCGCCATGTTGTGTGTATTGGAAACGACACATGTCAATTTTTTCGCATGTTTGGAAGAGGATTACTGATGATTTATCGATGGTTCATCAAGCAAGGGTCAGGGACAGGGGGCTGCTCATCAGTTCTGGTGAAATAAACACCAATCAATGAGTTTGGCTAATTGCAAAGGTAGGTAAACTATAAAAGATGATAAAACTGTCTGCAAACTCTGTTAAAAAGCCGTCTGCATAACTGAAATACTGTTGGTCGATCGTAAAACCCAACTCACTCACTGTTAAAAAGAGACAATGCTTGTATAAACTGTTTGGATAGCAATAAGAATGATTTTGAATAAAATATGGATGCTGCCTTTTGATCGTCAGTCAGTCAAAATTGGCTCTGACAGATCAAAGTAGACCTAGCTTAACCCTTTACTCTATGAATATTAATTATTTATTGCACATTTGATACCAGTTGTAAAATCTTTTTATATTCTTTGTAAAACAATAACATATAAGGGACTGTAGTTATGAATATGATACATGTAATGCAAACAGAGCAGACCCAGATTGGACGGCATCTAAAGGGATAGTTGTCTGATCTGAGTCTAGTATGTTTGCAAACAGTGTAGACCCAGATGAGAGAGCAGCAGAGCTCCTATAGGAGCTCTCTCATCTGGGTCTACACTGTTTTCAAATACAACTACATGTATAGTGGTGACTGGCAGGCTATGGGTAAATTTTGCATCTTTGCAAACAAAGTAGACCTTGGTAATGTTTCATTTTTGCACTCTTGCATAGCACAATGTAGATCTACATGTAGGTAAGAAGACCTAGATAAGAAAGCTTGATGGTAATGTTTCAGTTTTGGTACCTTTGCTTATGCAGTTTATTGTTGTATTTGTCAGGTATGAATGCAAGTACAACACAGCATGGACTTCAACATACCCCTGGGTTGCAAAAGGAAAGGCCGATGGATCAGTGATTTGCACAGTCTGCAACCGTTCATTTTCTATTACACATGGAGGCAAAAATGACATTGAGAAGCAACATAAGAGTTCTTCACACTCTGCAAATGCAAAGCAGACAGCCTCCACTCCAAAGCTGACTTCAATGCTCAAGCCATTTATTTGTACTGTATTTAATTTTGTGATAAACATATAAAGATACATAAGAGATACATGTTTCTCGTTTCTTTTATCCAGTTTGTAATAATTTTAAAACCACTTCTTGCCTTGTAAAATCAAAGTGAGATTTATTTTTACTGGTGGAATCCAATTGCTTACTAAATCTACTCCATGTACATTTATTCAAATTTTTTATTTCCTTTTGAATATACATTGACTTAATTAACTATTAAATTACAACATGGGAAAATAGATTTAAGGACGTTTCGGTAAATGACCAGTTCGGTAAATTGATTTTATATAGTGATTGTTCCGGACGTTTCGGTAAAAAGGTAAATTATAGTAATTAAAGGTTTATATCACCTTTTGTTGGCGGTTAGCGTTTGATCTGTAGTCACTTTTATCATTATAAATGGGTTGGATCTAAACTATACGATGTAGTTATAGAAAGGATAAATTTCTATGCCGAATCGGAATGATCGTTATAAAAGCGGGATATCGAAAAAAAGAAAGAAGAAAAAAGTGAAAATTATAGTAATTAAAGGTTTATATCACCTTTTGCTGGCGGTTAGCGTTTGATCTGTAGTTACTTTTATCATTATAAATGGGTTGGGTCTAAACTATACGATGTAGTTATAGAAAGGAAAAATTTCTATGCCGAATCGGAATAATCGTTATGAAAGCGGGAAATCGAAAAAGAGAAAGAAGAAAAAAGTGAAAATTGAGTGCCATTTGAATGTATTTGAAACCCAAAATTAAAATTAGTCCTCTGATCAGGATCTACCATGCAGACAGGGAATGTAATAAAAACACGAAACCCCTATTTGAGTTGAAAAAATTAGAATCTACTTTAATTTAAGCGAGTTTAAAATTTTGTTTTCCTCAAATATAGAAATAAGTTTATTACAATATTTATGATTATATCATTATTCTTATAGTTATTAATATTACGATTATTAATATCAATCATTTCACCTTTAGGATTAATACCAGTTTTGCTTTATATTAGAATTATTAAAAATGGGACTGGATCATGTTATCCTGTCACGCATATTTATATATATATATAAAAATATTTCAGACCCCGAAGCGTGGTCTGTAAATGCGGCACGTCTTTAATTATTGTTTGCCATTAATTAGTTAACTAATTAACAACCTCGCTACACCCAACACTTTAATAAGATAAGCACTACTTCATTGTCAAAAAGTTTAAATCCTGACACCACGTAACTAGACGACTGATCAGAATCCAAAGTTTTTAACACACAAAAAGGGTATAACAACGACTCCTTCACTGTCTGGTAAAACAGTGTAGACCCAGATCATCAATTGGTTTAATCTTTTCACTGCCTTAGGTATTTGCTAACAGTTTGGATCTATAAAGCGAATATATAGATTTGACTCATTGGGCAATAGTTTTTTGTTTTGCAAACAGTTTGGAGTCATTTATAGGTATTATTGTAATAGTGTATATAATTATCATCTTATAGCAAAACTATGTACATATTTTATGGTGAATATTAAATATATATCCAGTACACTTTTCGTTATCAATTATTTTGCCAATATAAATACTATTTTTAAAAACTCCAGTTATTTTCAACACCCTTGGCATGTCCATCATATTCATTGTTAGATCAGGATCCATACATTATACAACTAAAACACAGCTGCAAACGTGGCACAAACATCGTCGAACATTTTCATTGTTACTGGGAGAGGTGCGATATAAATCTTCTTAATCCTTTAAAGGTCAAGTAAACAGGCAGAACACTTTTTCGTAAATATTTTACAAATGGGTACCTTGTACGACGTGGTTTCGAAAACACAAAAAATACAGTCATATCGCACATAGCAGCTGTCATATATCACCGATAAGTAAGCACTGGCTGATTTTGGTCGTTCGCTTATCTCCCTTGTGATGACGTCACTTGTGACATTCGCTATAAATGTCGAACTAGATATCATATAGAAAAGAATCGCACGTAATGTACTTCTGCTTCGTTTTGAGTGCTAAAATGATAATTTTTGCTGCCTATGGGTGTATCCCTGCCTATGGGTGTAGCTCCTAATCCGACAGAGGCTAAATATAGGATTATTTAAATTACCAAAAGACGAGAAGTTCAAGAAAATGTGATGTGATTTACATTTTGTCTCGATGGCTGTTTTCCGTGAAATTTATACTAGAGATGCAGTAGATGACTTAGGTCTACAATTATAAAAAAGGATGTGCTACATTCTGTTATAAATGTGACTTAGGTCTAGCACTGTAGGTTAATGGGCTTTTTCTTCGTGGAAAATTATTCTATACAAAAGTTTTGTTAACAGCGTAAACCCAAATCACGCAGGAACTGTTTGATCAGGATATGCTCTGATTGCTTAGTCCGAAGACTTATTTCTTTAGATTCGATCAGGGTTGTCTGTCGTGTCTGTAATCCCTGTAATGAATATTCATGAGGTCATGAAATCTTTAATAAATATTCTTACGAGAAAAAATGATTAATAACATGATTTAGCACTGATGGCAGCAGACATCTAATTTGCTTTAAAAAAAATCAATTTCCCAATCCTTCTATTCTTATATAAACGGCTTCACGCGCGTTTGCAAATAGAGTAGATCCAGTTCCTGTAAGAGCTGTCTGATCAGGTTCTGCTCTGTTTGCTTATGAAATTTTGTTGATCTAATCCTAATTGATTTGTCAGAGCCAATGATCTATTTGAAAAGCTAGAATTATGAAAAAAAGCCTTTAGATCTTCTTCATGAATGTTCTTGTCAGAAATAATTATTTCATGAGCACATGCTATGGCAGTAATTGTACAAGCAGACCTGCCGGTATATTATTTCATAGTCAAATCGACAAGAACCTGATCAGAAGCTGTCTGATCTGGATCTACTCTGTTTGTAAATTTGTTTCAATACGTTTGATCTGGGTCTTCTATGCATTGGCATAAACAGGCACGTGGAATGAAGGGTTTATATTCGCGAAGTGATTTTCTCACACATATTTTTTCATCAGGAATGATCCTTTTGCAATTTTGGAACATGGACAATTTTGACCATAAATCTATAGCAAAAAAGTTATTCTGGATTACTGTAATTTACGGAATTGTTCATTGGATGCGTTTTATAGTTTTACTGATTATTACCTACATTATGCTCAAAACTAACTTTGATTCTTTTGACAAGTTACCACAGCTACATAAAGAATTCGACAATACGTAATATACAGGAAGCGGGTTTTATGGCCGTGCAATAATCATTGTCCCCTGTCGGGTATTTGACAAAAGGCCACTATGATAACTGACATCTTGAGACTGACCCTGCATGGGGCATTTCGTGTGTAATATAGCTTAGTAAAATATGGCCTAAGGCCATCCTGTACGAAAAATCCTAGACGGATTCCACCCGGATTACAGGCGGACAAAAAAGCCTTTGTCCAGGCAGACTTGGAAGTTTTAGTCAGATGAACATTATAGAGGCGGATTACTATCTTTAGTAACAAAATGAGGCGAAATATTTAAATTAGTCCGGGTCATATGATCTAAAATGTCCGGGTGGAGAAAAAAAAAATCCACCTGGACATTTGACTGGGTTCCCTGGCGGAAATGTAAGATGTGTCCAGGCGGATATTCACATTACAGGCGGACTTCCGAATGGGTGTCCAAGCGGACAGGAAAAATGTCCTGGTGGACATTCACATTCGTCCAAGCGGACATTTATGTTTGTCCAGGCGGACATTTACATTTATCAAGGCGGACATTTACATTTATCGAGGTGGACATTTACATTTATCCAGGCGGACATTTACATTTATCCAGGTGGACATTTACATTTATCCAGGCGGACATTTACATTTATCCAGGCGGACATTTACATTTGTCCAGGCGGACATTTACTTTTGTCCAGGCGGACAAAACATGACCCTCCGAAATTTGTCCCGCCGGACAGAAAGGATTGAGGCGAACATTTTTCCTGTTTGAAAAGTGGGGGGGGGGGGGACAGTTGGACGGACAGACACACACACACAGATTAGAGGTATCAAATACACTGGTCCATGATCGATCATCATTGCTGTGCACTGAAAATAATTAGGAGTAGCCCAATGTCAAATAACAAAAAAAAATAATAATTGATAATTTTGAAACTTTATTATAATTTATACCAAAACCATTTAATATACTGTATTTTACAAAACAAAGGGTCTTCTTAAATGAGTATAAATAATGCACCTCACATAAATGAACATAACTCAAATATTTATCCAAATCAAACACTGTTTAAAAAGGCATAAAAAGGTGTATATAATGATTATATGTTAAACTAGCTGCATTTTCTAATGACAGTCCTTGTTATTTGATATACAGTATTAATCAAAACATAAAAATAAACAGTATCTATTGTTTTTCCAACACGTCACAGACACATCGCGACATCGGTATACTACTGTTGTGTAGATCTCTTCAATTTTGTCCTTGAGTATGCAGTCAGTTCTGTGATGGCATCATTTAACTTGCTGTCTGCTACAGGCTGCATCCCTCTCGACTTGGCCCATACAGTAACATAATCTGTAATAAACAAAAAGGGACATTCTTCAGATATCATCAGTGGTCTACATTTTAAAACTTTTCTTTAATGAAAATTAGGGTTGAGCTTAAGTATAATGCTTAACCCATTCCCCCATATGCTATTTTAGACCTAACCTCTTTGAATAAATGTACGAAAAAGGAGCATTTACAAGAGAAATGAAAAAGGTTGGAACTGTTCATTTTTGAAACCATTGTGATAAATGGAGCATTTGCTCCTATATTTGGAGAGAATGCTCTATTTATCACAATGGTTTCAAAATTTGACACTTGTAGAGGTGTAGAAAGGTGTAAAGAAAAAAAAGACACTTGTCTTATGAGATCTACTGTTCTGTCTTGTTGTGACTTGTTCAGAAAATATGAAAGAGCCTATGCATTTCAGTTTATTGTTTTATAATGATGTCGTTTTAGAATTTTGACAGCAATGCATGAAATGGTGACACTACAGTGCTTTAACCAATTACCGCATAGGCTATTTTTAGACCCAGCCTCCTTCAATAAATCTACCGAAAAAGAGAATTTACTAGAGATAAGGGGAATTTTTAAATTGTGTAGTTTTTACATAGTCATGTGTGAAATAACAATCCATTTTATAGTAAGGCAAAAGCAAAATTAATATCAGCAACATCAACAATTCATTCATTAGCAAGATAAATAAGTGGCATTTAACCCGTTACTTAATAGATACGCTTTTGCAAACAGACTACTGTAGACCCATATCAGTCACCTGCTATAGGAGCTGCATGATCAGGGTCTACTCTATCTTGTTAAAGGAATATTAAAGATTAGATTCTACACATCTACCTGTGGCAATTAAATAATTTAATTATTTCAAGTGTTTGACTGAAAACATTTCATTCAATATTCATTGTGGGTTGAGTTTTTAATGAATATTCATGAAGGAAAGGGTTACAAATTACCTTTGCAAGCCTTGCTCTTAGCTGTATCAAGCAAAAGTCGAGTATCTCCTGGTTTAGCTTTGATGATCCTGAGACCCCCGGAGTTGACCTGCTCCAAAGTGTTGAACCCACCTTCAAAAATGACAAAAAGCAAAAATGAAAATAAGCAGGTTTTGTATACATAATGCAGCAAACACTCTAAATATATATATTCTCACAACAAAAACAATAACACTTAACCTTTTCCCTGTTCTATGTTTATTCCATATTCCAGTACCTACTGAATACATAGTTATAATGAAATATGGAAGGTGGAACATTGTAGCCATTTTAGAAAGTAAAGAGAAACAAATTTTATCAAATTCCATTAGCAAACAGAGCAGACCCTGATCAGATGGCTCCAATTTGAGCCATCTGATCTGGGTCTACTGTTTGCAAATGCGTGAAAGCACTTAATATGAGGGAAAGGGTTATTCTACAGTAAAGTTCTGCTTGACAATCAATCCAAAATTAGGAACACTTGTATAAATGAAAGAAATATTTTAAATCATGATTCAATCGATACGTGGTCTGAAATTAAGACTGGTCTGCTATTTCAAAATCTGACTACTAATGGGCACTATTAACAAAGAACCAGTTTAAGGGTATTATATTAGTCGCATTTTCACACCTCCCTGACATAAAAACCATTTTGGGTTGACAACATTTGACTGTGGAGAAAAAACATGCAATACCTTGTAGCAGTTTTCCCATCAGTGTAAATCCTGGTCTGTTGTGTGTTTTGGACACTTCTCAGAATCTTTCTGGTAACTTTCACCACTCCCATCAGTTTAACATTCTAAAAAAAATCAAACAGAAAATCTAAAAATCTAAAACCTATATACATTCAGCCATTTCTCTGATCAGGGTCTGTTCAGTTTGTAATAGATCTGTTTCTTTACTTTCTGAAATGGCTACAATGTTAAACATTCTATATTTCATTATAATTCTTTTGTATATGAATATTCAGTAGGTATTGAACTTTGGAATAGATTCTAAACATAGAAAAGGGACAGGGTTAACCCCACCATGAACTGCTGTATTTTCAAATATTGTTCTATAATTAGAGAAAGAATTTAGATCTAAATCTAATAACATTTTCTGTAAGTTTCCAGCAAAATTCTAACTTATTATTAATATTATAACACACAGATATTACCAAGGTGATGGAGCTCATTTAAGCACTATCTAATCTAAGTGTACACTGTTAGCAAGGGCCTTATAAGCAGTAAACACACTTTCTGCACCAGAGGTTAACAACTATTTAACACTATCCTATTCATAATTTATGGAGACCCTTGCAATATTAATTCACACACTATTTTCTCAATTAGTAAATCTGCATATTAATATGTACAGAACAACAAATATATACAAAACAAGTTCTCTTACCTCCATTTGAAATGATTGTTCCTGTGAATGGTTTTCCTTTCCATTTTAGCATACTTCACTTGCTTCCCCTTTCACAAATTTCTCGCAAGAAACGGTCTTGATTTATTATTTTAGCAAAGTTAAGTATTGTCCTCAGGAAAGTAAACACAGGCAAACATATTTGCACTAGATTCTACAGCATTTAATGATCAAAAATGGAGTTATACCACAGCACAAGTATTCAGCAATATGGCGGAGAGGCAGATGAGATTTGAATTCCTCAACATCCGCCAAAATCCTCATGCAGATTACGTCATATGGGTCAAAGCCAGCAACTGGGAATAAGGCACCAAAGGGGAGACATTAATGTAAGTATACCTGTTGTTGATGATTTCAGACATTTTATATCAAGACAAGGCTTTAACATATTCTTACTAACTACAGATTCTAATATTAAATACCACAATATACATCTACAAATGACTGATAACACATTGTTTAGTTGAACTGTAAACTTTATGTAGAACTCTCACCCTTAGTGAGCCCCAGAGACTCCAATCCCAGGAGCCAACAAAATGCTTCTGGGAATTTCCCCAATTTGAGAGATAAACAAAAATACATATCTTTAACTTGATCTACATTGATAACTGGATCCAAATTCTAAACATTCGTACATACTCAGGTTAGTACACTAAACGTTTGTAATTCATTTCACTGCTGTAAACAGATTTATCTATTGATGTTTATATAGATCTACTGTAGGTCATTGATGAGAGCGATATCTATCGTTTGGACTTTGTAAACATAGACCTATGCCAATTAAGCAAATCTTGAAGCTGTAGAAATCCAGATACTGTAGTCTAGAAGGCATGGCTATATGTCCTTATATTTTCTGTAGGCTACATGTATATTTTATTTTATTTATAATCCTCCATAAACAGCTCTGTACAAAATTCATAAATTATGTTGGCTACAGTTGACATTTTTTTCTTTCAGGTGGATTTAGTAAAAGACTTGATTGGAGGAATGTCTCAGTAGGGATGTAAAAGTAGCCTATATAGCTTGGACCTATTAAGACTGAAGGAGAAGATCATGAGAAAGATGAGAGAATCCGGTGAAAATGAGGTAATACATGTATAGTCAGGTGATGTTGATATATATTGTTGTGTATAAATTAATTGAAATGGATGTCTCACTGAATTTTGGAAAGTCCGAAAATCTGAAAATCCCAACACAATGGAAATGTTAGACAGTTAATAGTAAAATTACTTTAATTAAAGTTGAAGATCAGAACTTAAATGTTACATAAAATAATTATTTTTTATTCATCACCACATATTTAAAATGGACAATGGAATGTTGATTACTGTAGGAGCTGTCTGATCTTGGTCAACTCTGAGTGTTGGCATATGAAAATATTTATATGCAGGAAAGGGTTATTCAAGGGAAATGGTAACAATGAATTGAGAGATATTGATATTTATAAATGAGAATAAAAGAGTGGATCCAGATGAGACACCTTCTACAGGTATTGTGTGGGTCTGAATTGCCTTTAGAACTTGTGTTTTCTTTCAGTGTCAAAAGTAATGCAGATTCTCATGCAGGTCACAAGTAATGCAGAAAGCTCTCTCCTATTGGAACTTTCTACATTACTTTTATCCTGCATTAAGCAACTACCTGCTTTTATCCCTGTGCACTTTTAAGACCTCTATAAAGGAATGGTTAAACAAAACAGGTTCTACTGTAGAATTCAGTTACTGACCCCTTGACCTTTGACCTCCAGTAACAGAAAAAGCATTTCAGATTGTTATATCCTATAACCTTTGACTTAGATAACAGAAAGCTTGTCTGGGCCCAATCATCCATACTTTTTTCCTAAAAATGACCAAACTATAGTGTACAAATGCATTTTTGGAAGACAGAGTGTTGCACACATGTTTAATGTTACTGTGGCTTTGACCTCAGTAATAGAATAAATTTTTCTTTTTTTAAAGGAGGGCCAGCAACTGCAAGATCTTACACCAGCAGAGGAGCAGGTAGAGGAAATGTGACCATTCCAAGAGGTGACTACAGGAGATGAAGTTGATGGACATCAGGAACAAAATGAAATTGACAATTGCCAAGAGTTTGAGCAAGTTGAACCAGACTGCTTTCCTGATATTGATGAGGACATCTTAAATGATATTCAAACTTTAATTATCCAATCAGATAAAGATGAAACACCATTTTATGGAGGAACAAGTGCAAATTCTACATTTTGTACTGACTTCATTGTTCATTTTAAAGCAAAACCTGGCAGGTGATGCAGTGCACCAGTTGTTGCAAATACTTAGTTAGATTCTGATTTTTTTTATCTTAGTTGACAGTGACTATATGGAACATGTGTAGCTGTTACAGAAAGTTTTGCAAGTTCATAAATTGTATTGCCAGTTAGTCTCTGTAAAAAGATCTGGAAGTCTACTCGTAATACCCATTTCAGATAGTATCCGTTGGTCTTTGTTTTGTAGTTGAAGTTGTAAATAAAGGAACTTGCATTTGCAGGTTTGCAAATACTATTAAATACTTTATTTTCTATGCTAGTGCCATATATGTTTGCAGATACAATGTCATATAAATCAGAGCAAGATCATGTTCTAAAAGCCTTCCAACTACTGCACTCTAGAGATGAAAGAAACATTCATGCATGTGAATTGTAGAAATATATACATGTACTGTAGAAAAATAAGTTAGATGTAATTTTAAAATGTCTTGGTTTCGTTTGCTATATTATTACATAGAAAATCTTTTTTTCATTCAGCATCAAAAGATCTATACAAGGGCCAAATGTGAAAACACTATTACTTGCAGTTCAAATGTTATATCCAAATTTAAATTTGACTTTTGGCTTAGGTGACCTTAACTAATGACCTGACATTTCTGAATTTTTTTAGATTCATATTAAGCATCAGTAGATCTATGCACATGCCAAGTATTAAGCATCAATTGCAGTTCAAATGTTATAACATAAATTGAAATATTTAACACCATTTTACACCTTATACAAGCAGTGTAGACCCAGAAGAGACATTTCCTGTAGGATCTGGGTCTATACTATTTACCCATACAATCTGTTTTGATAAGGGTTCAAAAGTATGAACATTCTGCCTCTGATATTTTTTGTAAGTATGAATTTTCCGCCACTAAAGAAATTCTAAGTCTAAACTTTCTGCTTTTTCCTTTAAATCCAGGCGGACATTTATTCAGTCCAGGCGAACAAATAATTGTCCGTCTCTAAGTCCGTCTCTGTAAATCTTGGATTCCGCCTGGATCGGATATATCTTCACACGGAATTTTGTATAAAAGTCCGTGTCCGCCTCGTGTCGAGGCGGAATTAAGCAATTCCGTCTCAATTCCGCCACCAATCCGCCTGGATTCCGCCAGGAATCCGTCTGGATTTTTCGTACAGGATTTAACACATTCATTCATACATGCATATAGAAATTCTAATGGTTATGTTTACTGTTGTTTCAATATAATACAAATCATAATTAAATTGCACATGCTAGTATACTGTAACAATATGATAAAGAAAACTGTAGTTACAGTTTTAATGTGTTGACCATATAGGGCGAATCTCTGTTGGTAAACAAACCCGTCGATTTCGCGCATGCGCAGTTAACTGGTGGGCAAAAACAACAACAACGACCTATCTATCTCTATGTAAAGGCTTGGTAACAGTTAGCCTACACATCATTTAACCACTGTGTTGGTTTTGAATTGTTGATTTCTGTACCTTTACTGTATCCTCTGACTATAATGACAATTATGTTTTAGTTCATAATGATAGAAACAACAAGAAGATTGAATAAATCGGCCCTATAAACTACCAGCTGAACTTTGAAAAATAAACACGCACAAAAACCCCCGATCCATTGATCTGGTCTTTCTTTGAAATGGGAGACATTCTTATATATTTGTTGGACATGCCTGATATGTCGAATAATTTAGATCAACAGTATGAAAAAACTTAATTCTCGTTTTATTTCAATAAGATCTAGATATTAAGTTATACAGTCTCATATCGTTCATTCGTGTGTTGTAAATTGTCGTTCTGGCTACTGAACAGTACCGTAGCAGATCTAGTAAAAGTATTTCAGAATAGATCTAGATCATATCTATATTATCTTTAGAACTATATTTCACAATAAACTACCTTTTTGAATATACATGTATCTAAATCGTTGGGATTTAATTATGCTTAGCCATAGACCTAATTAGTCAAAACATCTTAATCTTTCATTGTTCGGGAAGCTATTTAACAAATCATAACTTTAGACAATTGGCACATAGTTTGGTAGTTGTCACAATAGAAGCATTCCTGTTGCGTAATAGTTCATAACTTTGTTGATTAGACAGTGTGTGATAGATGGCATTTCCGTGATCGCTGACCCTTGTCCCCTGCTGAGAAATTAGGGGATTTAATTACTGACCATCTGGCACCTTTGATCGTTACTGTTTTCCTAGGTCTAGTAAGTAAATTAGCAGTATTTCGGCTGAGTAAGTAATGTAATAATACAGTCTCCAACTGTCTTAAACAATTCATTTTTAGTATTTAAAAAAAGTTGTGTGTATTGTTAGAATCTTTGAATGCGGTGAATAAAAGTACTGTCATTTGCAAAATGTAGACCCAGACAATATATATAGCTAAACAAGCAACCCTCTGACCAGGGTCTTCACTGTTTATTATTCAAAATCATATCGCAAATTTAAGTCTTAGTGTATAATGAATGGGATCTACATTTAAACAATGATGGGTCATCCCACCTTAAAATTTAAGCATTCAAAGATGTAACCCTTTCTCTAATATAATTAAGCGTGTGTTCGTGTACTTGCAAACAGCGTAGATCCAGATCATACTGGGGCTGCTCTGTTTGTTTATGAAATTGTAAAAGGTCCGACTCTACAGTTTCTACCAACAAAACAATCCTGTCTACAAATGTCATTAGACACATAAGCTTATAAATAGTCATGATTATTATGATTATCATTATTTCTTACATGAATACTGAGCAGGGAAAGGGATTGTGTATTTTACCAACATTTTTTATTTTTTCTGATTATAATTTTGTACTGTGCATTACCCGTGCTTTGAAAAGCTTATATCTTTCAATTCGACAGGTTGTCATGTTAAACTGTTGTTATTTTTGTAACATAGACGGCAAATAGTTTATTGTAGATCTGTCATGTTATTTGTTGTACAACCGACTCCAAATAAAGGTATTTGTATCGTCTAAATTCATCTTCCAGAATCAATTTTCGGTTCATTTGTGTGTTTTTACATGTACTATCGATGTAACTATCATCAACGATTGCACCATAATCGTTTTTTATTAATTTTAACAGAAGTTTTCAAAGTGCTGTCAATGTTTCTGTTATTGTTTACATATCAGCTGTCAGTCTTTTTGCCCACCAATCTTTTCTCGGCTTAGATAACAGGTGCGCGTGACGTCACGGCGATTCGCCCTATTTTTTATAGACATTTTTATTTGTAGTGGGTCCAATCATTTAAACAAGCTTTAGAAACATGAATATATTAATTAAAAAAAATAGTCATTCTTCAAGACTGACAACCATTTATTATCAAGATCCACCTTTTTCTTAGTTTCCCAACAAAATACATATTTTGGTATTTCAACCTTTACTCGATTTTCTGAAAGTAATGCATCATTTTGGTATTGCAAATATTATAGTACAAGAGGACCCTGAGGGTCCTGGGGCGCTCACCTGACATTTGTTAAGTGTTGGTTACAACAATGTTACACACAAGTAATGGACAAGATTTTTCTAAAATTTGAAAATATACAAGATATCATCATATTTTAGAATTTTAGAAACTTGCAAGAGGGCCACCTAAAGACCATTCCTGCCAGATATCATTCAAATCTGATTGGTAGTTTCAGAGAAGAAGGTTTTTAAAGTTTTCTATATAAATAAATAAGGAAAGTGGCCCCGCCCCCTGACGGCCATGTTTTTTTAGATATCATCATGAATTTTAGAAACTTGCAAGAGGGCCACCTAAAGACCATTCCTGCCAGATATCGTTCAAATCTGATTGGTAGTTTCAGAGAAGAAGATTTTTAAGTTTTCTATATAAACATATAAGGAAAGTGGCCCCGCCCCCTGGCGGCCATGTTTTTTGAGATATCATCATGAATTTTAGAAACTTGCAAGAGGGCCACCTAAAGACCATTCCTGCCAAATATTGTTTAAATCTGATTGGTAGTTTCAGAGAAAAAGATTTTTAAAGTTTTCTATATAACTATATAAGGAAAGTGACCCGCCCCCTGGCGGCCATGTTTTTTGAGATATCATAATGAATTTTAAAAACTTGCAAGAGGGCCACCTAAAGACCATTCCTGCCAAATATTGTTTAAATCTGATTGGTAGTTTCAGAGAAGAAGATTTTTAGTTTTTTATATAACTATATAAGGAAAGTGGCCCCGCCCCCTGGCGGCCATGTTTTTTGAGATATCATCATGAATTTTAGAAACTTGCAAGAGGGCTACCTAAAGACCATTCCTGCCAAATATTGTTTAAATCTGATTGGTAGTTTCAGAGAAGAAGATTTTTAAAGTTTTCTATATAACTATATAAGAAAAGTGGCCCCGCCCCCTGGCAGCCATGTTTTTTGAGATATCATCATAAATTTTAGAAACTTGCAAGAGGGCCACCTAAAGACTATTCCTGCCAGATATCGTTTAAATCTGACGAGTAGTTTCAGAGAAGAAGATTGTTGAAAATTGTTGACGCACGACGGACGACGGACGACAGACATTCAAGTGATCACAATAGCTCACCCTGAGCATGCTCAGGTGAGCTAATAAAAAGAAGTCCACAATACAGACTAATTTTACACAGCACCTTGCGTTATGCAGCAAACAAGTGTTGAGGAAAGCTCCTGCATGAGCTTTCTGCAACACTCATTTGCTGCATTGTCACAATGTGTGTCAGAACACCAGGCTATATCAACCACAAACCACCATCTTAAGGTAGCCATTATAGGCAGGTTTTACTGTACATGCATACTGATGTACTTCGTAAATGTTAGGTAAATGTCTTGTTAAAGTTTATTCAAAATTATGTTAAAAATAGGTTAGAAATTACAATATAAATGTGTGTAGTTTCTCTTTGCTGTCAATACATGTCACAGACACCTTGAAACTACCAAAGGATTGAATCAATCTGAAAGGCTTATGCAGACAAGGTACACATTACTATTGTAGCTTGAAAAGTTTATTCGAATACAGCCCCTCCAATAGGCTAAAGAATCACACGGCATAAGGTTATCATTCTGAGCAAGAATCACACGGCATAAGATTATCATTCTGAGCAAGCGTGATCAAGATTAGGCAGAAAATGTGGCTTCTAGAGTGTAGGCAAGATTTTTCTAAGATTTGACCTAGTGACCTACTTTTTCACCCCACACCACCCACAACCGAACTCAAATGAGAGATCATCAAGGTTATCATTCTGAGCAAGTTTGATCAAGATTGGGCTGAAAATGTGGCCTCTAGGGTGTAAACAAGATTTTTCTAAGATTTGACCTAGTGACCTACATTTTGACCCCAGCCCACCCATGATGGATCTCAATTGAGATATCATCAAGGTCATCATTCTGAGCAAGTTTGATGAAGAATAGGCAGAAAATGTGGCTTCTAGAGTGTAAACAAGATTTTTCTAAGATTTGACCTAGTGACCTACTTTTTGACCCAAGCCCACATATGATCAAACTCGATCAAGATATCATCAAGGTTATCATTCTGAGCAAGTTTGATGAAGATTAGGCAGAAATTGTGGCTTCTACAGTGTAAACAAGATTTTTTTAAGATTTGACCTAATGACCTACTTTTTAATCCTGCCCCACCCATGATTGAACTTGATCGAGATATCATCAAGAATATCATCCTGAGCAAGTCTGATCAAGATTGGACTAAAAATGTGACCTCTAGATTGTTCACAAGGTTTTTCAATAATTTGACCCAGTGACCTAGTTTTTAACCGTATGTGACCCACTTTCAAACTCATCCAAGTTTCTATCAAGACAATCATTCTGACTAAGTTTCATGAAGATTGGACTAAAAATGTGACCTCTAGAGTGTTCACAAAGATTTTGAATAATTTGACCTAGTGACCTAGTTTTTGACCCCACATGACCCACTTTCGAACTCATCCGAGATTTTTTCAAGACAATCATTCTGACCAAGTTTCATGAAGATTTGGCTACAAATGTGACCTCTAGAGTGTTCACAAGCCAAATGTTGACGACGCACGACGCACGACGCACAACGCACAACGCACGACGCACGACGACGGACGCCGGACGGAGCACCATGACAATAGCTCACTTGAGCAAGCTCAGGTGAGCTAAAAATCAATCAATAAATAATTTTCTATTTTTCTGTATTTTGGTGGACTATGTTACTTAACGAGAACGTCCCATTCCATCTGAACCCACTTTGCCTAAATATGAAATTCATCTAAAGTTGTCTGGTTCTGTCTAAAAGTTGTTTGGACCCAACTCATGGGCGGGACCCAAATGGTCCCTCTGATCTGAATCTACACGATTTGCTAATGGTCTTGATCTTAATTTATCCTCTTTTTAAATTATTGTTTATTAATAGTGTAAATTCACTGACATGTAAAGTAAGTTTTAACTATTCACTTGCTACTCACGTCAATATACCTACCTGTAAATAGTGAAAACCTGCAGGAACTGTCTCATCAGGGTCTGCACTATTTACAAGTTGATTTTAAGCAGTCATTGCACAGCGAAATATGTGTACACAGTGAAACTATATATGTAATTATACAACAGGGCATGGGTAAAAAGCAAGAGAATCAATGGTTAAGATTAACAAAATTTAAAAAAATATGTGTTTAATAATAAGTACCATTGTATTTCACACCTAAAATAAACATCACACCCCATTTATAAATAGTTTCCCCTCCTCGATAAAGTTTCACTTTCTATGGCTTAACCATGGACGTAATGTCTGGAAAAGTGAAAATAATTTGGGTATTTATACAAACTTAGGAGTCGGATTTGATCTAATTTTGTTAGCAAACAGAGCAGAACCTAAATAGACGGTTCCTGTAGGCTCTGATCTGGATCTACTTTGTTTGCAGAGGCGTTAATTTAAAGGAAAGGGTTAAGTTTCTGAGTAAATTCCTCCCACTCAATGGGATCACTGACTGGCGAGCATCACAAGTGACGTCAAGCAAGGGAGATAATCATGTATCGATTTTCAAAATTCACGGTTTGAGGCTCAATAAAAACTCGATTTAAATCAAAACTAGATAAAAACGGTAAGAATTTTCTAGAGCTTGGTGTTTAAATAACTGTATACTATCAGAATTTGACGAAAACCCAATCTGTTTACTTGACTTTTAATTAATATAATTTATCTTTTTACCGAAACGTCCGGACCATTCACTATATAAAATCAATTTACCGAACTGGTCATTTACCGAAACGTCCGGCACCCGGAAAATATACATTGACTTAATTAACTATTAAATTACAACATGGGAAAATATAAGGTACTGTAGACCTTAAATTTATGGAATTTAATATGCAAACAGAGCAGACCCTGATCATACGCTCGCTCCATTAGTAGCTGTCTGATCTGGGTGAACTCTGTTTGCATATGCTGTAAAATGAGTATCTATGGAGAAAATAGTTAAAACATGGAATTTCGTCAATGAAAACAAAATCTACCATTTTGAGACCAAATCTCCCACTTTGGGACAGCCAATCTCCCACTTTCAGTGAATTACAACATCACATGGATGTTTATACCGAGAAATCGTTTGAGATGCAAAACTATAGCGATGTACATATTGGTAAAAAATCAGTGTAAGTACAAAGTAAAAGGCCGATTGTGAAATAATTCAACAGCTTTGTGAATGGGTCCGACGGACCCTGCTTGTAAATTGTGAAGGTCCGTTTCAAATTGTGACAGGGTCCGTTTTACGGTACCAGTTATATAGGGGAAAAAAATCGCTGGTCAAATCTAATTGAAATAGTGTCCATTCGAGGCCGACTTTCGGGTTCACCATTTAACACAGTGAAACCATTCGTCGTCCTTCAAGTAGATATAATTGTCAAGCAATATGTCAAGATCTCACCTCAAAGGCGAAAGATGATATAAATCTGTCGAGCTGGTCAGCTCTAATCTGTTTTGTTTCCTTGGACTTCAAGATGTTTCAAGGGGCGTGCTTTTAATATGTCTGCTGCCAAATATACGTCATATCCGGTGAATTTGACTGGTCATCTCGTCACCTTGTCATTTCGTAACCGGACAAATCTAGTCACTTCGTAACTAATTCGTAACTAATTTGTCTAAAAAAATTGTTGATCATCTCCTAACCACTGTTACCTTTGGGAACAGGCGACAAAATCGGAGATCCAGTATGTGTATTGTGTATAATTTGATAATATAATTATAAAATGCATAAATATACCATAAATATATGGTCTAAATATACCAAGTAATTAACAATGGAATTAAAATAGTTTTCTAGATAAATACAAATAACTTACCAGGCTATGGCACGCTAAATGAACTTGTAATATTGTAAATAGAATAAAGTAGCTGTGAGCAGCAATTTTAAGTATCCTAATAGAGATTTACTGTCAAGGTGCTTACACAAGGGCTGACGGACGTTTCGCTACCCATACCTTTTCGCAACAGTCATTTCGCAACCCTGACCATTTCGCTACCTGTACGTTTCGCTACCTATCGATTTTAATAGTAAAACAATATTGTTGCAGCGGTGGCTAGTGATTTGAGAGTCACCTTTATTAACATATAATGCCTATTTATATTCAGATACCAAAAAAGAGTTATAGAAATATTGAAACACATGTATGTAAAGTTTTAATACTGTAATAACTGTAAAAGTAAACACTTATAAAACTTAAAAAACAAACTATTTTTTAAAATTAAAACGTGTATCATTATCGGTGTCCCTTCGAGATATAATGCTGATTGATTTAAGGCACCATTGCTTACGTATTTACACGTGTCAATGTTGTCTACTCCGAGATCACAAGTACCGCCCGTAAGCCGATTAGATTTGTGTATCGGTATGTGACACTGATTAAATTAACATGGACACGTGCTACATGCATTTTTGCTCTTTTTCCATTGATAGAAAATATGACACATGCATAACGATCAAATGAAAATACTATACTTACAATTTACTTTTATTTTAACCCTTTCCTTCATATTTATAAATGTGTTTTCACTCATTTGCAAACAGAGCAGACGCCGATTAGACTGCTCCTTTATAGGAGCGGCCAGCCGTCCGATCAGCGTCTGCTCTGTTAGCTAATATAATTTCTGATTCTTTACTTTCAAAAATGGCTACAATGTTCCACCTTCCATATTTCATTATATCAATTTTGTCCTATAATATTAATTAAGTAGGTATTATTGAAAGTTGAAATAAACATAGACCAGGGAAATGGTTAAGGTCGGTTAACACTTTGCCTGCTATAGATCGAGGTGTTCTCGATAAATAACTGTTTGCTATGCTGCTACATTAGTTAAAATTGGTTAATCTGTTAAACTATTATATCGTCCAAATCAATGAAATATGTGAATAATTATATTCAATAGGGTGACAGGGTAAGTGCAGGGTAGCGAAACGCTGTGTAGCGAAATGTCCGTAAACCTACACAAGGACACACAACAAGTCACGGTAAACGGGAAAGGATCAAAATGGCATGAAGTCACTTCAGGAATCCCCCAAGGATCAGTCATAGGACCTCTCATGTTCATCATATACATAAATGACCTCCCTGACAACGCAGACTCTACGATATATTTATTTAATGACGATACGAAAATTTTCAACATAGTAAGAACATTAGGAAACAAAGAAACACTTTAAGATGACCCATACAAAATAACACAATGGACAGACAAGTGGCTGCTTAAACTACACCCTTAAAAATGCAAAAGCATGCACATTGGAAGAACAGATCCAGATCCAAATTTCACTTATAAACTAATGGACTGCACACTTGAAAATACAGATGAAGAAAAAGATATAGGAGTAATCATAGACAATAAGTTAAACTTTGATAAACATATCGCCGAAAAAGTAAAAAAAGCAAATTCAATGAATGCCATAATTAGGCGAAGTTTCCAGCATCTTGATGAACATAGTTTTGTACAAATCTAGGACACATCTTGAATATGCTAGTACAGTATGGGCCCCACACAAAAATAAACATATGGATATTCTAGAAGGAGTGCAAAGAAGAGCCACTAAACAATTGCCAGAGCTCAGAAACCTTACATATGAGGAACGTCTGAAAAGACTGAATCTCCCTACGCTGTCATATAGAGGGGCACGTGGGGATATGATTGAGGTCTATAAAATGATTAGTGGTATTTATGATAAGAATGTTAGAAAATTCCTCAAACTAAGGGAGGACCAAATACAAAGAACATCAACACGGGGAAACCAAAAGAGGATCTACCCCCCAAAGAGCAAAACTAGACTTAAGAAAATACAGCTTTGGCATAAGAACAGTTTATATGTGGAATAGCTTAACTGAAGAGGTTGTAAATGCAAAAACCTTTAACACATTCAAAAACACGTTAGATAACTTTTTTGAAAAATCAAGAAATTAAATTTAACTATATATAAGGCCATTATAAGAACAGGAACAAAAGAACAACGAACAAAAACAGTTCTAAGAGTCCAGCATAGAGGATCCTCACGAACCTGAGCCTGGAAAAATAACGATAAGTAACGATAAGTAAGTAAGTATATGACGAAGAGTGCCGGGTTAGTATAATTATCTAGTGCCGAAGCTGTTTCAGCGGGAAGAAGGGTGGAAGGGTGGTAAAATACACAAACCCCTTCCCTGCTCAGTATTCATGTAAGAAATAATGATATCATGACTATTTATAAGCTAATGTTTCTAATGCCATTTATAGACAGGACTGTTCTGTTGGTAGAAACTGTAGAGTCAGACCTATTGCAATTTCATAAATAAACAGAGCAGCCCTTGTATGATCTGGGTCTACGCTGTTTGCAAATACACGAACACACGTTTATATTAGAGAAAGGGTTACATCTCTTTGAATTATTAAATTTTAAGGTGGAATGACCCATCATTGTTTAACTGTAGATCCCATTCATTATGTAATACGACTTAAATTTGCTATATGATTTTGAATAATAAACGGTGAAGTTCCAGGTCAGAGGGTTGCTTGTTTAGCTAAATATATTGTATGGGTCTACATTTTGCAAATGTCAGTACTTTTATTCACCGCATTCAAAGATTCTAACAACACACACTATTTGTTTTGAATACTAAAAATGAATTGTGTTAGACAGTTGGAGACTATATTATTACATTACTTACTCAGCCGAAATATTGCTAATTTACTTACTAGACCTAGGAAAACAGTAACGATCAAAGGTACCAGATGGTCAGTAAAGCCCCTAATTTCTCAGCACGGGACAAGAGTCAGCGATCACGGAACTGCCATCTATCACACACTATCCTATCAACAAAGTTATCAACTATTACGTAACAGGAATGCTTCTATTGTGACAACTACCAAACTATGTGCCAATTGTCTAAAGTTATGATTTGTTAAACAGCTTCCCGAACAATAGAAGATAACTATGTTTTGACTAAGATCTATGGCTAAGCATAATTAAATCCCAACGATTTAGATACATGTATATTGAAAAAGGTAGTTTATAGTTCTAAAGATAATATAGATTGATATGATCTAGATCTATTCTAAAATACTTTTACTAGATCTGCTACGGTACTGTACAGTAGCCAGAAAGACATTTACAACACACGAATCAACGACATAAGACTGTATAACTTAATATCTAGATCTTATTGAAATAAAACGAGAATTAAAATTTTAAATACTGTTGATCTAAATTATTCGACATATCAGGCATGTCCAACAAATATATAAGAATGTCTCCCATTTCAAAGAAAGGCCAGATCAAGGGATCGTGGATTTTTGTGTGTTTTTTTTTTTTTCAAAATTCAGCTTGTACTTTACAGGGCCAATTTATTCAAGTTTCTTGTTGTATCTGTCCTTAGAAACTAAAACATAATTGTCATTATAGTCAGAAGATACAGTAAATGTACAGAAATCAACAATTCAAAACCAACACAGTCGTTAAATGATGTGTAGGCTAATTGTTGCCTAGCCTTTACATAGAGATACATAGGTCGTTATTGGTGTTTTTTGCCCACCAGTTAACTGCGCATGCGAGAAATCGACGGGTTTATTTACAAACAGAGATTCGCCCTATAATGGTTTTCCCCGAGAATGAGAGTACAACTGTCCACCCTTTTACCCTTTCCCTCATATAAACGTGTGTTCACGCATTTGCTAAGACAATAGACCTATATCAGACCGCTCCTAGAGGAACGTCTGATCAGGGTCTACTCACTTAGCTAATAGAATTTGATATATCTGTTTATTTGCATTCCTAAAATGTCTACAATGCTCCGCCTTCCATAATTCATTATCACTATATCACTATTTGTCCGTGAATATTCAGTAGGTACATTTGTATTGAAACTTGGGACAAATATAGAACAGGGAAATGGTTAATACGCGCGTGGGGTCGAAACAAACATGACCGAGTGCTCCTGACATCTATAATCTCTGCGCTACGCTTTTTCTGAAAATCAGATTGTGAAAAAAATTGCTGCTGATATTTTGTATCAATTTCTTTTTCTCGAGCATTTACAGTCAGGTAATTGTTAAAATCTGACTATAAATTGTAGTTTAAACAGAAAGAAACCGTTTCAGTCTCGGGTTTTGGGTGAAGGCTATCTATTTACGTATGCTATCTAATTACATTTTGAATTCTAGATCTGACATTATATTCAGTATGTGTTTCTTCAGTTGAAAAAAATGCACATGTGTATTTATATATATACATGTAAGCTTTTGTATAAAACTTAGCTAAATAATTTATACCTAAATCGGTTAAACGACTGTCAGTCATAAAGGTAGTGTCCGCGTGATGCCTCGCAATCCACGCTGATATCAACACGGACATCGATGGCTCCGCGGCGGTAATATCCCGTAGGGTATATTTCGGTCCGCGGTGAACACAGAATTTGTCCGCGATGATCCATAAAAATTGTCCGTGCTGGAAACCCGTGCTTAATTACTTTTGTCCGCGCTGGTAAAACGGAAAACAAAAAGTGCGCGGGGCCTGTACTGTAGCATCGTCTAATGGCCCTCTACCAAGATTGTTCAAATTATGACCCCCGGACCAAAAATGGCTCCGCCCCAGAGCTTATCAGTTTTTCATAAGAAAATCTTTAAAAATCTTCTTCTCTGTAACCAAATGTCCTAGATCATTGATATTTCATCTAATGGTCCTCTACAAAGCTTTCTCAAATTATGACCCCCGGACAAAAATGGCCCGCCCCGGGGCTTATCAGTTTTTCATAGGAAAATCTTTAAAAATCTTCTTCTCCAAAACTGTAAAGCCTAAACTTTTGATATTGGTATGTAGCATCGTCTAATGATTTTCTACAAAGATTGTTCAAATTGTTACCCCCAGGGCTAAAAGTGGTCCCGCCCCATAGCTTATCAGTTTTTTAAAGGTAAATCTTTAAAAATCTTCTTTTCCAAAACTGTAAGGCATAGACCTTTGAAATTTGGTATGTTGTATAGTCTAATGGTTTTCTACCAAGGTTGTTCAAATTATGACCCAGGACCAAAATTGCCCCGCCCCTTGCATCATCTAAAGTTCTTTTATTAAGATTGTTCAATTTTTAACCTCCAGGCCTAAAAGTATGGCATTTGGTTTCATATTGGCCCTAATCTGAAGCTGACTTATTTTTACATAGAAATACAGTGCATGCATACGTCTATAGTAACCAGGTGAGCAATTTAGTGCCATCATGGCCCTCTTGTTTTAAATCCCCCATATCGGTACATTTCACGAGAGGGGGCAAATTTTCCATATATATAGTTAAAGACTGCAAAATAGCTTACATTATTGTGATATCACATATTTTATGATATTTCTACAGGAATGATGATTTGTTTAGCTACTTCACTATATACAATAATTTAAAAGTGTACATAAAATGGCTTAACAAGGTAGATTCCTGTCGATACCGGTCATTTCTGGTTATGCAGGCTGATTCCGATAAGTCATATTCATGACCGTTTATATATACGGGATATTTTATTTTTAATTTTAATCACGACCCCACACACCCCTAAATTTTGAATCCTAGTATAGACACAGAATCATTCCTTCTAAACCCTTTGAAGTTTCCCTGTTCTGTGTTTATTCCAAATTTCAATACCTACTGAATATTCATGGACAAATATGGAACTTGGAGAATTGTAGCCATTTTAGAAAGTAAAGACACAGATCTTTGAAATTCTATTAGCAAACAGAGTAGACCCTAATCAGATAGCTTCTCTAGGAGCCGTCTGATCTGGGTCTACTCTGTTTGGAAATGCGTGAAAACACGTTTATATGAGGGAAAGGGTTAAACGAACGTTTTTATTGGAATGTCCATATATATATTTAACTTTAATATATAAATTATCAATGTCATTGAATATACAGACCTTTATCTAGCATGTACATGTAAAGGTGTTTCAAAAGAATCCATTCCCAATGAAAATTTTCCAAATTTGGGAATAAAATCCCGAGAGACTAAATTTTGAGTTAAAAATGCTAAAAAGTGCAAAATAAATTAAAATGCTTTTCAAACAATTTAGTTTTATGCATGAAAGAAAATGCCAGTAAGGCAGTTATTAAAATGCATTCCCCCCAAATTGCCAGAAAAGGGCGTGTGATATTTTGCATGTCACATTAACCTTGTAATACCTGTACTCTGTGAAGCAGGTATGGCATCATTTGTTAACCATGTTACAATGATGTATGATAATAAGGAGTTTATGCGTTACTCTATGACTATCCATGTCAGAAAAAGTGATGTCATGAACACATTACTAATTGGATGATTTAATTGTTCAAATATCAAAATTAATACAGGAAATAATAGCTATAACAGAACGGTATATTCAGGTCTATGTATTGTAATTCCATTTAACCTTTAGCCTGCTGAGCAATACAATAATAGCATTTAATTTTTCACCTACATTTTCAAAATCCAAGCTATAATCAATTTCTCTACCAAAATGCAATCAGGGTGTCAAACACTTTTGATCCTAATGAGACGCCAAGTTACTCTGCGTCTCATTAGGATCCAAACTTCTTGCATAGGTACTTAACTCATCCACCCATAGAAAGCTAAAGTTTAAGCAATTCTCTGATCTGATGTCTGCTGCAGGAGTATTCTGATCTGTGTCTACTACAAACATACAAACATGTATAAACATGGAATAGAGGGTTTACAAAATCAGTGGCCACCTGTAACATATGTAACTGTTTTGTTTCAAACTTATTTAATGATGTAGAAATGTTGTCACCACTTTACTAATGCTTACTCCTGACCCCATGTATATTATAGCAGAATTAGGTCTAAGCAACCATATCAGACCTAAGTCACTTGATCAGACAGCTGCTTACTCCCTACCACATGTATATTATAGCAGAATCAGGTCTAGTATAACTTTATAAGCAACCATAGCAGACCTTCATCAGAAGGCTGCTATAGGAGCCGTCTGAATTTGGTCTTCGCAGTTGCAAATTTGTGAACAAATGTTTATGTAATTGTGATGTGTTAATTGAATGTACATTGTATTTCAATATCTGGCAACTATACAATTATAGTGAACAGATGTTTGCAAACGCTGTATATCCAGATCAAAGGGATCCTTTAGAATTCTCCGATCAGGATTTGACATGAATAAAAATGAATAATAATAATGTTATGAAATATGTCAGTCACATCAATATCAAGGATGACACATAAAAGAGAAAATGTGTTCTTTTAATTCCATTGTGGTCCTTGCTGTTGATGGTCTGACATCTAAGAGAGGTAATGAATTATGAAGAAAATTGAATAATTTTCTTTAGTGGAAAAATAAGAAAATTATGTATTATGTTTCTTGCAGTGAACTGGAAATGCTCTAATAATTACTATAATTATATAAAGAATGTGAAATATCTAGATTGGCACAATTATCACAAATTACTGAAATTTATAAAAATCTTAGTAAAACATATTGGAATGTAAGATCTGCTGTTAACACTGCAATTAAAAATACATGAGCTTTGCTGCAGGAATTTCCAATCACAGGTCATGTCAGTCAGAAAGTAGAGAGTTAACCCTTTCCCTCATATAAAATTGTTTTCACCTACTTGCAAACAGAGTAGTATTAAACCTATATTGTCACAAGCAAAAAGCAGACCGATCAGACAGCCCCTGAAGGATCTACTCTGGCAACCCCTGAAGGATGTACTCTGGATCTAACAGCAGACCCTGATCAGATGACTCCTGCAGGATCTATTCTGAGTCTAGCAGTAGACCCTGATCAGACAGCCCATGAAAGCAGGATCTACTCTGGGTCTAACATCAGACCCTGTTCAGACAACCCCTGTAGAATCTACAATAAGTCTAACAAGAGACCCTGATCACATGGCTCCTGTAGGGTCTAATATTGGTCTAACAGCAGACCCTGATCAGACGGCTCCTGTAGGATCAAATCTTTGTCTCACCGCAGATCTGGCAATACAGCTTCTATTGATTTTAATCTTTATATAATAACAGAAACTGACCAGATGACCACTGTAGCCTCTGCATGTACTCTGGGTCTAACAGCATAGTAATTACCTTCCCTGATCAGAATTATGCTGGGTCTAGTAGCAGTCCATGGTCAGGCAGCTGTTTTAGCATCAGCGTGTACCTCTGGGTGGGTCTAATACCGGTAGCAGATACTGATCAGACAGCTGCTTCAGAATCTACTATGGGTCTAGCAGTAGTCCATAGTCAGATAGTTGTTTTAGCATCTGCATTTACCTCTGGGTCTCAGACAGCTATTGCAGGATCTAACCTTGATCTACAGTACCATCAGACCCTAGTCAGACGGCTTCTACAGGATCTATTCTGAGTTTAAAACAGCAGGTACTGCTCAGACAGCTTATGTAGGATCTACTCTCGGTTTAACAGCAGACCCTGATCAGATACCTCCTTTTATACTCTATGTCAGTATCAGACCCTGATGAGGCGGATCCTGCAGGGTCTACGCTCAGTCTTATAACAGACACCGATCAGCTGTCCATTGTTTACTTAGAAGTGTCATAATTTGTACAATCGTGGTAGGGGGCAATATATGGTTAAGCTGCATGTCAAATATTAACGGTCTTGGCTTTATGGAAAACTGATAAATCCCAGAGTGGGCCCATTTTTGGCCCGAGGGTACTAATTTGAACAGTTGTGGTTACTTTGGTTACGGACTATATGGATAAGCTACATGCAAAATATTATTTATATAAACCGTTTTAATATCACAATGTAGTGTATAACATCTCCGAGCATTTTTAAAAAAAGTTGTCCCTATTTAATTCTGAAATATTTTTGATCCTGGTGATACACCAAGTGTCGAAATGGATCCATCTGGATCCAAACTGTTTGCGTAGGTCAACACTGTTTTGACCCTTAGATTGTAGTGTTAATAAATGTGTCATTGAAATGGTACATGTAGTTTGTACTCTGTACTGTATCTATTTGCTTATGATATGTTTATCTCAATGTGATCACATGATCCAAAGTAGAGGTATTATCCTCCCAATTTGACCTGAGACTCGATTAAATTTCGACGTGTTTATCGCGATTGTTCGTAATACTCTGTGACAAAAAAATAGCAAACCAAAAGCTGGTAATAATCATGTTCCTCGAGGATTGTACAGTAAACCACCTCTAATGCGACCACTTAATGAATAAACATGGCTGTCTTTATAAGCAGGTGGTTGCTTAATGCAGGACAAAAGTTATGCAGAAAGCTCCTACAGGATAACTTTCGCCCTGTATTAAGCTACCACATGCCTTTGCCACTGTGAAGTATTCCCCTTTTTGCTGGTCGCATTAGAGGGGGTTTGCTGTATTCTGATAGCGCATTCTTATACCTTCGGAAATTGTTTCGAAGATTGCCGACGATAATACACGGAATATGCATGAGTCTCAGGTCAAATTGGTAGAATAATAATGTCTGTTTGCTTATGATATGTTTATATTTCAAATTAATCATATGATTTTCAGTAGAGTTAGTGTCCTTTATTAAATTTACATGTTGAATGATAAATGAATTGACGTTACAAATTGATGTCATCCATATATGGTATTTTCGTCAAAACAAGTAAAAGTTATACTGATTCTTGATACATATTCTGCATCTCAAATTATGCATGTTCATTTTCTGATTATTACAACTTTTCGAACGTTTCAACAATCGATAGCCATAATGGAAGGACCTGTCAAAGTTGTCACCTTATAGTCATTTATGCATTCGTATCTCAAAAGTTTCCATGAATCACGAGATCAGTAGTTTCTCAAAAACGCAATGAATCAGAAAAGCAAAACATTTGACATCAAATCATAAGACTCTTTTCATGATGGAAACAGTTTTGACTTTTGTCACTGACCGTTCCAAGGCGGTACTTACGTCTTCCTCCTATTGTATGTTTGTTTTGTCTTTGTGCGTCTCTTGTTGTTTTTTTACTTATGTACATTTGCTGTTTCCTTGTGTTGCTGTTCGGGCGAGTGTTTGTTCTGTATGTGGTGTTTCCTGCATGACTCATTTTTGTACTTTTATTTACCCTTTGAAGTTTCACTGTTGTATTTTCATGTAGCAGTAAGAAATAACGACATCGTGAATATTAATAATATAATTTTCATAGTGGCATATGAACATGTGACATTTTGCCTTGGAGGGGGTGGGGGAGCTGCAGAATCAGATCTATATTACACAATACTCAAACAAGGCAGACACTGAACAGGCGGTCCCTATAGGAGCCGTCTGATCTGGGTCTACTCTGTTTGCAGATGCGTCAAAATGCGCCTACAGCACTCAACTGTAGAATTCACATGACCCAGTCGCACTTCGTACTCCATGAATATTCATGTAAGATATAATTGTGCCACGAGTGATGACTATTATTCACACAAATGATGATAATGGGCTAACGGAATATGAACACTAACAATATATGCCAAGGTAGAACGTGAATAATCTGATGTTATATTTCAAATTCATAAGCCAACAGAACAGACTATGATCATATGACTGCGGAATCATCCGAGCCGGGTCTACTCTGATGTAGTCAGTCTGTTATTTTGATAATTTATTACTGTATTTTCATGCATGATGTAGTTCGAATAGCTGCCAGTTTAAGTCTACTATAACCAGCTTTGAAGATGAATTTCTGATGGATTTTCTTATATATTTAAGGTTTTCTGCTGACACAGTATTCTGCAAGTAAAGTAAATATGGAAGAAGTTTGCCAGTGTAAATAGATAAGTGTTTATCCAATTATCCAATGGAATATGTACACGTGTTACCTCACCTACTAGAAATGTGACTTCAACTCATTAAAGTGACTACTGAACAGACTTCTGTTGGTCAGATGGTAGCTTACAGGTGTATTCTGCTTAGATTTTAGAACTATTTAATTACCAAAAAGATGTGAGACTTAATTTATGCGACTTAAAATTATTTTACTGCTAACAAGCACTTTGCTAAAACAAGAAACTTTAATTGTTGCAGTGGTTTTCAAAGGATTTACTGACGGCATTCAGATATCAGTAATATTTAGGTGACTACATTGGTGCTATGGGAAAATGGACAGTAAACCTTTCCTTTATGACATGAATATCTGAACAACATAATGGTTTTAATTAAATATACTGTATACTGTAAGCTGTAGTTTTATTGTACAAATATATGGGTACAACATAACCCTTTACATCATGAATATTCATATGTAAATAATGACATCATGAATAGCAATTAGGTTATGTTTAGTAATGGCATATGAACACATGTATGTTCAGCCATGACAGAAACTGCAGAATCATGATATTTATTATTGCATACGCAACCAGAGTAGACCCTGATTAGACAGCTACTATAGTAGCGGTCTGATTTCGGTATACTGTGATAAAAGCAAAGACAAAGAAAGGCGTATTAATGGTGTAATGGGTTAATGGTGTTTATTGAATCTGTACGAAAAATTGGCAGTGTTTTGATGCAGACCGTAAACCTGTTAACATTATGTGTTTAAGTGTGTTCCTCGTTAAAGATTCAAAGAATGGTTGATTCAAAGCCATTCTGCTGCTGAAGCCAGAAACATAGCAGTGGTTGTACATAGTTGATTTTAAATATCATGAAATAGATATAGTAAAAACTCTCTAAACCGAACATTGAAATTAGTATCAATATTGCTTTTCCGGACAGATGGCAGTTTATTGCAGGCTCGAAGTCATGCTTTTCACTTTTCATTAAGCATTCGCCTACCCAACTTGTTCTTTATTAAAATTCCTATTTAGAGGGGTTTTACTGTATGGTGATAATATATAATCAAGCTCATAGTTTGATAACAGATTTTCTAGTTGGTATTGATTCAACCATTACTATTCACAATTTGGACATGTCTATAGTATATGTAAGGAATTTTGACCCAGCTGAGATTTTGAACATAATATCGTTTTAGAACTGGATAAATGATCATGAAACAAGTGGTGTTTTTACTGAGACTATAGGTTAACCCTTTACTCCATAATACACCTTTCTTCGCCTTTGCAAGCAGAGTACAACCAGATAGGACGACTGCAATATGACCCGTTTGATCAGGGTCTGCTTTGTTTGTTTATGGTATAATACAGCTCCTATAGCAGCCGTCTGGTCTTCCCTGTTTGCTTATTGTAGAATATAGCTTCAATAGAAACCGTCTGATAAGGGTCGGCTCTGTTTGCTCATCTATAAAATATATCCTATTGGAACCGTCTGATAGGGTCATCTCTGTTTGCTTATGGTATTATATAGATCCTATTGGAGCAGTCTCATAAGGGCTGCTCTGTTTGCTTATGGTATAGTATAGATCCTATAGGAGCCATCTGATCAGGGTCGATTCTGATTGCTACTGGTATAATATTATATAGCTCCAATAAAAGCCATCTGATCAGGATCTGCTCTGTTTGCTGGTGGTATAATATAGCTCCAATAGGAATAGTCTGATCAGGGTCTGCTGTGTTTGCTGATGGTGTTATATAGCTCAAATAGGAATCGTCTGATCAGGGTCTGCTCTGTTTGCTGATGGTATTATATAGCTCCAATAGGAACATCCGCCTGATCAGAGTCCGCTCTGTTTGCATATTGTATAATACAGCTCCAATAGAAATTATCATGGACCTGTCTTTACAGGTTCTACTTATACCAAACTATTTTATGTATATGTGACATTGTGAAACATCTGCTAATTACTATTCATGATGTAATTATTTCTTACATGAGTATTCACGGAGGAAAGGCGTAATGACGGGAATTAGCCAAGGAGTATTAATACAGGGTACATGATAGACTAACTAAGGTCCAAATAATTCACCATTTGTACTTTGATAAGTTAGCCCTACATAGATTAGATTACATGTAGACTGGGATTGTGTGTGCAGTCCAGGTTGTAGGTACTTAAACTTTGACCCCGTGACTATTTAAGTCAGACATAATTATTATGTGACTATTGATTAGCTGATTATTTATTCTTGCATCCTAATCTGGGGTCTTTTTACATATATAGTGTCTTGGTGCCATAAAACCCAGCTCACTAATTCTGAAAGTGGGAGATACTTCGAAATTTATGTCGTATGTACATAATTATGATGTCATGAAATATCTGCTAATTAATATTCATAATGTCATTATTTCTTACATAAATATTCATTAAAGACCGCAATTAGCCCAATTTTATAAACACAGGTTAATGATAGACTTAGGTCCATATAATTCCCCATTTGTACTTTGATAAGTGAGCCCTGTGAGTTTCTGTGGAGTAAAGTGTTAATGCAATACTATCTACACGTTCTATATTAGGCATATTACATGTATATAGACGCACGTTTGTGTGACACACTGCCTTTGATAATGATCCAGATTGGCATTTGAGTAGTTCAATGACTTATTAGGATCCAATCTGTTCACAATTGATCAGAAATTCCACTAAAGCTGAAACAGATTTATGTAGGATAAACATGCCCACAGATCAGAGCTTGATCAGACATATGTTTATGTTATAACATGAGACCCTGATCAGCTACCATATTTTGTTTTTATTTTAACCCTTTCTCTGTTCTTTATTCCAAATTTCAGTACCTACTGAATATGGGAAGGTAGAACATTGTAGCCATTTTCGTTTCAGTGAAGAAACAGACCGTTCAAATTCCACTAGCAAACAGAGCAGATCCTGATCAGATGGCTCCTATAGGTCTACTCTGTTTGCAGATGCGTGAAACACGCGCTTACATAAGGGAAATGGGCTAAAGATAAAGATATAAGGACTAAAGATATAAAGCCCTTATGAGACTTGAAATGTTAAAGATATAAAGCCCTTATGAGACTTGAAATTTTTAAGGCTGCTGCTTATCTTGTCTTTGTCTTATGCCTGGGTTATATTAAAAACATTATTTCTCATTGCACATGGATGTACATACCTGAAGTATTCAGACAAAGTTAGCAAGTATTGCCAAGTCTAGACCAAGAACAAATGGCTCATGCATGAGGTGTTTGAAAACGATCTCTTTGTTGCATCTATGCAAGTCTAGACCCAGAACAAATGGCCCATGCATGAGGTGTTTGAAAATGATCTAGATGTGTTGCATCGATGCAAGTTTAATGTAAAAGTACCAAAAATGGTGCAAAATTGAAATATTAAATCTTTACAAACTGATGGAGATGAGAGTCTGAATACTTGAGGTATTGATGTAACATGTACACGTGTTTTATTTGACAATACTTATACTTGAGGTATTGAGGTAACATGTACACGTGTGTTTTATTTGGTAGGATGTACACGTGTGGTTTATTTGACAATACTTATACTTGAGGTATTGAGGTAGCATGTACACGTGTGTTTTATTTGACAATACTTATACTTGAGGTATTGAGGTAGCATGTACACGTGTGGTTTATTTGACAATACTTATACTTGAGGTATTGGGGTAGCATGTACACGTGTGGTTTATTTGACAATACTTGTGTGAAATATTAACATGTATTACGTGTATGTAGTCTTTCATAAATAATAGGTTTATCATTGTAACTGTATCATGTAGCTTATCAGTGAGGAATGTTATGAATTATTCCATAGTTTGTACATAAATAGATAATTCAAACTTACCATTGATTAAGTTTACAATTACAGTTGAAAGTCGATATCTCGAACTCGTTTAACTCGAACTTCGGGATATTGAAGTAACAGTTCGGTCCTACAAACATTTACAGTATATAATTGTTCTAAAATGTATCACTATGTACATCTAGAAACACACGTGCAGCCCAATGCAGGCCGAAAGTAATGCTTCAAAAACTCCTACAAGAACTTTCAGCATTACTTTAGACCTGCATTAAACAGTGATTTAATTTTTTTCAAAATAAAAATTGAATGTCCCGAACCTCTGTTATCTCAAAGGAATTTGTATTATCCCGTGAAGTTCGAGATATCAATTTCAACTGTAATATAACTATTCTGCCTTTTAGCTCATCTGGAACACAATGCTAATGTGAGATACTTGGATCATCCTGTGTTGTCTGTTATCATGCAAACTGAACAAGAAGGGTTGCTAGACCTAAAATTAGATTTCATTAACAGTTTCTTGAACCCTTTCCCAGTCCAGTTTTCAATATGGATGGTGTAACATTGTAGCCATTTTAGAAAGTAAAGGAACAGATCTATCAAATTCATTTAGCAAACAGAGCAAACCCTGATCAGACGGCTCCTACAGCAGTCATCTGTTTTGGGTCTACTGTGTTTGTAAATGTGTGAAAACACGTTTTCATGAAGAAAGGAGTTGAATGAATTCTTACAAAAGAGGAATGATTTGTAGGTGACCCTTTATCGTTCAGTCTCCTGCATAAGAAGGTCATGGTAGCTTCAAATATATGTATGTGATGTATGTAATACAGGAATGTATACACATGCAGTTGGTATACGTAATAGTGGGGTGTATATACATACATTGGTATACATGTCTTGGCTGGCATTTGAAAACAGCGTGGATAGAGATGAGACGTCGAGTATCTTGACTTCTCATTAGGATCCAAGCTACGTGCATCTGTCTGAATGCATATGTATAAACATACATGTGATGTATGTAATAGATGAATATACATTGTATAAACATGTAGGTGGTGTATGTAAAAGCTACAAATAGAGCCGTTGACAGAACATAACATAAGTGATAGGTGTTATTTGTTCAATAGAAAATTACATTCAGTTGAAATTGCATCTCTTGCACATGTGCCATGATGCTATTGACTACATGTACAAAAGTAGTCTCGGCCAGGTATTATGATTAACTATTATGCAGCTATACGTATCTTGGCAGGCATTTACAAACAACTTTGATATAGATGTGACGCTGTGTACCTTGGCGTCGCATTAGGATCCAAGCCATCTGACATTCAGATAGCAGTTTCTCCAATGTTTGTTCGAATTGAAAATCAGTGAAAAGTTCAGTAAATCAGAGACTGAGCAGACATAATTGTTTCATCATTTGTGTAATTGTGTAATAAATGACTGATTTAAATGAATGGTTGTATTAAATAAATGGTTGTATCTCATATCTGTGTTCTTGTTATTAGACCCATTACTATGACGTGTATATGTACCAGTGATTATGTGATTATGTATGAAGTATAATCGTCATTTGCAAAACATTTGGATCCAGATATTAGATACGCTTAATATTCCAACAGTTCATATACATGTCTGAAACAGGGACATGTATTAAGTATGCCAACAGGTGTACATTGAAGACACTTGCCATATACTGAGCATGCTAACGCTTGACGTATATCTAGTGATTGTAAAATGCTGGCAAATACTTACCGTGCAAACAGCTGACGTATACTTAGTATGCTAACATGGGATGCATACACTGCAAACAGTATATATATTTAGTTCACATACACTTACAACGCAAGCAGTATACACAACAGACTGTTGATATGTTCTCCGTATAGAAACATATGGCATAATCTTAGTCTGCAGGAGTTGATAATATATATATTAACAACCTCTGATAAAAGGAGATCATTCAAAACAGCAATGCAAAAAGAGAAAACTGCTCGGTTTTATTGAGTCTGTTCATGAATAGTCATTAATGGTGCAACAATACTCATCCCCTATCAACGGCTTAATCGGTTGTTTGCATTTCTTAGCAAATAAACAGGTGACATATTCTTAGCAAACTAATAGTTGATAAAGATATAGAAGAAACAAATACCTAAAATATACTAAAACATGCAAATATTAGGCATATACTCTTACAAAGAGCAGACATAAACTTGGCGTGCGTACATACAGTAGACATGTTTGACATGCAAACAACTTACATATGTAGTCTAAGTGTAAATATATACATATGATTTTTAAGGTGATCGTCATGTCATCATGCTGCTAGTATAGTGTTTATCAAAAACACTGCACTCATTAGATTTAGTTTTCAACACTGTAAACAGTGTTTGTTTCGAACTGTTTGTTTGTTCTGTTGCATTTTCCTCCTTTTTCTGTGTTTAAAAGTGGATAAAAAATCAAAGATTGGATCCCGGCGATGAAACAAATCTTACGTATTTTTCATCGTACCCTGTCCGTCTGCAGAGTACAAATTGAGTCAAGCAGGACACACCCATATAGTGGAACTAATAAATATCTGTATTAGCTCTTTGAAGGTAAACGACCCCGCTAGTATTTGAAAATAATGAATATTGTGTCTGTACTGTTTTACATTAACAAAATAGCACATGTAGTCCTATCAAACATACTATAATGTACAATAAACAATCGTAGAACAGGCCACTTATGAAGTCTCGTATTATGTACAATAAACAATCGTAGAACAGGCCACTTATGAAGTTTCGTATAATGTACAATAAACAATCGTAGAACAGGCCACTTATGAAGTCTCGTATAATGTACAATAAACAATCGTAGAACAGGCCACTTATGAAGTCTCGTATAATGTACAATAAACAATCGTAGAACAGGCCACTTATGAAGTCTCGTATAATGTACAATACACAATCGTAGAACAGGCCACTTATGAAGTCTCGTATAATGTACAGTAAACAATCGTAGAACAGGCCACTTATGAAGTCTCGTATAATGTACAATAAACAATCGTACAACAGGCCACTTATGAAGTCTCGTACTGTGGTAGAACCTGTCTTATGCGGTCTATGGCATGTAACATCACATTCAGGTCCTCTAGTTATACAAATTATGCCCCTGGGGTCAATATTGGCCCCACCCCAGGGGTGTCAAGTTTTCAATAGAAACATATAGTGAATACTTTGAAAATTTTCTCCTTCTGAATCTACAGGGTTGTCAGCTTTCATATTTGGCACATTTGGGATAAATTAACAACCAACACGTTTTTTATTTTACTGCATACATGTTTCGATTTACATCTTCATCAGTGCATAACAACTATAATATACTTAACGTCACGAAAGTGACGTCATCGTATAAACAATGGCGGGAAAAAAACGTAACGTTACGACAAGTTTATCCCTTTACTCCATAGATACGCATTTCTACGCCTTTGTAAACAGAGTAGACCTAGATCAGACGGCTCATATCGGAGCCATCTGATCAGGATCTGCTCTGCTTGCTGATGATAAAAAATAGTTATGAGTAATTCATACTATTGGCGTAAATATTTCTTACATAAATATTCAAGGAGGAAAGGGTTAAGAATGACTGAAAATGCATACAGGCGGATTGCAAGAATACGAATAATTCCTATAGAGATATATATAAAAACCAAAAATAGGAAATAACGACTGTATGCCTCTGTAACGTTACGTTAATTAACAGGAAAATATGTGTATCAAGTATATTTAATAGAGCAATTAGATATCATATATAACTTTTAGATATCAAATATAGCTTTTGCATTTAAACCTTTTGGTGTAAGAGTGTCCATTTTATGGATCCAGTATGTTTCTTTGCAAAGTCGTTCTAAATTATCATTAACAATATCGAAAGGCATAAATGTAAAGTCATCTACAGAATGGTTCTCAGAATTAAAGTGTGTTGCAACAGTGGTAGAAAATCTGGAATCGATGAAACCATTTATATCGAATCTATGGCTGTTCATACGTCTAGAAACAGGTTGCATAGTTTGACCAATATATTGTATGTTACATTTCTTACACGATATCAAATAAATGACATTACTTGTAGAACAGTTGGTATTACATCTAAGGTTATAAGTGTCACCTGAAATATTACTCGTGAAGGAAGAACTTGAAATTATATTCTTACAATGAGAACATCTATTTCTATTACAAATCGATAATGCACAAGTATGTTGTTGGGAAGAAAAATTTGAATGCACTAAATGATCCCGTAAATTACGCGGTCTCTTGTAAGCTATTATTGGTCTGTAATTATCATAAACATATTTCACATTTTCATTTTTTGATAACTTAAGTAAGTCCCAATATTTATTTATCACTAAACCTATAATCGGCAAAGACGCATCATATGTGACCACAAAAGGAATGACACTATTATTATTAAATTCCTTATATTTGGCACATAACATTATGTTCAGGTCCTCTACAATAGCAGGCCTCGAAAATATCACTCGTCCGCTCGTAATTACAAGTGGGAAGTGGTGAAGGACGAGTAGAAATTTGAAAGTACGCGTCCGACAGGACGAGTAGCTTTTGGGGGGAGAAATGATAATGTATTTGTAGATCCAGGCCAACTCACGTTTCAAACAGTTGATTCATGTACAATCGGCATTCAAACCTCGCGGTCCGATAAACGCTTGATTTCCTATAACAGGTGCTCGTTGCTGAGTGAGAGAATTGACTGGGATTCGGTTTTCTGTAATTTAAGTTATTTAACAGCCGATTATTTTTGTTTCGGAAGCGAACTGAGTTTATCATTAAATGGAGTATAAGGCTTTACGTGATGAAAACACACTAAAAGAAAGAACAAGAGGGCCAGAATGGCCCTGAAGCGCTCACCAGACAATCAGAGGAGAAGATTTTCAAAGTTTTCACTTTATGTTCCTATTGAAAGATGGCTTCTCCTGGGGCAGGACCAATTTTGACCACAGGGGCATAATTTATATAATATTTGTAGAGGACCTGAACCTGAAGCTATGTGCCAAATATGAAAGTTATGAATCTTCCAGTTTCAGAGAAGATTTTCAATGTTTTTACTATATATTTTTATTGAAAACTGACCACCCCTCGGGTGGGGCCAATTTTAATCCCAGGGGCATAATTTAAACAAGACCATACAAAGTTCTGACTAAAGCCGATCAACTGTTCTTCTGAACGGGTATGTATACCCAAGCATTCCAAACTGATTTTTTGCACTTGAATACTATTATAAATTATTACATAATAATTGCATAATCATAAGTATAACTTTTCAATTTCATGGTAAAAAATATTTCATAATTTATTTGAAATCTTTAATTTGGCATTCTGGAGTCTTTACATGATTTACCCTTCTTCTGAACTGCAGAGCAGGTTATAATAATATCATAATGCCAATCACTATTATTAATTAACCCTTCCCTCATACAAACGTGTTTTCACATTTTTGAAAACAGAGTAGACCCAGATCGGATGCTTCCTATTGGAGCCATCTAATCAGGGCCTGCTCTGTTTGTAAATGAAATTTTATACATCTGTTCCTTAAGTTTCTAAAATGGCTACAATGTTCCACCTATCTATTTCATTATAACTATTTTGTAGATGAATATTCAGTAGATTGTGAAATTTGGAAAAAAAATGACTACAATGTTCCACCTTCCATACTTCATTTTAACTATTTTGTTCATGAATATGCAGTAGGCATTCAAATTAATAATAAACATAGAACAGGCAAAGGGTTAAGGCACAGAGCTCCAGCACCAGGTACAGGTGACCTAAAAATAGCCACTGGTCATCTATCCCACTGCTTGACTGGATGACCTATTTATGAGCAAAGGGAAGATGCTTAAAATCGCAGTCAGCTATAAGTTTGCTAGAAAACTGTCCACCCTGGGGTGTAGCCAATTTTGACCACAGGAGCATAATTTATATAACTTTTGTAGAGAACCTGAACATGATGCTATGTGCCAATATGAAGGCTGAGAACCTTTCAGTTTCAGAGGAGATGATATTCAAAGTTTTCACTATATGTTTCTATAGAAAACAATGCACCCCTGGGGTGGGGCCAATTTTGACCCTAGGGACATAATTTATATAACTTTTGTAGAGGACCTACAGATGATGCTATGTGCCAAAGATGAAAGCTGAGACCCCTGTAGATTCAGAGGAGAACATTTCAAAGGCTCAAATTGTTGACGACGAACGACGCACGACGCACGACGCACGCCGACGGACATCAGGCTATCACAAAAGCTCACCCTGAGCACTTTGTGCTCTGGTGAGCTAAAAAAAGAAATAGTTTTGATCTATTGTAAACGGAAATTAGTTCGTCATGTTAGCGAATCAAAATACAGCGTCACGATAGTCACTGTTACAATCACTCCTAAACCAGTCTGGTAAGGTGGGTAAATGTTTATATCAACACCGTTTGGTTTCGCGCGACGATGTCAAAATAAAATACAGAATGGCCTCAGACTCTAGTCAACAACATATTACGAAGTTTTTGGGTGGTGGCGGAGATGACGAGAGGAGGAAAATAGAGAGAAACAAGAGGGCCTGAAAGGCCCTGACATCGCTCACCAGACAATCAGAGGAGAAGATTTTCAAAGTTTTCACTATGTGTTTCTATAGAAAACTACCCGGCCCTGGGGTGGGCAAATTTTGACCCAAGGGGCATAATTTATGTAACTTTTGTAGAGGGCCTGACATGAATTTTTTTTAAGAAAATGAAAACATATTACAATGTCAATCTAAAGAAGGGCATGTACAAAGTATGTAAACCCTCTCCCTGGGCAAATTGGTTGAATTTCAGAAAGAATAAATTAATCTATACATGTACTTATGATATTCAAAATTTCAGATAGTTTCATTACACCTTCATGAGTTATTATTATTCATATCTTAATTTATTTTCAACCCTTCCCCTGTTCCATGTTTATTCAAAATTTAAATATCTACTGAATATTCATGGACAAAATAGTTATAATGAAATATGGAAGGTGGGACGGTGTAGCCATTTTAGAAAGTAAAGAAACATCTTTAATATTCCATTAACAAACAGAGCGGACCCTGATCAGACAGCTGCTATAGGAGCCATCTGATCTGGGTCTGCTCTGTTTGCAAATGTGTGAAAAGGTGTTAACATGGGGGAAAGGGTTAGTTAACATATTATAAGTATAAATAAAAGTACACAAAATGAAAATAATGTAATGCAATTTGCACTATATCATATCATAAGCAAACAACAGATTGAACAGATGGCTACTACATTAGCCATCTAATCAGGGTCTGCTCTGTTTACAAAGGTGTAGAAAGGCCTATGGAGTAAAGGGTTAATTGTCCTAATTAATGTGCAACAGGCGACATCTAACTATGACAATTTTCTTTGTTTGGGTCTGCAATATTACCGCAGATCTACTAACAACAAAGGAGGCAATCCAGTTGTTATCAAAAAGGGAGATAACCTACCTTTAAATGTATGCTAAAAATAGACACCAGTAAATGTTTAACTAGAGATATGCCTGTCTCCCTTAATTGGCTTGCAACTGCAAGCTTGTTGCAAACTTAATCCTAGCCAATTTTTTTAATGAGCTTGCGATATAGGTTTGGATTAGCTAGCATTTAGCCCTGGTTATATACAAGTTTAGTGAACCAAGAAAACCCATCCATATGCATAAGTGATCTGCAATTATCCCTAGTCAATATGCTTTTGGCTGATCACTCACTCTTCAAAGGTCCTATACCTTAAGCCTGCTAATATTACACAAGCTACTCGCTTTGTTTTTTTTAGCATTTATAATAACCTTTGCAAACAGTCTGGATCAAGATGAGATACAAAGTAACTTGGCATCTCATCAGGGTCCAAACTGTCTTTCACTATGACATTTGTTTTTTAAAAGATATGGAAGGAAACAACTTTTGCAGCTCTATTTACCACAATGGCTTCAAATCTACACAATTCTGAAATTTTCAAAGAAACAGGATCTAACAATAGTCTATGAGGAAATGGGTTAAAAACAGTGTGAACAAACAGACACTAATTCTGAAGCAGACAACTTCATAGAGTTTTGACCAGGAACTTGCCCTCTCAAGTGATTGCATAACAGAATCTGATGGACTGCTAGCTCAGAGGAACCTTTATAGTGTAAGCCAATTTTAAAGTATAACCAACAGGGCAGGGCCAATTTTAACCTCAGAACTATGATATTAACCACTGTCAATAAGGTCTACTAAGTTAATCTATACACCAAATATCTAAGCTCTGTGACATGTAGTTTTTGACAAGAATTTTTTTGAAGTTTTCCCCATGCATAACCTAAGTGAGCCCAGCATTCTGCTAATTGTACAGAAAACAACAGTCAGCTAGAGAAAACTGGCCACCCCTGGGACCGTAGCGGGGCCAATTTTGACTCCAGGGACATAATTTATATTACTTTTGAAGAGGACCTATAGGTGATGCTATGTGCCAAAGATGAAAGCTGAGAACCCTGTAGATTCAGAGGAGAAGACTTTTAAAGGTTCAAATTGTTGACGACTGACGACGCACGACGCACACCGCACGACGCACGACGGACGACGTACGCCGACGGACGACGGACATCAGGCAATCACAACAGCTCACCCTGAGCACTTTGTGCTCTGGTGAGCTAAAAAAGAAAAGACCAGCAAACAAGGCATAAATCTTCGTCTATGCCAGTCCCATAATTTGATATCGTTGAACGGTTCTAACTTTTACTTTCGGTTTACTTCGACAATAAGTACGAAAAATAGCATGTCGGGCCGAGAGCGGCACATTGATAGGACTACATCTTTGTTGAAAAACGTGACCACGGCGTTCAATATGAGTGATGCTTTTCTTCATGCTCGAGTACAAATTAGTTTATACCTGATTTCAAATTTTGAGTTGCTCAAACTTCCCATGCTATAATATTAGAGTAAATATCCATGTCTACTCTTTTTGCATATGTACAGTGAAGACCTAAATCAGCCAAATTCCTAGTTGGAGATCACAGAATAATCTGTTTTTAAAACAAAAAAGTAAATTAATCATGATAATTTTACATACTTCAAATCAATGAATGTTTTGAAATAATTCTGACTAATTAATGATTATGTTAATAGTGGATAGAGATTTACATGGATATAATGTCGAAGGTAATATCAATCTACAGTGTAAACAAAACATATAATATAACTAACAAACTCAATCAGATCAAAATTATTTTCAAGTATTTACCTAAGATATGTAGGACGAGTAACTTTTTAGGAGGACGAGTAAGAATTCCAAGTCACTCGTCCTACAGGACGAGTGGCTTTTGTAGGACGAGTGGCTTCCAAAGAAATTTTCGTGGCCTGAATAGTGATATAAATTATGCCCCTAGGGTCAAAATTGGCCCCGCCCCAGGGTTGGCTAGTTTTTTAAGCAGACTGTTGTTCCAGTTTTGTGTTACAGACTGCTTGGTTCATTAGTTAGGCATAGGGAAAAAATTTAAAATCTGCTTGCAAAAAACTGCATGCCCCAGAGCTTAGATATTTGGTGTATAGATTTACTTGTGTTTGTGTAAATTGTGTTAATATCATAGTTCTGAGGTTAAAATTGGCCCTGCCCTGTGGGTTATACTTTAAAATAAACTTTTACAGTATAAAGGTTTCCCTTGAACCACCAGCTAGCCAGCTAGTGCATTGGAGAGGTCAAACTTAAGTTCATCTGTTCTATACACTAACTTTTGTCTGCTTCAGAATTATTGGCTGTTTGTTCACAATGTTTTAATATATACCAATCTTACAATTACGATACAAACCACATAATTATGAAGTTACAGATCAGAATCCAAACTGTGCTAATTTCAGTCAAGTCATGCTTAACACTGATAGGATTATAACACTGAGTTTATGTTATCTGTTAGAAATTAACACTATCAATGACCCTCTAGTTTTATATAGAAATATATTGTGAAACCTAAATAGTAATCTTCTTTTGAAACTGGAAGTTTCTCTGCTTTCATATTTGGCACATAGCATCATCTTGAAGTCCTCTCCAATACTTATATGAATTATGCCCTGGGTTCAAATGAAGCCCCGCCCCAGGAGTGACCAGATTTCTATGCAAACATAGAGAAAACTTTGTAAATCGTCTCCTCTGAATGTCTGGTGAGCGATATCAGGGCCACCATGGCCCTCATGTGGATAATTATCACTGATAACAGATTTAAATAGTTCATAAGGGCGCACTGAATGATGTCTCTACGCTTAATTTAACATAACGTACCAGGCTGTACCGCTGTAGACGAACTTTTGATAACTTTGCAAACAAATAATAGATAGTACCGTGTACATCTGCCGATCACGGTGCAAAGTGTAAAAATAGCTGATAATAGTTTTTCAAATTTACAGACAAATAAGTGAAATACTGTTTCAATCAGACAAACATTATGTACAACAACCATTTCGCGTTTTTAGTATACTCATAATGATATTTGCATCAGTCCGTTTAAAAACTTGAATAATAGAAAAACAGATTTAGGTTCAACAATATGGGCTAGTATTGGTTAAGACAATGTCGTTACAACTATAGGCATATTTTACAAACACATCAAGGACATGTGACTTTGATAACCGAGTTGTTGATGGCATACGTGCAATCTAACAGCTGTAGGTTGATATGTTATCTGTTGCCGTCATCTCGTCAACAAAATAGGTGGCCCTGGCAAGAACCGTATGATTATGACAATATTGTAGATAATAATTTATTGATAAAATATCTATTAGAATGTGAAACATGATCCAGATGAGGACATCTTTGTACTTAGTATCAGCTATAGATCATCCGTGCTATTTTGACATGAAAACAAAACAAACCAATACCAAACGTCAACATAGGGAAATAGGTAATTGCTTCCAAAGTTCAATAATTAAGACGTGTACATACACATGCAGTTCTACCTGTTTACATTGTTAATATTCATCTGAATGTCATGGCTGCACTGTACATCAGACTATATACATTGCTGGATAATACATGTGTAATTCATGAACAGGGAGGTGTATAACCCATCTAGCATTCCATCATCATGTTACCCTGAGTGATTTGTCAAACAGTTTTGATCCTGACTGGACCCCGTGCTACTTGATGCATTCAAATTGTTTGTAAAGGTAAACGTACCTTTGATTAGTATAACCCAGTACTCAGTAACCTCACCATATTACCTACTTATTCAGTCAGTTAATTTAACGACCAAATACTTATTCTATTCTGTAAACTCCATTACACTACCTACTTATTCAGTGAACTTATCATAATCTCTACCTTTTTCAGTAACTTGATCATGCTGCTTACTAATTCAGTGCCTTGATCACACTACATACTAATTCAGTAATGTCGTCATACTACATATTTAGTAACTGCATCATATTACTTATTTACTAAGTATTGACAAAACCACCTGCTTTGCATGGCAGTTATAAAGACAATACCGTCGTGCAGTTACTGCGTTAAGAATATAAACTGAAGTCAACTTATTTGAAATGAAATATTCCAGAGTTCAGACAGGCCACGCTGTGCATAATACTCGGAAATATAGCACAGACACCGAGGGGCCCACGTTGGTTTTCTCTGTTCGCAAAGGACATATGCGACTCGTTTCCCTTAGTGATCCGGTTGAAGCAGCCTTTAGAAGCAATTAGCGAGTTTATGAAGTAATGTCATGTTGTAATTTAGCAGTTAACGGACCAAACAACCAAACGTAATAAACACTATATGCGAGACCAACGTCCTGGTGTCCGTCTGTCGGTCTTGTTACATTTTGATAGAATAAGGGACTGATACATAACGAGTTTACAAACCCCAGCCTGCTCGAGCTGACCTATATGCTATTTAAGATGTTCAAAGTGTCAAGTATTTTAGATGTTCAAAGTGTCGAGTATATTAGATGTTCAAAGTGTCAAGTATTTTAGATGTTCAAAGTGTCAAGTATTTAAGATGTTCAAAGTGTCAAGGATTTAAGATGTTCAAAGTGTCAAGTATTTCAGATGTTCAAAGTGTCAAGTATTTTAGATGTTCAAAGTGTTAAATATTTCAGAGAATCAGAGTACCAAGTACTTTAGATAATCAGTGTGTCAAGTATTTTAGATGGACAGGGCGTCCAGTAGTTTAGATCCCCATGAGACTTCAGTTGGATCCGTAATGTTTGCAGATATTATCATTAACCCATGCCTTGTTGAATGGTCATGTAAGAAGTCATACTATGTATATCAGCTGAATGTTTATATTTTATAATTGCTTGTGTACACATAACGATGTGGTATTAGAAGAAACTGTAGATACATATATCTATAATACCTTTATAACCAATCAGAGAACAGATCCGTAACAGATGGTTCCTGCAGAATCTGGGTCTACTTTTTTGCAAAGACGTGATCTAGCGTTTATATGGGGGAACTGGTTATTTCGTTCACATGTAGCAAGAAGTATAGAATAAACTTGTTACGGCTCCCTTTTTCCTTCTTTTCTTCCGTCATTCGTTCCTTCGTTCCTTCCTTCCTTATTCGTTTCATTCCGTCCATTCTTCCCTGTACGTCTGTTCGCTTTGTTCTTCTTGTCCTCTCGAATTCACAATAACTAATAATAGAATTTTAATATGAATTCGGCATGTCTGTGGGTCTTTCGGCATTGATGGGATGTGTGCATTTGCTATTTGTTTATAGTGTTTATTTTTTGTAAATAATAAAATCGGTTTTCTTAAGATATTTTTGTCTTAAATTAATAGTAAATTAATTCAGAATAAATATGTACATATGTGTCAATGGAAAATAGAGATATTCAGAGAAAGAAAAAATAGGAGAGAGAGGAGAAGAGAGAGAGGGGGAGAGAGATAGAGTGAAAGGGGCAGGGAGAGAGAGGAGAGAGAGGAGAGAGAGGCAGATTGATAGATAGAGAGAGAGACAGAGAGAGACAGAACAGAGAGAGAGAGACCATCACACACACATAGGTAAATAATTGTATCTAAAGGCGTGTTTCCGTTTGATCTCGGTCAATTTTGATTAGGATAATAAGCGTTTTGTACGCAACTTGCGTCAAATTAGTAAGAGAGATAATGCAGTCAAACAATTGACGAATTTGTGAAAGAGTTACGCAACATGAAAGCAGAAAATCAATAATACAGAATAACTGTTCTGTAACGGTCGATAAATGAGAAACTGTTCAATGATCACGTGTTTTTGTAAAGCAGGAACTTTTTTAATGGATAAACCATTTATAACAGATGAGTCCTGTCATCATACATTCAGCTACCACGTTTCTAAAACACGAAATACTGGACTGTTTTGGAATGATAGATTGAGGAAGGTTCTACTGTATATTAATCTGATAGTGTGGGAAAAAATGGACGAGTTCAACTTCACGGGCGATGGCAAGCTGATTTTAGCATTTGATTGTCAATAGTTTCATTTTGTTATTCTTATAATAAAAGCAAATCAATAAAGATTACACGTATAAAAATGGTTTTGTCTTTTCGGGCTTATCTTTTCATCGGTACATTTCTCGTCATAACAACCGGAAATTAAAGCTATAATAGAACTGTCCTCCCATACTTTCTTGATTATACAATGTACCAATGGGGCACTCAGCGGGATATAAATTGCTGATATGTTCTGACCGCGTGACTCTTTCGAACAAACAAACTTGGGCAAACAGTACAGGCTACAGATCTAGATCAAACTGTCCTTGAAGAAACAGTTGTACCAGGGTCTTTATTATTGGTTGTTTTGTCGGTCCTGTTAGTTATCAAAATGGTATTAAATGAATTTATATCGCATTATTCTGCGTTTCAAGTGAATATTTAGGATACATAGGGAAGATCCACTTCAAACACGTCGACTGATATCAAATCATGCAGACGCTCGATTAAACGTCGATATTGATGTACATTAATAAACATGAAAAGTAAAGTGTACAGCTGCCCGTATAATACATTAAATTACAGACGGGGTTATGAAAAGCGGAGACGTAAATAGGCCTACATGTTTGCTCAACAATGTTGTCACATTGCATATGTCTGCTAAATAATACTATCACTTTGCATATTATTGTTTACTCTTGTGTAGAAGACACGTTACTGTTGTCTAACCTTTTAATTGATGAATATTCATGTAAGAAATAATAGCCATGAATATTGATTAGACGTACAGTAGAGCCACTTTAAACCGGGCGTTTAATTCGGTGTAAATATAGGTCTTGGGGACAAGTGGCAGCTTAATGCAGGGTAAAAATAAAAGACTTTCACCATGCATTAAGCAGTCATCAGCCTAAAGGTATCTAAATACTTCAGTAATAGAATTCCGATTTTGATATACTTCTCTAATGGTATGATGAACAAGGGAATGGTTGATCATGGCAGAAGATCTAGATTATTTGGGGCAAGATTAAGCCACGTTTAGTCTTCAAAGGCGTATGTATGAGGTCAAGGGTTAAACATACTTTGCTCGCAACTGTTCCTCAAAATATTCGACCACAGTCTACAATAAGAATGTAAAACAGTTTAGGTGATGTCTACGCCAATAACTCGGCGTCTATTCTGAATCAAATCTGTTTCAAAACATCATCGGCGTTATTCGATCTGATAAAGTGTACAGCAAAAATCACAAAATGTTAACATTCTAAAACATGAATACAATTATCAGTATCTATGACATGTAGAAGCTTAAAGTGTAGAGGCTGAAAGCGTGCGGCTAGCTGTTCTGCTAGCTTAACTTAATGGACGGTGAAAGTGTTTCAACTACCTGTTCTGCCAACTTTACTTCAAACAGTGTGAATATGTTGCAGCTAACTATTCTGTTAACCCTTTCCTCCACAAATACGCCTTTCTACGCTTCTGTAAAAGTCACTGTTTTAAACCATTGTGATAAAAAGAGCATTTGCTCCTAAGGGGCAAATGCTCTATTTATCACAATGATTTCAGAAATACAAAATTCTAAGTTTCCTTTTCTCTAGTTAATGCTCCTTTTCGGTAGATTTATTCAAAGAGGTAAGATCTAAAATAGCCTATGAGGAAATGGGTTAATTTTAATTAATAAAGGGTGGCATTGTTGCGAATAGATGCTCTGCTAATTAGTACAGGGTGGTATTGTTGCGAATAGCTTTTCTGCTAATTAGTACAGGTTGGCATTGTTGCGAATAGCAGCTTTGCTAATTAGTACAGGATGGCATTTTTGCGAATAGCTGCCCTGCTAATTAGTACAGTGTGCCATTGTTGCGAATAGCTGCTCTGCTAATTAGTACAGGGTGGCATTGTTGCGAATAGCTGCTCTGCTAATTAGTACCGGGTGGCATTGTTGCGGATAGCTGCTCTGCTAATTAGTACAGGGTGGCATTGTTGCGGGTAGCTGCTCTGCTAATTAGTACAGGATGGCATTGTTGCGGATAGCTGCTCTGCTAATTAGTACAGAGTGGTATTGTTGTGGATAGCTGTTCTGCTAATAAGTACAGAGTGGCATTGTTGCGGATAGCTGCTCTGCTAATTAGTACAGGATGGCATTGTTGCGGATAGCTGCTCTGCTAATTAGTACAGGGGTGGCATTGTTGCGGTTAGCTGCTCTGCTAATTGGTACAGGGTGGCATTGTTGCGAATAGCTGCTCTGCTAATTAGTACAGAGTGGCATTGTTGCGGATAACTGCTCTGCTAATTAGTACAGGGTGACATTGTTGCGGATAGCTGCTCTGCTAATTAGTACAGGGTGGCACTGTTGCGAATAGCTGCTCTGCTAATTAGTACAGGGTGGCATTGTTGCGGATAGCTGCTCTGCTAATTGGTACAGGGTGGCATTGTTGCGAATAGCTGCTCTGCTAATTAGTACAGAGTGGCATTGTTGCGGATAACTGCTCTGCTAATTAGTACAGGGTGGCATTGTTGCGGTTAGCTGCTCTGCTAATTAGTACAGGGTGGCATTGTTGCGGATAGCTACTCTGCTAATTAGTACAGAGTGGTATTGTTGCGAATAGCTGCTCTGCTAATTAGTACAGGGTGGCATTGTTGCGGATAGCTGCTCTGCAAATTAGTACAGGGTGGCAGTGGAGCAACTAGCAGCTTTGCTAACGTTGCCAAGCCTTCAGATTATCGAGGGAATATTGAATTATTGAAAAAATAATATGGTCAAGCAGGCAAGCCACATACAAGACGCAACTACCACCAGAACATTGATAGACAGCATGTCACACACAGAACCACACAAACAAACACACACACACACGCGAGATGAATACAGAAAACACCAACAAACACACAATCACCAGAAACAAACATTCCGAACATGAACAAAGGCACATTTATATACCTGTAGTTAGCGTAGTTATAATTCTAACCCGCTGATATATCTATAGTAGAACATGTGTACAGTTATACAATATTAACTTCACAACAGCAGCTGTTAATTGATTGTGTGATGACCGTTAAAATTCGCCCCTACTTCATTATCAGTGTTATATTTTCTGGTCCTTCGGGATCATTTGTTGTTATTAGTTTTGAAAATTGAATACTGCTTTACACATGAACATACTCAATAAACCCGAGTCTGCAACTTTTCGCATTGCTACTTTTGCTTTGGAAGGATCTCTTACTTTCAGAAAATTTGTATAAAATAAGTCTAGATCTGGAATGTTATGGTGTGTAGTAGAGGCAGGTTGTGGCTTAACCTATTCCCTCCTACACTATTTTTGATCCAATTGCTTTGAATAAATCTACCGAAAAGGAGCTTTTACTGGAGAAAAGGAAATTTTCGAAATGTGTAGTGTTGAAACCATTGCGATCAATAGAGATTTGCTCCATAGATTTTAGAATTTGTTTTTCAGAGGAATCAAAAGGCGTTAGAGGGAGGGAATTGTTAATGCTTGCCGACGGTAATACAGAAAGTCCCCAAGCAGCTTTTGACGTATCCTTCATTACTTTTCTACAGTTACTATGTTTGCAGTTCAATCATTGTGTACACTAGCGATAGATGGACCCAGTTTGTTTCACTTAAATACGTTTTGTTTTACTTGCACTTTACCACTGCATTTCGGATCGCGGTTGTTGTAGATTAGTCGGAGAAGGGATACGTTAATTTACACTGTTTGTCTTTTAGGGTCGGTGGACTAAGTTTGTGGGTGGTTAACGCCTTAGTGAAATGTGTCACTGACCTTTCCAAGACTATACATCCATTTTTCCCAATTGTTTGTTATTTGTAAACTATTTTTAATGTAAGACTTGCACAAGCTGTAAGGGTGATTCTTGTAGCTCCAATATATGATGAGGTGCTTAATGTCTCCCTGCATGACTCACATTTATACTGTTTGTGTTAGACTGGTTATGACATGAATACTCTAACTTAACTACCACTTTGTCTTAACTCTATACTCCTCAGATAATGCCTTTTGGCATCTTTGCAAACAGAATAGACCCAGACCAAACAGCACCTATGCTGAAACAACAGACACGCATGAATATGAAGTCTATTTGCTTTTCCTGTAAGTCAGTTGGTTGTAGAAGGCAGCATAGCGAAGTTCTTGACACTCGCTCTCCACTTTGTCCTGTATTTCGCTGCTCTCTGAGATGTTACAAAGCTCAAACCCATCAACCCCTTGAGATTATCTTCCCATGACTATAATTACAAGCTTTTCATATGTTAGGATCCTAAGTTATGTAACATCTCATCTCCTAAGTATTTTATTCTTCTCTCCAGTTATGCTGTCATTGTCTATGTCTCACAAGAATAGAGGACTATTGAGACGACGAAGATGGAGCTGATATGCTATTTTCTTTTCTTCCTGTATAGTTAATATTCCTTTTCAGTAGATTTATTGAAAGTGGCTGGGTCCAAGAATATCCTATGAGGTAATGGGTCTGAAAATAGCCTATGATGTAATAGGTCTAAAAAATGAATTGCAGTTGAGGGATGGTTGAATGGAAAAGTAGTAAAGTTTGCGATAAAAATAAAGTGGAAGTTTAGGCCGAGACATTGAGGTTGGGACATGGGTGAAGTTGATGATGAGAATACAGTGGAAGTTTAGGTCGAGACTTGTGCAGTATTTGTTGTAATATAATCAAATTGCACTTGTCCCGGCCTGCATGCCCACAAACTGCCGCAAGGAACTATGTGTTGTCCAGGCCTGCATGCCCACAAACTGCTGCAAGGAACTATGTGTTGTCCAGGCCTGCATGCCCACAAACTGCCGCAAGGAACTATGTGTTGTCCAGGCCTGCATGCCCACAAACTGCTGCAAGGAACAATGTGTTGTCCAGGCCTGCATGCCCACAAACTGCTGCAAGGAACCATGTGTTGTCCAGGCCTGCATGCCCACAAACTGCTGCAAGGAACCATGTGTTGTCCCGGCCTGCATGCCCATAAACTGCAGGGAACCAAGTATGATGAAAGAGATTGACATTGAACATGAAAGTCATAGGAGTTGGAGATATTGAACTATTCTGTGAGTGTCCAAGTCTGCAAAACACTAAATGGAGAGCCATACTAAAGGTAAGTGAGGAAGAAGTGGAACCAGTTCACAGCCTTCCAATTACTGCAGGGAACCATAACAAAGTAGGGACTAATGTAAGTTTTGGACTAGGGTACCAACCTGGGATTGGGACATGGCGAGGGGTCCAAAAGTCAGCCGGAAACATTTTTTTTCAAGGTCAGGGAAAAGTTAGGGAATTTTTTAATTAAACGATTCAAGAGACTTTATACTTAGGGTGCATATTAGGACATGCCATGTTTGGCATTCAATATTAAGCAATTAAATTTTTTATTAAATGATCAAAGCACTACTGCTGTGTATATAGTTGTCATTAAGAGCGGTGGTAAGGAATGGCTGATGGGGAGGACGGAGGCCAACATTTATTGATCATGACCATAGATGACCAATTAAACTTCTGTTCACATGAGGCCAGGGAAAATTGAAATTCGGTTAGGGAAAAGTCAGGGAATATTATTTTTTGTTTTGTGGGAACCCTGGGGGACCAGACCTTACACAATTGTAGTACAGTATGCAGAGTTGGTGACCACAACTGGTGATGAGTGATCAGAGCAAAAGATAAATGTGTTGTAATGGTTGCCGAGCAACAGATAAATGTGCAGTAATAGTTGCCGAACAACAGATGAATGTGCAGTAATGGTTGCCGAGCAACAGATTAATGTGTAGTAATGGTTGCCGAGCAACAAATAAATGTGCAGTAACGGTTGCCGAGCAACAGATAAATGTGTAGTAATGGTTGCCGAGCAACAGATAAATGTGCAGTAATGGTTGCCGAGCAACAATAGGAAGTGAAGCTGGTCGGCCATTTTCATTTTGTTATAGCAAGGAAGCGATGCTCTCGACAGAGGAAATTCCATTGTTGCTCATGACTCCGTATATATACATCAGAATTTAGAGGGATACACGGCTTTTATACATGGCTAATTGACCAATCAAAATCGAGGATTTTACTTTGCATTATAATAAGTGCTATTATAACGTATTAATCAAGGTCCATGCTTATAAAACTTTTAGTTGAGTCTGAGTTCGTTCTCAAGCTTTTGATTGGTCAGATTTGAGCCCCAAATCTGATCAATCAAAAGCTTGAGAACTCAAATCGGACCATTCAAAAGCTTAAGAACGAACTTAGACTCAACTAAAAAGCTTTATAAGCATGGACCCTAATTGATATTCATGACGTTATCATTTATTACATGAATATTCATGGATGAAACTGTTAATATCATGAATGGTTGAGTCTTAGTTCGTTCTCAAGCTTTTGATTGGTCAAAGGCTCAAATCTGACCAATCAAAAGCTTGAGAACTGTTAATATCATGAATGGTATCATGAATAGTAATTAGACTAATTTTTATAATGGCACATGGACACAGGGATATTTTGCTTTGACAAACAGAGCAGACCCTGATCAGACCTCTACAGGATCCATCTGATATGGGTCTACATTGCTATAACCCTTTCCCTGTTCTATATTTAATACACAGTTCAATACCAACTGAATATCTACGGACAAAATAGATATAATAAAATATGGAAGGTGGTATTGTTGTCATTTTAGAAACTTAAACAGATCTATCAATTTTCATTAGAAAACAGCAGAACCATATCAGATGGCTCCTACAGAAGCCGTTTGATCTGGGTCTTCTCTGTTTACAAATGCGTGAAAATAGTTTTATATGAAGGGATGGGTTACCTAAAAGATGTAAAGGTGTAAACTATGTAAAACAGAGCAACAACTAAAGGTGCTTATTTACATACCTTCTCCATTCATACCTCTGGGTTTGGTGTAGAAATACAGGGTTAAATCCAGACCTACATGCTCCCAACATATTCGCTGTAGTTTATAAGGTTTCACTAAATAATTTATAGACTACAGATCGAGTTGAAAAAGTATTATTTTCTGATAAGCATTGTCACATTCCAGTTTTTATATTCACACATTTCGTCCAATTTCAGTTACCGCAATAGCCACTTAATCATAATGGAAGCTTCAGTCAAGTAGACAGATAAAACGCTTACTGAACATTGTTACAAAATTGTATGACTAAGCAACATGGCTTTCACTAAATGAAAAGCTGGCGAAGAGTCTGAGAAAGTGGCGAAACGTTGAAAATACTCAAACACATAGGCCATCGTACATTATTTCCATGTCTAGTTCGTTCCACACTTCCATTGTTATGTCTAATATTGATTTTTATGTGCACATAGTGGTTAGAAAAATTAAAAATCTAAAGCGACTCTGAAGGATCATTAAAACCATTCGTCTACAAGTTAAAAATAATCGCAATGAGCAAATGCCTTACTAAGATCTTATTAGGTTGTACACTTTATGTCCCCCAGGGAAAGGGGGGCATATTCTTATTACAGTAAAACTTCAATAGCTCGAGCAGCACCGAGTCGAGGTTAGTGCTTAGCTTGAGGTCTAGACGAAGTCCCGGATAAATGTGTTCTTAATTCAATGTAATATAGTAATACAATGGCTGGGTCAAAAATGCTCAAGGATCTGGACTTGTTCGAGGTATAATTTTACCTCTTCACTTGTTAATTTGTTTTAAGCGGTGTTGGCTCGAAGACATGAATTCTGAAAGGAGGTGATCCCCCGAGAGCAAAAATTGCAACACAAAAAGAGAAAATTGCAGACTCGGTTTTATTGAGTCTGTTCTTGAACAGTAATTGAAAGTGCAACACTGCTCACGCCTTTCCATGTGCCATTATAAAAATTAGTCTTAATTAACATTCATTGGTATTATTAATTAACATTCATGATATTTTCACATGTGAAAAAATTACCTGCTGATTGTGGCTTCTCACCTGTCAGCCTGCTTTTCACGAGTAATCAATTAGTAATGAATTTTGCGGATCAAACCTTTCAATGGAATAATTACAGGGTACAGAATGAAGCATGTACGATAATAAATATGTTTAATGAGGTTTGCTTACGAGTAAATATTGTTTTGTGTTTTTTAGAGTTGAATGCACATGATTAGAAAATATCTTGTATGCCAAAAATCATTTAATTAAATAATTCTGAAACTTTACCCAACCAAGAAAGGGAGGTACCGTAATACAGTCATATACACAAACGTGAAATAAAAAAAACGCACAAGATGCAGGTTTGCATGCTCATATTTATTCAGCAAAATGATGTGAGGTAAGGAATTGTTTAGAAACAACATGAAAAGTTTCTTGTTTGTGTCTCCTAGGGAAAGTTGGGAGGGGGCATATTGCGTTTGACCCATTTCTTCTTATTACAGTAAAACTTCAATAGCTCGAGCATCACCGAGTCGAGGTCAGTGCTTAGCTTGAGGTCTAGGCTAAGTCCCGGAAAACGTCGTTCTTAATTCAATGTAATATACAATGGCTGGGTCAAAGAATGACTGGTTCGAGGTATAATTATATCCCTTCACCTGTTAATTTGTTGTTTTAAGCAGGTTTGACTCGAATACATGAACATGTGACACAATTACCTACTGATTGTGTCTTCTCACTTATCAGTCTGCATTTCGCGAGTAATCATCTAGTAATCAATTTTTTGGGTCATACCTTTCCATGGAATAATTACAGGGTAACAAATGTGTTTAATGATGTTTGCTTATGAGTAAATATTGTTTTGTTGTTTTTAGAGTTAAATGCACATGATTAGAAAATATATTTTGTATGCCAAAATCATTTAATTAAATAATTCTGAAACTTTACCCAACCAAGAAAGGGGGGGGGTAATACAGTCACATAAACAAACATGCCCTAGCGATGACATGAAATTAAAAACACACGAGATACAGGTTTGCATGCTCGACTTTATTCAACAAAATGATATGAGGTAAGAAATTGTTTATAAACTGATCATGTAATTGATAAACAACATGAAAACACTAGCATCATGTTCATGTCCTCAACAAAAGTTATATGATTTATACCCCGGGATCCATAGGCGTTGGACTCATGAAATATGTCTAAAATAAGTTAAAATGTCCCTAAATTTACGTTTTGTAACATTTGGAGCCGAAAAAAAAAGCTTGGGGCGTTTTGAGACAAAAGTACAAAAATGAGTCGTGCAGGAAACACCACATACAGAACAAACAGTCGCCCGAACAGCAACACAAGGAAACAGCAAATGTCAAATGTACATAACTATAAAAACAACAAGAGACGCACAAAGACAAAACAGACATACAATAGGAGGAAGATGAAAGTACTGCCTTGGAACGGTCAATGACAAAAGTCACTGGGGGGGGGTTAAACCGGTTTTTGGGCGCCCAACCTCACACTTATTCCGTCCCCACCCTGAAATTTTGTATATTCTATATAAGAGAAAGGCAAATAACTCTCGGGCCATCCGATCCACGGGTGCTCCGCTTCAACTGCAATTATTTTCGACCGGAGGGGAATTTTCCCACAAAACAAAGATTATATAGAAAGAAAAATGTTTTATCTACACGCTGGTACCAAATATCCCATACTTTGTCTCCGTTTTAGCGAGTACGAGGGGCAAATACCTTCAGAAAACCGTGTTTTTATTTACTCGGAAACGATACAGATGGCGAACAAGTGCTCGATTTCACTAAAATCCCTATTCGGGAGCGAATCTGACGCTCTTTTTTGGTAGATCCTGAGGAGAAATTATGAAACATGTTCAAAAAGAATTTCGCATACCGGTGACAATGCATTCTACCGCCACAGATCCGATTATATCTTTTCCAACACTTCAACGCTAACAGACTCCACCATTTTGCCCAGCAAGCGTCTATTCGAATTTATTTAGTTAACCGACTGGTCAATTATGTAAAAATTCAAATTATGGAACCCTGCTTTCTTCGTGATAGTGCACGGCGAAGTGGGGAACCAGTGTGTATTCTTCTGAGCGCTTGACGCGTTAAAATGAAAGTAGCCTTTATTGGTCCTCGGAATTGTCCGAAAAGATTTAATCGGATCTGTGGCAATAAAATGCGATGTCACCGGTATGTAAGATTCCCTTTGAAAATATTTCATCATTTCTCATTAGTATCTACCAGAAAGAAGCGCCAGCTTCGCTCCCGAATAGGAATTTTAGTGAAATCGAGCACTTGTTCGCCAACTATATCGTTTCCGAGTAAATAAAAAACACGGTTTTCTGAAGGTATTTGCCCCTCGTACTCGCTAAAACGGAGACAAAGTATGGGATATTTGGTACCAGCGTGTAGATAAAACATTTTTTCTTTCTATATAATCTTCTTTTTGTGGGAAAATTCCCCTCCGGTCGAAAATAATTGCAGTTGAAGCGGAGCACCCGCGGATCGGATGGCCCGAGAGTTATTTGCCTTTCTCTTATATAGAATATACGAAATTTCAACTTTGTCTCAAAACGCCCCAAGCGTTATTTTTTCGGCCACAAATGTTACAAAACGTCAACTTAGGGACATTTCAACTTATTTTAGACATATTTCACGAGTCCAACGCCTGTGCCGGGATCAAATGAGACCCGCCCCAGGGGTGGCCAGTTTTGTATAGAAACTTACAGTGAACACTTTGAAAATCTTCTGCAGTGATTGTTTTGTGAGCGTAATAAGGGTAATCATGGCCCTCCTGTTTTAATCGCCATAGGAACCGATTGAAGGGCTCTGTTTGGTCGAAATTTAAATATTGTTTCAAATTGGTGAAGTTACCTATTATTAGAAATAAGGACCTAGTCATTTGTAAGGTATATGGTTAGTAGATCTCATTGAGGGGAAGGTCCCTACATAAGCACCATAACTCTTGATTTCAAAGTTTTGTAGTTATGGCCCTTTACATTTTTCAAAAATGTTTAATTTAGCTGGACAAGCACCAATTCAGACGAGCTTTGGCGTTCAGTGTCAGGTGAGGTATTGTGAGGGGGCTGGCTCCGGCGTCCGTCGTCATCAACAATTTACTTAAACATCTTCTCCTCTGAAACCGTAAGGCCTAGACCTTTGATATTTGGTATGTAGCATGATCTAATGGTCCTTTACAAAGATTGTTCAAATTATGACCCCGGACCAAAAATAGCCCCGCGCCGGGGCTTATTAGTTTTTCATAGGAAAATCTTTAAAAGTCTTCTCTATAACCATAAGGCCTAGACCAGTAGTATTTGGTATGTAGCATATTCTAATGATCCTCTACAAAGATTGTTCAATTTATGACCCCCTGACCAAAAATGGTCCCGCCCCGGGGCTTATCAGTTTTTCATAGGAAAATCTTTAAAAATCTTCTTCTCTTAAACCGTAAGGCCTAGACCATTGATAGTTGTATGTGGCATTATCGAATGGTCCTTTACAAAGATTATTCAAATTATGACCCCTGGACTAAATATGGCCCCGCCCCGGGGCGTATCAGTTTTTCATAGAAAAATCTTTAAAATCTTCTTTGAAACCGTAAGGCCTAGACATTTGATATTTGGTATGTAGCATCATCTATTGGTCCTCTACAAAGATTGTTCAAATTATGACCCCTTGACCAAAAATGGCCCCGCCCCGGGGCGTATCAGTTTTTAATAGGAAAATCTTTAAACATCTTCTCTGAAACCGTAAGGCCTAGACCTTTGATATTTGATATGTAGCATCATCTAATGGTCCTCTACAAAGATTGTTTAAATTATGATTCCCGGACCAAAAATGACCCCGCCCAGAGGCTTATCATTTTTTCATAGGAAAATCTTTGAAAATCTTCTCCTAAACTGTAAGGCATAGACCTTTGAAATTTCGTATGTATTATCATCTAATGGTTTTTTACAAAGATTGTTCAAATTATGACCCCTGGACCAAAATGGCTCTGCCCCTGGCTTATCAGTTTTTCATAGGAAAATCTTTAAAATCTCCTGTGAAATTGTAAGGCCCGGAACTTTGAAACTTAAATGAAGCATCGTCTAGTGTTCCTTTATTTAGATTGTTCAAATTTGAAACTCCATGCCTAAAATTATGACCCTTGGTTTCATATTGGCCCAATGTGAAGCTGACTTATTTTTACATAGAATACAGTGTATGCGTATGTCTATTGTAACCAAGTGAGCGATTTAGGGCCATCATGGCCCTCAAGAAGATTGTGTTAGTAAAGATGGGTGATTTAAAGACGTACTTTTAAAGGACGTTATATTTAAGCAGTATAGTACAGAGCAAACCATTGACGTCATGTTAAACTATTGAAAAGCTATTGAATGGAACTTGTTGGGTAAGAATTTATTTATTTGTGAGGTATACGTGTAGTAAAGAAATGTGAACAATGTGCTGTTTTATAATTCAGAATTATGTCTTTAAAGTTTGTGACTTGAAGACAGTAATAATGCACATTATGGTTCGACCCTTTCCTTCGTATGCACGCTTTTTCACGCATTTGCAAACAGAGTAGACCCAGATGAGACGGCTCCTATAGGAGCCTTCTGATCAGGATCCGCTCTGTGTGCTTTTGACATGATATTGATCCGATTCTACAGTTTTTGTCAAATGAAAAAATAGTAAAGTCAATAGTAAAGCCAAAACTCGGTTTTTAAAAAATGTTAAACATTTGTTAAAAAATTCGGCTAATAAATATTCACGATATCATAACTTCTTACATGAATATTAAGCAGGGTAAATGGTTAAGCAATACAGTGTAGAGCAAAGCTTTGAAGTCATGTGTTGAACTTGTGATTTAGAATCTAATCAGAAATTGTTGCATACTCGATTCAGTGGTAAGAGGTTGGATCAGAAAGATGGGACGTGCTTTCGTGTTTCCATAATTGCTGAACTTCCCACATTCAAATAGTTTACATACTTTTTCAGGCATTAACACTTTCCCAGTTAGATGTACATGTAAGAATTTATGACATCATATAAAATTTTAGCTGATTTTCCACGAAAACTCTCGTTATTGAAATGGTTACATATATGTACAGCGAACGGGTGGGTGGGCCGCTGCTAATCTTGTAAGCGCAACACCTCTGAAACTGTTCAACAGCTTTTCATAAAACCTTGTATGTAGCAAGGACACAATAATATTATGTAGAAGTACATATTACTGGGGATGTTTATGCCAGTTATGTAGATGTCCCTGAAGGATGATCTTTAAGATCCGACATATTGTCAGTACTTTTTAGCTCGACTATTCGAAGAATAGTGGAGCTATCCTACTCGCCCGGCGTCCGCGTCCGCGTCACATCTTGGTTAAGGTTTATGCTAAAGTCCACATTTTGCCTCTAACCTTTGGAATAAAGCTTTGAAACTTGGAACACTTGTTCACCACCACAAACTTCATCTGTAGACAAGGGTACATAACTCTGTCAAGCATTTTGACACAATTATGGCCCCTTTTAACTTAGAATGTTTGGTTAAGGTTTTTGTTAAAGTCCACTTTTTGCCTCTTACTTTCGGAATAAAGCTTTGAAACTTTGAACACTTGTTCACCACCACAATATGCATCTGTAGGCAAGAGTACATACCTCTGTCCAGCATTTTGACAGAATTATGGCCCTTTTTAACTTTGAACATTTGGTTAAAGTTTTTGTTAAAGTCCACTTATTTATATAACCCTTTGAGATAAATCTTTGAAACTTAAAACTCTTGTTCACCACCTCAAGCTTCATATGTAGGCAAGAGTATATTACTCTGTCAAGCATTTTAACAGAAATTGTTGCCCCTTTTTATACGCCCACCTAATAAAGGTGGTCGTATATTGTCGTGGCCCTGTCCGTCCGTCCGTTCGTTCGTTCGTTCGTTCGTCCGTCAACATTTTGTTTGTCCACTGTTTTCTGGGAAAACTATTTGACAGACATTAATGAAACTTCACACAAATGTTAAATGCATCAAGATCTGAAGCTGAATTGATTCTGAGATTCATTTGATATTTCATTTCAGAGTTATGGCCCTTGTCCTTAAAAAATATGCAAAGTTTGTCCGCTGTTTTATGGGAAAACTATTTGAGAGATATTAATGAAACTTCACACAAATGTATAATGCATCAAGATCTGAAGCTGAGTCGATTCTGAGGTTCATTTGATTTTTCGTTTCGGAGTTATGGCCCTTTCACTTAAAAAATAATGCAAATACATGCAAATAGTTTGTCCGCTGTTTTCTGGGAAAACTATTTGAGAGATATTAATGAAACTTCACACACATGTTTGATGCATCAAGATCTGAAGTTGAGTTGATTTTGAGGTTCATTTGATTTGTCGTTTCGGAGTTATTGCCCTTGTCCTTAAAAAATATGCAAATACTTTGTCAGCTGTTTTCTGGGAAAACTATTTGAGAGATATTAATGAAACTTCACACAAATGTTTAATGCATCAAGGTCTGAAGCTGAGTCGATTCTGAGGTTCATTTGATTTTTTTGTTTTGGAGTTATAGCCCTTTTACTTAAAAAATAATGCAAATACATGCAAATAGTTTGTCCGCTGTTTTCTGGCAAAACTATTTGAGAGATATTAATGAAACTTCATACAAATGTTTAATGCATCAAGATCTGAAGCTGAATCGATTCTGAGGTTCATTTGATTTGTCTTTTCAGAGTTATGACCATTGTCCTTAAAAAATATGCAAATAGTTTGTCCGCTGTTTTCTGGGAAAACTATTTGAGAGATATTAATGAAACTTCACACAAATGTTTAATGCATCAAGATCTGAAGCTGAGTCGGTTCTGAGGTTCATTTGATTTGTCGTTTCGGAGTTATGGCCCCTTTACTTAAAAAATAATGCAAATACATGCAAATAGTTTGTCCGCTGTTTTCTGGGAAAACTATTTGACATATATTAATGAAACTTCATACAAATGTTTAATGCATCAAGATCTGAAGCTGAGTTGATTCTGAGGTTCATTTGATTTCTCATTTCAGAGTTATGGCCCTTGTCCTTAAAAAATATGCAAATAGTTGGTCCGCTGTTTTCTGGGAAAACTATTTGAGAGATATTAATGAAACTTCACACAAATGTTTAATGCATCACGATCTGAAACTGAATTGATTCTGAGGATCATTTGATTTTTCGTTTCAGAGTTATGGCCATTGTCCTTAAAAAATAATGCAAATAGTTTGTCGACTGTTTTCTGGGAAAACTATTTGAGAAATATTAATGAAAGTTCACAAAAATGTTTAATGCATCAAGATCTGATGCTGAGTCAATTTTGAGGTTTATTTGATTTTTGGTTTCGGAGTTATTGCCCTATTACTTAAAACAAAAATGCAAATATATGCAAATAGTTTGTCCGCTGTTTTCTGGCAAAACTGTTTGACAGATATTAATGAAACTTCATCCACATGTTTAATGCATCAAGACCTGAAGCTAAGTCGATTCTGAGGATCATTTGATTTGTTGTTTCGGAGTTATGGCCCTTGCTCTTAAAAAAATAATGCAAATCTATGCAAATATGAGGATGGCCATAACTTTTTCATTTGAAATGATATTTACTTCAATTTATTTATATGGTTAAACCTTAATGTGAATTTACACATATATTGCGGGGGTTTCGATATGTCATTTTATTCTAAAGTTATGGTCCTTGAACTTATAAATGAAACTTAACACAAATGTTTTAAGCAGAGTTATGGCCGTTGCACTTTACAAAAATCTGCAAAAATTAGGATTAGCTGTAACTTTTTTATTTATTAAGATATTCACTTCATTTTTTTAAAAAATAGTATCACCTTAATGTGGAAATCAAGATCTGAAGCACAGATTAGAAAATGTCAACACTTATAAGACATGTTGAATCAAAGAAAGTTTGCAAGTGGGCGTATTATGTACCGTATGCGGTACTCTTGTTACTTAAGTTTTTACTTATGAGATCCTACATCCTGAATACTATCAAAGATATTTTACTGAGACTGATTACTTACTTCTAGTATCATTGGACACTTTTCAGTCCACTATCAAGCATTTTTACACTAACAATTCTGAGAACAGTCGAGCGCGTTGTCCTGTGACAGCTCTTGTTGTTATGTAAACTGAATACCGCTTAAGTCAAAGAGACAGGTTGTCCCAGCACACTTTTTGGCTGCCATGGGCAATCTTACAACTGTTAATGCAGAGCCCTGATTGGTCTGTATGGCACTAGCTTAATGCATGTCTTTCTGCATTACATCTGCTCTGCATTCAGCAACCACCTGTTTTTAGCTTACCAGAGCACAAAGTGCTAAGGGGGAGGATTTGTGATCACATGATATCCGTCGTCCGTCGGCGTGCGTCGTCTGTCGTCAACATTTTTAAAAAAAATATTCTCCTCTGAAACTACAGGGCTTTCAGCTTTCATGTTTGGCACATATCACCATCTGTAGGTCCTCTACAAAAGTTATATAAATTATGTTACTTGGGTCAATATTGGCCCCGTGTCAGGGGTGCCTTGGTGTAAGCTCACCAGAGCACAAAGTGCCCAAGGTGAGCTTTTGTAACCGCCCGATGCCCATCGTCCGTCTGCGTTTGTCGTCAACAATTTGAACCTTAAAAATATATTCTCTTCTGAATATACAGGGATCTCAGCTTCCATCTTTGGCACATAGCATCACCTGTAGGTCCTCTACAAAAGTTGAGGAAAATGTTTTCTGGAGAAAACATTGAAAATCTTGTTCTCTGAAATTGGAAGGTATCTCAACCCCTCTGAAACTGTTCTTCAACGGATTTTCATAAAACCTTGCATGTAGCAAGGACAAAATATGTCGATGTGCATGTTTTCTGGGATTTTTCCTTCTGCAATTTTTCTGGGAGTTATGCCCCTTTGAACTTAGAAATCACCATTTAACAGTGAAGGAAAACCCGGTTTGAAGTCGTGTCGAAATTTCTTGGGTATTGTTGTGTCACATGCCGAGAGGCAGCGTGTCACTTAGAAATCACTTTTCCGTCGTCTGTCTGTCCGCCTGTCTGTCCGTCCGTCCGTCTGTCTGTCCATCACACTTTCTTATTTTGGCTGTCATTTCTAAACTAATCATTATAGAGTTTTCAAATTTCACACGTGTCTTCCTCTTTTTGAGGACTATTGATATACTTAAGGTTCATCACTCTGCATGCAATACGTTTTTAGTTATTCACCTTTTGTTAACACTTTTCTTGTTTTGACTGTCATTTCTAAACTAATCATTATAGAGCTTTCAAATTTCTCACATGTCTTCTCATTTAGGACCATTGATGTAACTAAGGTTCATCACTCTGTATGCAATACTTCTTTAATTATTCCCCTTTGTTCTGATTTCACTCCAGCATATTAATAGTTTTTGTGTCAGCTATGAGCAGGTGACATATGTGTTCCACGTTTTTCACGTTTGTATGAATTCTTGCATCGAGCATTTTCTTTATGCAAAATAATTTGTTTTACTACAAGTTGGATCATCAATACTTATATTATAGTTTGCTTATAAAGTAATTTTAATCTTATCAGTCATTTGCACTGTCTGTCATTTGCAAACAATGTAGACCCAAACCCGAGGAGATCTGTAGTTAACACAAACACGCTAAAAGCCGCTTCTATCAGGTAAAGGGTTAATCTGCTAGCAGGTGTGTGCCCTTCATACTGAGTGGCCTCTATAAGTAAACACTACTGGCATATTCTACTGGGAACATTCAGGGATGAAAAGGTTACAGACAACAAAACATTTCAACTGTAGAAAATAAACGTTAATTGAATATTGTAGCATGATGTAGGACCATACAGTCAGTTGTTTGGCATGATGTTGGAACATTCAGTCAATAGTGTAGCATGATGTAGGACCATACAGTCAAAAGTGTAGCATGATGGACCATACAGTCAATAGTGTGGCATTATGTAGGATTATAAGTCAATAGTGTGACATGACGTGGGACAATAAGTCAATAGTGTGGCATGACGTGGGGCCATAGTCAATAATGAAGCATGATATAGGTCCATACAGACAATAGTGTAGCATGATGTAGAACCATACAGTCAATGGTGTGGCATGATGTAGGACTATACTGTTAATAGTGAAATACATGCATGATGTAGGACCTTGCAGTCAATAGTGTAGCATGAAGTAGGACCATACAGTCAATAGTGTATCATGGTGTAGGACCATACAGTCAATAGTGTGTCATGGTGTAGGAGTACACAGTCAATAGTGTATCATGATGTAGGACCATGCAGTCAATAGTGTAGCATGATGTAGGACCATACAGTCAATATTGTAGCATGATGTAGGGTCATACAGTCAATAGTGTGGCATGATGTTGGACTATACAGTCAATTGTGAAGTATAATGTAGGACCATACAGTCAATAGTGTAGCATGATGTAGGACCATACAGTCAACAGTGTGGCATGAAGTAGGACCATACAGTCAATAGTTTGGCATGATGTAGGACCATACAGTCAATAGTGTGGCATGATGTAGGACCTGCATGATGTAGGATCATACAGTCAATAGTGTGGCATGATGTAGGACCATACAGTCAATATTGTGGCATGATGTAGGATCATACAGTCAATAGTGTGTCATGATGTAGGACCATACAGTCAATAGTGTGGCATGATGTAGGACCATACAGTCAATAGTGTGTCATGATGTAGGACCATACAGTCAATATTGTATCATGATGTAGGATCATACAGTCAATAGTGTGGCATGATGTTGGACTATACAGTCAATTGTGAAGTATGATGTAGGACCATATATTTAATAGTGTAGCATGATGTAGCACTTACAGTCAACACAGTGACATGTTCATAAGGTCTACATGATGTGGGACCATACAGTCAATAGCGTGGCATGCTTATAAGGTCTACAGCATTACCTTTCTACTCGACAAAACAACAGCCGTTCGAGTAAAGGGAGACAACCCTCCCATAACAATCAAAAATCAGGCTAACCACAGTTAACTCCCTTGGAATCCAACTGGTTACAATATCATGAAGTAGGACCCTACAATTAATAGTGTGGCATCCTCTCCAGCTAGTTCTGTCCAGGGCGAGCCAGCCAATTTCGTACAATGTTTAGTGTGGTAATAAACAATATTATTAGTCATAGAAGTAATGAACAAAACTAGTATAACTAAAATAACAAAAGTAAATACATGTAGTAGTAAAGAAAAAATAGTAGTAATGAACAATACATATAGTATAGTCAAAGAACTAGGTCTGACGTGTCAAAGGTCAGCCGAGTCCATTTTTAGGGAGAGCAGCATTCCGCATGTTCTCGGGCCATTTTTTAAACATCCGAGTTTAGTATATTAGATAAAAATGGAGGCAACATTGTTGTCAGCAGTTTAGCGCAGTAGGTAAAGTCTAAGTACGCACAAGGCATTGCGATAGGAGTCTTTTCATTTAACGCGGGTTCGAATCCCGCGTCAACCTTAAACTTTTTTTTTAAAATCTTGAATGAATAGTAAAGCATTATTTTTTTCATACAGTATAATTATGCTAACCATTTAATACACATGTTCGTCAATGTACTACTCACGTTTAGGACACTGAACGGACATTTTGGGCTTCATGCAATTACTATAAATGAAATAATTTAAAACTGCATAATAGACTTGACATCGGACACTGTTGATAATGAAGTTGACGTATCCTAGACGGACACTACCAGTGGGAAAGGAAAATTAATTGCAATGAAATGAAATGAACACTTATGAACCGATAACCCAGTAATTGACGCGTTGTGAGCCCTTTAGTCAGGTGGCTGGTTAATGCTGCTAAAGGAGTTTTTGTATTACTTTTTAGGTCGTCAGTTTCGAAGAAATCACAAACTCCGGTGTCCGTGTCGTCGTTGTCGTCGTCGTCGTCGTTGTCGTCGTCCGAAATATTAACATTGACCATAACTTCTTCAATATTTCATAATATATGAGCGTTGGCATCCGCTTGCGGTGCTCGTGTTTTTTATACGCCCGTTTGAAAAAACGGGACGTATTATGTAATGGCACTGTCCGTCTGTCCGTTCGTCCGTCTGTCCGTCTGTAACATCTCTAACTCAAGTTCCGCTTGGTGGATCCTTCCTAAATTTAAACACAATGTTTATCTAGACATGCTACAGTAGCCTGCCAACTCCTGTTGCGTATATCCAAGGTCAAGGTTGCACAATTGGACTTAGAATTTGCGTTTAGCAAAAATGTTAACCTACCCGTCTGTCTGTAACATCTCTAACTCAAGTTCCGCTTGGTGGATCCTTCCCAAATTTAACCACCATGTTTATCTAGACATGCTACAGTAGCCTGCCAACTCCTGTTTCGTTTATCCAAGGTTAAGTTCACACAATTGGACTTAGAATTTGCGTTTAGCAAAAATATTTATCTACCCGTCTGTCTGTAACATCTCTAACTCAAGTTCCGCTTGGTAGATCCTTCCCAAATTTAACCACAATGTTCCGCTTGGTGGATCCTTCCTAAATTTAAACACAATGTTTATCTAGACATGCTACAGTAGCCGGCCAAGTCCCGGTTCGTTTATCTAAGGTCAAGGTCACACAATTTGACTTAAAAGTTGTGTTTAGCAAAAATGTTAACCTACCTGTCTGTCTGTCTGTAACATCTCTAACTCAAGTTCTGCTAAGTGGATCCTTCCCAAATTTGATCACAATGTTTATCTAGGCATGCCACAGTAGGCTGCCAAGTCCACCTATCGCTAGTGTACTCAATGATTGAGCTGCAAACAGAGTAACTGTAGAAAAGTAATAAAGGGTACGACAAAAATGAAATACTACAGATATCCGACGTTCTCCTTCCATATCTCGATTTAAGAGGTCGCCTTCATAGAGTACTAAACCTTTCTTGTCGGAGTACATGCAAAGAGGCCAGCGTGATTGCCAACTGTAAAAGGGTTCACAACCAAACATGCAGTATGTTGTAGTACTACAGGATCATATCCCTTTTTAATGAATTGTTTAACACATTTGATGAACAAAGTGAGAAAATGGGTATGTCCAATAATTTTACGAAGTTTGTAAATCACATCACCATAAAATTCAGGATGTGAAATACCGTGTCGCAGAAGATTACCCGAATGACTTACACAGCCTGTATCTGTATGTGCTTATTTAAAAGTCACCATATCTTCTGATAACATTGGAGACTTGGAAAATGTGTAAATTGTAATGGTCATTTTGTGTTATGGTAGTTTTTAAACATATAAGCAATAACAAGGTGTGTGAAACGGGAACCATTTGTTTTGCATGTTTAACTTACGTTACAGATAAAATCTATGAAACTGACATCATCAATACAGTGAGTATTTCTGTCTGTTAATATGTCATATACAATTGAAGCAAAACACAATGATCATTATATGCTAAACTGTCAGTTGCTAGATTTTGATTTTTGTTTTATGCCTATTTTCGTTACGTAGGTTAGGAAAATATGTCGGGTTTTTTATTAACATATCAAAAACTTTTTTCACTTTTCACAACACTGTCAAAACAAGTCAAAAAAAATGAAACATATGTTTTCAACTTGGAACGCAAGGAACTGGGGAATTAACACGTTTTGTCTCACTTCTAGTAATTGGGGCCCTGCATTGAGAATGCAGTAGCCTTATAGTAATTATTATTTTCTGTCCGTCCGTCAGTCTGCCTGCCCTCCAACACTTTTAATGTGATGCGATAACTCAAACAGTACTTCACATATTGGGTCCATATTGAGGCCATGTGCTTAGTATCATCAGAGGAAGACACGTATAGTTTTTGGGTTGACTCAGATCACTTTTTGGGTGGTTGAATAAGATCACTATGTCTAGAATTATCTGCCCTTGATTCATCAAAAATACAATCAACTTTTGTCAACACTTTTGATATGATGTAATAACTCAAACGGTACCTTACTTATTGGTTTCATATTAAGGTCATGTGCTTAGTATTATCAGTGGAAGGCACCTATACTTTTAGGGTTGAATCAGATCACTATTTCTAGAGTTATCTGCCTTTGATTCATCAAAAATACCATCAACTTTTGTCAACATTTTTATATTATGCTATAACTCAAACAGTGATTCGCATATTGGTTTCATATTAAGGGCATTTTCTTAGTATCATCAGTGGAAGACGCCTATAGTTTTTGGGATGAATCAGATCACTGTCTCTAAAATTATCTGCCCTTGGTTCGTTCTAAATGCCACAAACGTTTGTCAACACTTCTGACGTAACTTGATAACTCAAACAGTACTTCGCATATTCGGTTCTTATAAAGGGCACATGCTTAGTATTATGAGAGGAAACAATATCTGTAGTTTTTGGGCTGAATGAGATCACCATGTCCAGAGTTATCTGTCCTTGATCATCTGCAGGACCTTCTCTGACTGAGTCAGTTTTCTAGTTGTGACATAACAAATAAGCGTCAATTTCATAAAACACTTAAGCTAAGTAGCGTACTGCATCTTGGACTTTTTCATGATACTCTAAATTACCTTCCTCTTGCAAATTTGTATGAACAAATAGTTATTTTCAACAACAAAGAACTGAACATATAGCAGTTAGAGGTATGTTGTGTCAATTTGCCGATAAATATGTCAATTCTGTTACGTATGTGAGAACGCCATAATGCACTATGGTGTTCATTTAATATACAATCTCAGCTTATGGTGTTCATTTAATATACAATCTCTGTTAACTTTTAAACAACTTTATCCCTTTACCACTCATTAACGCATTTTTATGCATTTAAACTCTCATTGAAAGTTATATAAAATTTAAAGCGTTTCATTACCTTATTAAGTTTCTCATGGACTTAGTGAATACTAAAAATACTGAAGAGTAGCATACAGCATAAAAATCTAAACAGCCTGAGAGTTACTCACTGGCTGTTTTGGTTGTATGCTGTTTGCACAGAACCATTTCAACCAAGGTTCTATCCAGTAAAGGGTTAATACAGCTACTGCCAACCGATTGTGTTACGTTGGTGAGATGTTACGCTGGTGATATTTTTGACACTTTTTTCATATTTTGATGAAGCATGTGCACTTTGCATCCAATTCAACCAAGCAAAGACTAGCTACAGTACTGATTATGTTTATAGGATAAAAGTAAAGACATTCAAACTGAAAGCGAAACAATGCAAAATAATACCGTTACGTTGGTGAGGCCTTGAAATGAGACAAATGAACATTTTACTTTTAGGCTATCTGGGCAGCTTATTACATTTTTGTTTGGTTAATTAATGAATTTTGTTGATAGATAGGACATTTTGAAATGTAATTAGCATATATTGGATGTATGCTCTATGTATGGATAAGCAGATGGGGTATGTGTGAAAAATTGTTATGGTACGTGAGACAACATATGCGACAACTACAATTTCAATAATAACAAATAGCTAAACAACTTATCTTCATGACAAACTTC